>JANAVB010022999.1:12750139-12872639 GCA_029216955.1 Iris pallida | reverse complement strand
CACCTTGTTATTGAATTTAAATTTTGACGGATCATTGTTGGTTTTGATTTTCATATCGAAATGAATTTTATGACCCGAGTTACGGTATCTTCAGATAACATATGTTGACAATGTTCATAGGAAAGTTAAAACGTCTACTTGATTATGGAACCTGGAGTTTATCGCAGCCATATTAGCCGGCGTGGCGAAAACGTATAGACCTAATTTTGGATGTACATATCTTGGTTATGAGATTTAAAATTTCTCGCAGCTACACTAGTCAACATAGCAAAAATTCTAGACGACATGATTATAGAGGTACATATCCTAGTTATGGAATCTATCATTTATCGCATCCTTGCTTACTGGCATGGCGAGGATCCTGAGTAACATGATTTTGGACAGACACGTATGATTATCAGATTGTAGCTTGAGAAGGTTCTTAACATATCATCTCTATCTTCCACTTCTGTTACTATAGAATTGTGTTCCATCATCAATTAACTTAGGAGTAGGGATAATTTTAGTCATTTTAGTCTAGTTCTTTGTAGGTCTTATTTCATATGTAGTACTTTCATAGTTTTATAGTTTGATGACTTGTAGAGTGTCTGTATCATAGAGATGATAGTTTAGCTATGGTATTAGAATAATAACCCAGTGTAGATAATTCTTTTGTTATTTATAATAGTTACCAGTTTTTATAGATATGTAGAATGATAGTATGCCTTACAGCCTTGATAATTTCTTCTTTTTCCGTTATTTCCAGTATGGTACCCATGACCAGAGCCTGTCCCCTGAGCATAGTTGCAGTTCCGGACATGTCTGAGAGCGTTCTTCTACTTTCTATTGCTCAGGAGGTCTTGACCCATCCGGCTGACCAGAGGGTAGTTGCACCTCCTGACGTTGATGAGGTGGTAGCAGCCTCACCAGAGAGAGCTGCAGTTTCGTCTAAAACCGAGAGTCTTCCTCTGCCTCCTGGAGGGGCACCCCATATCATATTCTCGGGGAGTTTGATTCCTGATGGAGCTCAGATACTTGGACTTCTCCAGGATGTGTTGGAGACACAGAGAGTTCAGGCCGAGATCTTGAGGGAGCAGAGCCAGAGGATTCAACATCTGTGGGACTTAGTTCATTCAGGAGGATAGCCTAGTTCCAAGAGAGTGAGGAGCAGTATCCAATTTTACCCAGAGCCTCAGGACTACCCATACCTTCAGCATAGGCCATCCTTTCTAGTTCAGGTTCCTGTCCAGCAGAGGCCAGTCAAGCAAGTGCCTACCTGTGCTTATTGTAGGAAGCTTGGGCATGTATGGGACGACTATAGGAAGAGGAAAAAGTTGTGCCTGTTCTGTGGGTCAGCTGTACATGTGATGCGAGATTGTCCTACTATACCTGCCCTAGTCGAGACCCCACCTTCAGGAGGGAGTTCCAGCCACCAGACCTATCTAGAGGTGAGTTTTGACCTAAACCTTAGCATGTATTTGAGGTAATTTGAAGCACCCTACCCTTACTTGTGTGTTTTGATACCTTATGACTGCCTTGTGATATAGTATGACTAGTGTAGCTAGATGAGACCTTCAATTGATACTGCATGCCATGACCCTGTATGTTGATATATCAATATTATGTGATTTAGATAAAGTTTTCTTAGACCATGATTGTTGGGGGCATGACCTTATTAAGAGCACGACCAACTTAAATTTCGAGGACGAAATTTCTATAAGGGGGGTTAGTATTGTAACTACCACTTTTCTAAAATGAGGATAATTTTGAACTTTTATAAAAATGATCTGTTAGTTATTAAATAATGAATTTAAATCATGTTAGTGACAAATTGGTAAAATTTTGATTATTTTAATATTATTTAATTTGATGTATTGTGATTGTGTTATTTGCTAGTGAAACCGTAGAACTACTTTACCTAGAGACTAACCCTGGCCATGGAGACCTAGATAATGGATTTAGATTAGTAATTAGACTCTAATCTAGATAGGAATCACTTAGAATGTAAATTAAGGATAGAATCAATGTGCTAGTTTGGGCCTTTAGCAAAGGGGCTAGATTTTACAACTTAGAAAGGCCTTTGGGCCATTGCAACTTGACCTAACCCTAACCCATGAACCATGGCCAGACACCTAGGGTTTCCCTCCCCTATATAGATCATCATTAGCCCCCTTTCTTCCCTCTTTCATAGATACCCTAACCATAAATTGTGTTTTTCCCCAAATTGACTCCTTTTATCAAATTAACTCCAAATTCATCCAAACCAATTGCAAACTCTTCCCCTTGAAGAGAGGAGGTCTCTATTGGCTAGCTAGGAAGGATTTAGAGTAATTTGGTCGTTGGAGCTTGATGGGAGATCTATTCTAGGAGTTTTTATTGGGATTCCAACTCCCAATTGGTAAGAGCCTCTAAACCTATTAAATTATAGATTTCTTGTTGTAGATGCATCCATTTAGGATACTCCTATCATTAGGTAGAGTTTGGTTCTAATTCGAATCCATTTAGGGTGCGTATTGCAAGAATATCAGATACGTGTCTTAAGTATTCGATGAAATGCCCCATAGGATGTTTTGATCTCTAATTTCTAATATAATTACATTTTGTGATGCTAATATGCTGTGGATTATACATGTTTAGGACTTAGTCGAAATTAATGTGATTTGGTGGATGATTTTGGATACAGGGATGCTTGGCCAGGGTGTTGACATTGAACGTGCTTGTCCTGCTACCTCAGTCTCTATTCTCGACTTTTACTGGATCAATTCACTCCTAGTCACTTTGGTAGGTAGGCTAGATGACTGACAACTGGTTTAGAGAGTTGGGCTTCGAGCTATGGCATATTTGAGCTGTGGTTCGACCCACAGATTTTATTGTCTATACAGTCGGGGCTCTTTTGTTTGCACACATCTTTACCTGTACACTTCTTGACACATGTTTAAAATTTGACACTGATGTACACTTCATTCACACATCATTGTCCTTACTACACGCATACACTTCACTGCATTCATGTGTCACAATATGACCTACCATGGCTGGTATCCTAACATTTTACCTTCACATTGCACCTTGTCTGTAACACACGCTGCTCACTGCATCTTAGGATATAGATCCCTGTCCATACGACATAATCCATTCGCTGCCTTGCTAAATTGGTTCAGTTCTATGCTTTCACCATGCCTGCAATTCGTTTTGTATGATTACATTAGTTAGATGTTCAGATCATCCACATTACCTTGCATTTACGTTGCCCCCTGTACATTGGATTACCTATTAGCATGCCTGCACTAGAGATATCTGTCCTATTCACACCTTCATTACATGGCCCTGCAACATTCATATCTGTATTGCATATCCTTTGCATCTTCTTGCTTTAGTGTATATATCACTTGTCTTGGTTTACATGTTTGTATCACCCCTTTACATGGAATGATTCTATCCCTTAGTTAAATACCACCTAGCTTTTCCTTGCCATACCCCTTTACATATTCCGTCCTTTCCCTTTACTTGGGTTAGTTAGCTAGTCACTTCTTTTCCCCTCATGTTTAAACCATGCCCTTTAGTTCCCAGGTTAGGGTCACATTCCTGTCAGATGCTTGAGTGTTCAGATAATTACATGTTCTATCCCATTGGTTGTTTCAGTCCCCAATAAATTGGATTAGCTATATCATAAATTATGCATATGATGTGGGTTAATGTTGATGTATATATAGGTGGTTTGTTAATGAGAAGTTTGGGTGTATCCTAAGGTATATTTAAGATTTGTATATGTGATGTTCAGTCATGATTACATGTGTTGCCCTGTCCTTAGGTGTCTGACCTTACATTGGCCTGTCCATATTTTAGACAAGAAATTAGACATGTTAGTCCACTACTTAGACTCAATCCTTTTTGCCTGTGTGATGATGCCACCACATTGCATGCACCCAGTCCCTATGTTTCAGCCCTTAGTTTGGGGCAAGCTCAGGTAGGAAAGGATATCTACCCCTCTTGTTCACTTGACTAAACCCCTTAGAGTAGCAGCCTAATACATGCACCCATTGTCCAATTATATCCAATTCCATATAAATCATTTGTCCCTCTTCTATATTAGTCATGTCCAAGCCTATGTAAGTTTTGGCCCTAGCATGTTTTGCTACACTACAAATTAAGTCCAGTCTTGAACCCCCTCTTGTGCAGCAATTAGATAATCAATGTGGTGTGTAGTATATATATTAAATATGGATATTGTATATATATGTATAGGTTTTTGATGGTTAGTCTTGGGTAGGTTCCTACAAATGTGAAAGTATTATGTGTTACAATAGAATGTTTAGTATATATATATGGCATGGCATATGAGGAAGGTAAATTCTTGATGTTCCTATAGAGGGTTATATTGGAATCTGTTATAGGATAATGTGGGATAAGGTTGGAGATGCCTTATGCATGTGTTAAGGTATATGGTTGAGGTCTTGTATATGTGATATATTAATATGTAGGACTAGGAAGGATATCATAGGATATGTGTTGTGGTATACTATGTATATATTTATATATCTAGATGTTGTTGGTTTGTCTTGAGTTAGCGTTAAGGTTAGACATTATATCCTTGTATATGTGATCTAGTTATGGTTAGAGTTTTAAGTTAGTTAATGTAGAGTTTGACTGAATTGACCTATAATTAACCCTAGAATTTGCCTAATTGACAGTTGACCAAGATTGACCTATGAGTCCAAGTTTGACTTAGATTGACTTATAGTTGACCAGAGTTGACTTTGA
Source organism: Iris pallida (assembly GCA_029216955.1). NCBI lineage: Eukaryota > Viridiplantae > Streptophyta > Magnoliopsida > Asparagales > Iridaceae > Iris > Iris pallida. The sequence goes on along the minus strand of JANAVB010022999.1, from coordinate 12,867,899 downwards.
CTTAGAGAGGCCTAGTATCATGTAGATTGAATTGTATGCTTCAATTATTCAATATTGAACACATTGTAACATCTATCTCTTTAAATAGGACTCTGTGACTTCAGTTCAAACATCTGTACACATCTATTGCTCAGGGTAACAGACGAGTACATTCTCTGTTAGTTTTTCATTCATGATAGTATATATATTACCTGCTTTGGACTACTTTACTTGATGCTGACACATTGTTATCACAGACCAGTACTCTATGGATCTTGTCATGCAATGTTATCCCTTCAGCGGATACATCGGGTATTTTATATTTATGTCATACCATATGCATAGTGTACTCCTTGTATTCGTATTATTCGTGTACAAATCGTGTGCTCTCATGTACTCTTGTGTGCTCATATGTCGTTCTTGTGCAAAACTAACTATCGTGTACGTAACATAACTTGGTCAGATCCTTGTGTATTGATCGGGGCGGGGGGAGGGGGGGTAGAAGTGGTCATGTGATTAAACCCCTTAGCATACTCGTGTACATGTCTATTATACTCTCACGTATAATGGAGACCCCTTAGTATACTTGTGTACAAACCTAAACCAATCACATGATCATCTTTTGCTCTGAAGCACTTATATTTATTATAGTTCATAGATTCTTTATTATATTTTATGATCTCAGTTTACTTATCCATATCTCCTGTATTCCTGTATTTCTTTACAGCACGTCATATATTTTATTCTACTGTTAGCTCTATATTTCCTACCATATTTTGGAACTGCTTTTCGAGATATGTGCTCGTTCCCGTCCTGATAGGATAACGTTAAAATTTTTACAGATAACTTGGAGGATTCTAGCTAGCCTAGAGAAGACACCAGTAGAGCTTGGAGTAGATTGTTAGGTTATTATCTAGTTGTTATCAGTTATTTCATGAATTATATTTATTTTATACTCTGTGGGTGTGGTGATGTTAACAATTAAACTTCTTCAAATCTGCTTTTGCATTAAACATTGTTCTCCTTCTATCTATTCCATTTCGTGCTAATTATCTCTCCTGGATATTTTGTTATTGAGTCGTATCCTTCTGAGATTGTCCTCCGTTTGGAGAGTATATTATATTGTGTTTAGTTTGTGATTGAGACCTAGGACAACGTTCTACCGCCGACACTGTGGCGTAGGCTGGACGTACCCACGATCTCGTGCCCCTTCACCGGGTGCGGGTTGTGTCAATTATTATTTCTGTTTCAATCGTGTATTACTGTTACTTTCTTGTCTTTGTTACCATGCTCTCCTGCTTTTACTCACATGTTTCATACCATGATTCTTTGTTTAATCCTTCTGTCATATATTTCAGTATTTTTACTATCTTATAGATTTTATCAATTATTGGAACTGCTGTTAGAATGTACTCATTCTATTCCCCACTGGAAACCAATTTTTCAGGTTAGTCGCGACTACTCACATTGGGAAGACATGGGTATGTTGGAAGGCCAACCTAGAAGACTAGTTAGATAGATTAGTTGTTTTATTTTATTTTGTGAGACTTATAAAATCATCAAATGTAAATATTGTAAATGTCCATAATTAATGTCGCAATTTGAATGAGCAATAAAGTTATATTTTATATAATTTTGAGCATTGTGGCTAGACAGCGTACTACTGTCGATACCGCGACATAGGCTGGACTTGCTCACGCACTCGCATCCGAAAAACGGGTACGGATCGTGACACATAGGATGACATGAAAGTTACCCATAGGGAACTCTATCAACCTTGCGGGTAATAAAAGCCCACACACTATGACTAGACACGCTAAGCATACTCTGCTAACTCCTATGAGCCTATACCTAGTGAGTATATTCATCCTCTCTGGCAATACCTCGAACTCTAATCCAATACGTATCGCAAATCATACATATACAAATGAATGAGAAGCCCCCGAAACAAATAATGCTACAGCAGAAAAATATGCAACAGAAACAATACCTTCAATCACGCCGCCCGATGCCAATACCTTCTCCAGAGACAAGGTAAATGCCTGATCTTGGCCCTATTGAGTTCCTTACTGTTGTCTTCTCCGACCATGCTGCTGCTGTGGCCTCTACTAACCTTTCTGATTTTGCACTTGACGAAATATCTGAGCCCGCATCGACAACGAACGTTAGGCTAATGGCATCACTGCTAGTGCTGGCCCTTTGTATGGCCCTGCCCTTGGAGCTGGCAATGCCGATAACTGCTAAACTGGCCCTGCTGGCCCCTGCATCATACACAATCTGTTTGCTTCCCGACACACGTCCCTAGTGTGCCCTCCTTTGCTACAGTACGTACATCCCACCGGCTCCCTCTGGCCCTGCTGCTGGTGCCTCGGCTGCTGTTGTCGAACTGGTGCTGTTATTACTAATACTGTCGGCCTCTACGACGCTTCTAACTCATGGATACAAACACCAGGTGATGGTGATGATGTTTTCTATACTGCTGCTCCGCCCCCGTTCTAGGCATAAGACCTCTTCTAGCCTCCAGTCCAATTCGCCAACCTTTGCTGGGTGAGCTCGTGCCTCCAAGCTGCCATCAAAATTGTATCAAAAGTCTGGTAGTCGTACCCTTCTACCAGCTGTAGAATCTCCAAATAAAGTCCCTGTTGGAACCTCATAGCCCTCTTTGGCTCTGTAGCCACCATCGTCGAGGCAAACAGACTCAGTCTGCAAATCTCCACTGTATTACCGTTCACAATCCTACCAGCATGCTTGAGACCGATAAACATCTACTAAAGCTCGTATCGTGCCACGACACCAAAATATTTGGTCTTAAATCTGGTCCTGAAGCTATCCCAATGAATATGATGCCTCAAATCCACCTCCATTGATGCCCACCAATCACGAACAAGGTCCTGAAGTAACAAAAGGACCTGATCGACTTGCTCCTCAGTTGGAACAATTATTGTTGCCAAAATAGCTTCGATGTCCTCAAATCAAGCATCTGTTGTAATGGCATCTTCCGTGCCATCAAAGTACCTCGGGTTGAGTCAAAACAACCTTCCTGATGCACCTGAGTCTGTCCTTTCACCCCTCTCCAGGGCGGTCTATAAACCCTGGTTCAGTAAAACATTCCGCTCTTGCAGCAAGTCTGCTAATGGTGCTAGATTGCCATCTGATGCTGTTGCATCGCTAGAAATCATCTAATAATCTCCAGAAGTGTTGCAGCCACTATCGGCATTGTTGGGGGTGTAAAAAACTCTGGAACCGGTGGCTCAGCCGGCTCTGTCATCACCTCTACGTGAATCTGATCAGGAGAAGGCACTGCCTCCTACCGATGCCCTGTAAAACCTTGCTCTACTGGATTCTCTTCTACACCGGCCCCGCCAACTGGTGAGAATGAAGCACCCTTAGAGGAAAAATATAGATATTAAATGACAGAACGAGATAGAACGAGGATGGAAATCAATGTAATAATCAACAGTGTCAAAAAAGAGAACAAATCAGGATTTCAAGGGGGACATATTTTGATTGAGACTCCTATAATAGTAACAACCCATAAGTCTAAAAATTCAGACCTACTTGGGCCACCAATAAAATCTTATTATGCCACAGTAACGATATACGGAGACGGACATAGCCAGCTACCCCGTATAGGGTACAATAATGTCACACAGCGATCACGGCTGTCACTAGACTTGGGGGTGCATGCTACAATCAAGTCTCCTAGGGATACACAGAACAACTATGTCTCAATGCTTCAATCAAGAATCAACAAGTAATGAGCATATAAGATAAAGCAGTAAGGCATCCCCAATGCTTCATCAAAATGATCATAAGGACTAGCCATACAAAATACTAGCTAGCACAAAGAGTCAATAATGCATAACCATAGTCAACTACAGTCTGATTAACTATAATTATTTATAGAAACTAAATGTCCAGAACTGTCGGCTAAACAGGTGCCGGTGGCTAAACTCCATAGTACAAAATGATGATATCAGAGTAGTGAAGAAGAAACCTACTCCTACCTCTGACGGCTATGCTTCTAGTATGCACCATCTTCAGAGAATAAAGCTGGATCGTCAGGCGCTGCTACGAGATCGGGCCAAACAAAACCAACAGGATTAGCCCTGATTAGCAAGTACCACAAGAGAGCACATATGATTGAGACAACCCAAATAATTAAGTAGGACCTGGCCAAGGATTATAGGCTTATAACTTATCATCGAGACAATAAGACACCCCCATAACCAAACAAGGACAAAGGGTGCCAAAATGTTACGGGATAAGTACATCCTATAACTATGGTCAAATTAAGGGCTTCTGTGTCACAACTTTGGTCCATAGCATGTCATAGCACAATAGCCCAACCCAAAAACTAAACAAGGACATGGGTTGGACCATGTACCCTGAAAGTCCATGTTCCTCGGCTACTAATAGAAGAAATATATCACAAACAAGTCTATTTACAGGCGGCCAATCATCCTGTAAGCCCCCTGGATTTTAGGGTTTCTTTTAAAAAATTTAAATGAATTATTTTCAATAAATAATTTTAATATAATTAGTTTTGATCATTAAATATACTTTTTGTGACTTTGATTTTTGGAGCACCAGGGATGTCAATCTCACGAAACTTCCTTTATACGTTTTACAGTAGATAAGATTATCTTTATTTTTATATATCATGTCCCATTCAAACTTGTTTCCTTGTATTCTATTTATATCGCACAACTTTCGGGCCAATTTGGGCCGTTTGACCATCTACCAAAAAAAACCAGACCTAACTTCCAATTTAATTTCGGGGCTCGACATCGATCCAACCTAATTGACCCCATATATGGTTTTGACATATTTTGAGCCTACTATATGCATGCCACTTGTTTGCTATCCAATTAAGCTCCCACATGCTATTATTTCATCAATGATCATAAATAACTTAAATTGTAGTCATGATCGCACCAAGCCCAAACCTAACCCAATCGAACCCAAACACCCAACTCAAATTCATGTGGCCACTCTCATGACACACACCAATCACCCTACACCAATTTTCCTTTTACAAAACATCAAAAACCTAGTCTATCCACTTATAAATTCAATGGACAACTCCATTGATCATATTCCTAAAATATGACCGAACCTAGCAAACACTCAAACTCCCCTCCTTAAAAAAACACACACACACCCAACTCCATGTGCAGCCGCCAGCATCTTCCCCTCTACTCTTTTTCTTCTTCTTTTTCTTGTTCTTATCCCTAGCCTAAACCCTAAAACTACTCCTCCTCCTTCCATTACTTTCTACTTCTCCACCACTCCTCCTTCTATACTTCCTCTTCTTCCTCCTCTCTTCTATTTCTACAGATACAAATTTGCTGCTGTCGCTGGCCATTCTATGCCGCTGTGCCGCCGTGTGGGCGCCATAGCTCTTCCGGCTTGCCGTGTGCCATCCCCAGCATACCCCTGTGCATAGGAATATTGCTCCAGCATCGTAGCTACTGCTGTAAGCCCTCCGACGTGCTGCCCACACACCACCATGTGCGACCATGTGCCGCTAACGAGTCTGCGACAAGCACAACACATCGCAGCCCGCTCGTACCCCTGTGTGCAGTCGCGGCTGCTGCATACGCGCCATCGGCGAAGCCCTGGCCGACCGATTGCCGCCTTGCAATGGCCATGTACCACCCGTGCATACCTCTGTGTGGCTGCCTCCCTGGCCGTGGCATCACAAGAAGTCGATCGTGACTTCAAAATTGAGTTTTCGTCGAGACGTGCATTTTAGAGAAGCATAAGTCGTACTTCAGGACATCGACTTCGCACACATTTTTTGGGCGATCCGAACGTTGGATCTTCGAACTCCTTTCTCGGTTAGATCTACCCCACCTAAATTTTTTGCCATTAATTTGATCATTTGATAGGTCAAAATTGGCCACCAAGTTGCTCGATTAAATTGTTTTTATTTTGACAGTTTCATGGAGCCAATATTGTAGATTTGTTTCTCCGTCATTACAGCTCCGTTAGACGAGCTACCAATTCCTATGCACAGCTGGTATAACCACTTTTTATTAAAATTTCATTCTATTATGAGGTCGTTTGATTGGTTGAATTCGCCACCAAAGTTGGTCGTCCGAATTCATAATTTCCAACTTATAAAATTCTAATTATGGACCCAAAACTCCGGATTCCAATTTTGAAGCCACTAGTTGACTCGTGGCATCGTTCTACGTAAAAATAATATATAGTTTGCTAGATTTGGAGGATATGAGCCCTGACACACATTTCTATACAAACTGGGTCTCATAGTCCGGGTCAACGGGACATTTTGAGATCGGCTCATACCGTTGGATCCATATCATCAATTTGGACTCGTTGACATATAGTTTGCTAGATTCAGAGGACTTTGGCTCCGGCACGCATTTTGGTACAAATCGGGTCCTCCAATCTAGGTCAACGAATCGTTTTAAGATCGGCTTATCAGAATTCAATTTTGGATGTACAGTTGGGTTCGTATCGTCATTCTAGACTTGTAGACATATTGCTTGCTAGATTTAGAGAATTTTATCCTGGCATTTTTGGTACAAAGTGGGTCCAATGGTGGACCGTATTTTGATCCAAAGTTACCATTTTGTCTCTGTATCCAGAATTGGACTTATGGGTAGTGTATCTTAGCCATTTTCCTTCTTTCAGAAATGTTGGTGATGTTTCTTTCAGCATCCAGAGATTTTAGCAAAAGTCCCACTGCTGCTGCTTTTCCTTGGCTTGACAATTCGCCTACGGGACATCATCAGATCATTGCATCACCTCCAGGCAAGTGTACCTTGCCTATTTGAATACAGTATTCACATGCTTCACAAGCTTCTTTAGTCGTTCATTATATACAGTTACATGATTCACCTGCTCCCTGTTCAGTTTATTACATGATTATACCTGCTGACATACTAGACATGATACACGGATTCGTATTACATGGCATATAGACGACGCGTACATGATCATTGATATTACTTATAGATGGATTTACCTGTATATTTAATAGACTGATATTACCTGTTAGAGACAAACTGGACGTGTCATAGACGCGACACAGACAACAGCATTGGATGGGGAGGACAGTTACTAGGCGTGAGGGCTACTATACAAATATTATTAATTATTTATTATTATACATCTTTATTGAGATATTTTGTATCTGGCGCTACGTGCCTCTCATATTTACCGTGTGACTTTGTCTTTGGAGCTACAACTATATTTACCGTGTGACTCTGTTATCGAAGCTACGGATATGTACCCCGGGAGACTCTGTGTTCGAAGCTACAAAATTTATATTTATAAAGCCCTCGCGTCGAAAGTTGACCTCATTTGCATATCACGCAGGCTAGATAGTCTGCCTAGTAGTAGTGTTACTTGATCACCTGTTTATTACCTTGATCACATGTCTATTGTCTGGATCACATGTTACTACCCTCACATGATATTTACTGTCTTCATATCGGCATGTATATTATGAATCTTGCTACGTCCCATTGAGGACATGGTTCCCTTCCATGTTGGCTGAGTAGGTTGTAGAGCTCCTTGATGAATTATTGCCGGTACATATTTTACTACAAAAAGTAGGCTTTTGGGACGACACTATTAGGAACATTAGTCCTAAACATCCTAAACATTTAGTTTTGGGGACGACTATGTTTTTGGTAACAAAAAGTAGATTTTATTTAGGACAGATTAAAAAATAGACCTCTTATTTGGGACTATTAAATTTTTTTTGTCCCAAATAAATCCTAGGATTGTCCCAAATAATCTCAGCATGAACACCAAATATTTGGTGGCTCATTACCAATTTTTTGGGAATTTTTTTCCTCCCTCCTATTATCTCCTACCAGTTGGATCTCTCAGCAGAAATCCACACCATTGGATCTCAGACATACATCTTTGTTTTGGGAGAAACCAAAACCCCAATCACTTCTCATTACAAGAAAATAGGGCTTTTCTGACCTTTTTATTCTCGACGTTTATGAAAAAGTCAGCTTAGACATGAAATATCGACGTTTTACGATAAACATTGAAAATACCAACATTTGCTCTTTAACGGTGTGGAATTTACCGGTATTTGGTCAAAAATGTCAAATATGTAGGAATTTTTTGACATTTTTTTTCTGACGTTTATGGTTAAGTTGACTTTTAGACATGATACACCGACATTCTTCAAAAAAAACGTTGATAAATATTTTGTTTCTGGCATTTATATAATCGTCGGATGACCCTCTTCAAAAATAAAATAATAACAAGTAACTTTCGCTCTAATATTTTTGTGTCCCTCCTAAACTCCTATACTTCCCACCCACTTAAAGTTTCCCAGGGCACCTTCTCTTCCCTTTGGATGAAAAAACCCGAACCCATGCCCTCAAAAGAAAATTTATCCCTCTTTAGGTTCTTGATCAGCCCTTCCTCCTCTTCTCCCTCCTCCTTTCCCTCTCTACACACCCTACCTCCACCTAGCCGACAAGAGGAGGTTGCTTCTTTGTCTCTTTCTTAGATTGTTTATCACTTTTGTCGGTAAAATTAGGATTTTTAGCATGTCTACTTCGACGAGGAAAAGGCTAATGAGGGAGGGACTTCAAGTGCCTCCAGAACAACCTGCCAGCGGGGCTCTGCTGGAAAACAACATCATGTTGTGGAACGTGGTCATCTTTGGGTCAATCACTTAATGGTCTTCTTCTTCTTTGCTCTCTCTCTCTTTGTAATTTGTGAATTTTGTGTGGAGTTTTTGTTAGATCGGTGGAATCCTTAATTCATTTGCATCTGGACTGTCTATATGATGATTCCCCATATTTAAAGTTTTTTTTATCTTGCTTATTCTAATATATTGGTTGTTTTTATGCTAACCTTATCATTTTAGTTTTTTAGTTTATCTACATAGGAATCCTATCTACTGAATGTTCACCATATTCAATGCATCTACCAAACTCAGTGTTCTTTCCATGTTGCTTACTTGGACACATGTACATTATCTCCATGTTAGAGACAACATGCCAAAATTGGTGTATTGTCCATGTTTTTGTGTCTTTCTGTGTCCGTAAAAATTAGATGCGCACATTCTTGCGTCATATTCTTGGTTGTATTGAGACACTAGTAGGATACAAGGACGATATGGAAAACTACAATTAGGGTACTGCCGGACAAGGTTATGTTGGTGTTTTTGCCTTTGGACTAGAAAAGATAGTCCCACATCGGCTACACCAAATGGTGAGTATCTCAATATAATGCATTGCTTGTGTTGAGGTGTGCACATGAGGTGTAGTGGGGCACAAGTTTGTGCCATGTGGAAGTATTTCTCTAGAAGGAAAAAGGATTAAATCCAACAAGGATGAAAGTTAATTTTTGTTGTGCGGACTCGGACTCGGACACGGACTCCAGGATGTCTCGTTCATGCACGGGAGTGTTCGGGGGGTAGGCGTGGACTAGCACACTTCTATGCTGATTGTGGGATGATCTAAAATATCAAACTCTATTTTTAAGTATTGGTATTTTAGTCCCACATCGGATAGGAGAAGAGGTGAAGTCTCAACTCCACTCTATAAATAGAGCCCCTTGGCCTCCTTTGAAAGATGCACCAAGAAGAGAGAAAAGGGAGTCTGTAAAGTCCAGGAAGCCCGTTCAAGTCTCAAATATTGACTTACGAGCGTTCCAGAAGTTCTCCTGAACTTGCTGGTTCCTGGGAGCTTATCCGTACTGCGGGTATAGCTTTGAGCGCCGGTGTTCTACACCCCAGCGAGATCCGTTCTTCTTCTTCCTCCCTCTTTCTGTTGCCTTCGAGAATCTGAGACTCAACTGTTGTTGATCATCTCTTGTTGCCTTCGAGAATACCGTCGCTTCTCTTTAGAAGTTACACGGTTCGGTTGCCTTCGAGAAATATTACGAAATAATCTTTTTAGATTCTCGTAATACAACATCACCTTCTTTAGGGTGTTGTTGCCGGAAACATTGTCTTTACAATTGTTTCTGAATTCGTGTTTTTCCATCGATTGTTCGTCAAGGGACTAACAATCTCAAAGCTATACGATTCGATGGAAAACACTCGTGCTTTGCTTGTCGATACCGGCTTTAACAAGTTGGAGAAATTCGACGGTGAACACTTCCAGATCTGGAAGCGAAAGGTGACTCTGAACCTTCAACTCGTGGATGTTGATTACGTGTTGGATGAGGAAGAACCAATCGTTCCAGCAACAGGATCTGCTGCTGTTCTGGCCGCTGCTACGAGCAAGCAGACGAAGTGGAAAAAGGATAACAGCATATGCAGGCTGCTGATCCTGAATTCCATGGAAGACTCTCTGGCCGAGTCCTACACAAAGAAGACTTCTGCCAAAGAGATCTGGGAGTCCGTGGGGAAGCTGTATGACGACGACGAGGCCCGGTCGAAGATGTTCATGGTTGAAAAATACCACAAATGGGTCTTTGAAGACGAGAAGACCATGCTGTCCCAAGTGAAAGAGTTCCTGAAGCTGTGCCAGAAACTGGAGGACGATAGCATGCCCCTCGTCGACAAGTTCGTCGTTGGAGGGATCGTGGCAAAACTTCCTCCAGGATGGAGCAACATCTATGCAAGGATGCATAGGAAGAAGATGGAGATTAGCCTGGATAATCTCCTCAGCGAGATTCATGTTGAGGAAGAGATGCGCTCTCAACAGAAGTTGGACGCCCTATCCAAGCAACTAGCAACAGCGAATCTGGTTCAAGCCACCAGAGAGAACAAAGGGAAGCAGGCGGCTTCTCATCACAAGAAGAAGGACTTCTCGAATCTGAAAGTGAAGGGTCCAGGATTCAAACAACAGAAGTCCAAGTTCCATGTGACTTGCTTCAACTGTGGCAAGAAGGGTCACTACAAAAGTGAATGCAAGTCCAAGCCCAAAGAGCAAGGTGAGCCTAACAAGGTTTCTTTGGTTACTAATCATGTTGCCATGATAGCACAGGTTGCAACTGTGGGGGCAGACTTGGACTGGTGGATAGACACTGGCGCGACATGTCATGTCTGTTCAGACAAGGACTGGTTCGTCTCCTATGAGCCTACTTCCGAAAAAGTTATGATGGCGAACCAGGCACAAGCTGAAGTACTGGGGATCGGGACGGTGGAGCTGAAGCTTACATCGGGGAACATTCTGACGCTTCAAGGTGTGAAGCATGTTCCTACAATCGCAAAGAACCTGATCTCTGGGAGCCTGCTCTGCAACGCAGGCTTGAGGATGGACATCAATGCTGGCCAGTTGGTGATGTCCAAGAAGGGTACATTCTTCGGGAAAGCTTTCCAAACTGAAGGAATGTACAAGATTCAGCTTGTTGTAACCCAGCATGATAATATAAATGCTATCACTTTTTCTGATTATTCTCTTGAGTTGTGGCATAATAGGCTAGGACATGTTCATTGTAAAAGAATTAACAGAATGTCTAGTCTAGGACTTATCTCCAAGTGTGGGGGTAAGGTAGAGAAATGCGAAGTATGTGCTCAGACGAAGATCACTAGGAAACCCTTCCACAGGGTCCATCGAAGCACAGATCTTCTGGAGTTGGTTCACTCAGATATCTGTGGCTTCAAACAATTCTCTACAATGGCCGGGATGAAGTATTTCATTACTTTCATCGATGACTTCTCAAAGTATGCTTTCGTCTACTTGCTAAAGTCTAAAGACGAAGCATTCGAGAAGTTCAAGGAGTTCAGGGCCGAGGCTGAGCGGCAAACTGGACAACAACTCAAGAGGTTAAGGAGTGATCGAGGCGGGGAGTATCGGTCTCATGAATTCTTATCATTCTGCAAAGAACATGGAATCATCAATGAGACGACGGCTCCGTATTCTCCACAATCCAACGGAGTAGCAGAAAGGAAGAACAGAACGTTGACAGAGATGATGAACTCCATGCTGTTGACTGCGGGTCTTCCAAAGTGTTACTGGGGAGAAGCTGCACTAACGGCAACGTTCATTCTGAACAGAGTGCCATATGCAACTTCCGACATAACTCCTCATGAACTCTGGTTCAAAGTCAGACCTAACTTGAATGTCATTCGAGTGTGGGGGTGTCTGGGTTATGTGAAGCTCCCGGATCTGAAGATTCAGAAGCTGGGGACAAGGACTACGAAGGCGATCTTCTTGGGGTATGCCGAGAAGAGTGATGCTCGGAGATTCCTTGATATCGAGTCAAACCATATCATCGAATCTCGTGATGCTGAATATTTTGAAGAAAAGTTTGCAAGGCACAAGAACATTGTTCTCGCGGACATTCTGGAGAATAATGAGGGTACGAAGTAGACAGAGGTCTTTATCGAACCAGTAGTCCAAGATGGAGCTGTTGTCGATGAGACACCAGCTGAACCAGAACTCGCTGAGCCGTCAACTAAGCGAGCAAGGAGGCCGAAAGACTTCGGAGATGACTTCGTCACCTATCATGTGGAAGCAGATCCGCTTACCTATGATGAGGCGATGAAGACCAGAGATGCTGTATTCTGGAAGGAGGCGATAGACAACGAGATTGACTCAATCACCTCCAATAACACATGGGTATTGGTCGACCTACCAGAAGGAGCAAGACCCATCGGATGCAAATGGATCTTCAAGAAGAAGATGAAAGCAGATGGAACCATTGACAAGTTCAAGGACAGGCTAGTGGCCAAGGGGTTTGCTCAGAAGCAGGGGATCGACTACTTTGACACTTATGCTCCAGTAGCTCGGATGACAACTATCAGATTGTTAATTGCTTTAGCAGCAATACACAAGCTAGTGATACATCAGATGGATGTGAAAACGGCATTCCTTAATGGCGAGCTGACCGAAGAGATCTACATGCAACAACCAGAAGGTTTTGTCGTCAGAGGTCTGGAAGACAAAGTCTGCAAGTTGATGAAGTCTCTGTATGGTTTGAAACAAGCTCCCAAAATATGGCATGAGAAGTTTGACAAGGTGATAAGGTCAAATGGCTACAGGGTCAGTGAAACAGACAAGTGTGTCTATACGAAGTTTACTGACGGAAGAGGAGTAATCGTTTGTCTTTACGTGGACGACATGCTAATCCTAGGTACGGATTTAAGCTGCGTCACAGAGACAAAGAAATTCCTCTCGACCAAGTTCAGTATGAAGGACTTGGGGGATGCCGACGTAATCTTGGGGCTCAAGATCATCCGGACAAGCACTGGAATAGCGCTGTCACAATCTCATTATATTGAGAAAATGCTCACTCGCTACGGGTATCAAGATCTTCCTTTTATTGATACACCGTACCGGAGTGATCAGAAGCTGGAGCCAGATTTGAGGGAAAGCGTCAGGCAGTTGGAGTACGCTAGCATCATCGGAAGCTTGATGTACGCTACTACTGCCACAAGGCCTGACATAGCTTTTGCAGTGGGAATGCTGAGTCGGTTCACTAGCATTCCAGGCGTTGAGCACTGGAAAGCTGTGAAGCGTGTTATGAGATATCTCAAGAAAACTCAGATATATGCACTTTTCTACAGCGGAGATCCGTTAGTAGTGGAAGGCTTCAGTGATGCTAGCTGGTGTTCAGATATGGAGAGCGAGTATTCCACAGGTGGATTCGTATTCGCCATGGGCGGAGCTGCTATATCGTGGAAGTCGAAGAAGCAGACTATGTTATCTCGCTCCTCCATGGAATCTGAATTCTTTGCATTGGATGCTGCTGCAGATGAAGCAGAGTGGCTTCGGGAGCTCATGTATGATCTTCCGGTGGTTGGGGCTCAGATACCGGCAATACCGATATACTGTGACAACCAGGCGGCAGCAGCAGTGGCATCAAATGAACTCTTCAACGGGAAGAAGAGGACTGTGCGGTTGAAGCACAGAGCAGTGAACGATCTCATCAAAAGGGGCGTCATTGCAGTGATTGATGTTCGGAGTCAGGAGAACCTGGCGGATCCGTTCACCAAGGACCTCAAGCGCCAGCTGGTCGATGACACAGCTTGTAAAATGGGCTTGAAGGCATTCTGATATTGTGTTATTACATTCCTACCATAAAGTTTTATGCTATTAGTTCAAAGAGAAATCTACTAGGCATCTAGCTTTTGGTTCAAGGGAGGACTATTAACCAGAAGAATATCAGGAACGGTGGGTACTTGTCCTATGTGACATGGAGAGGTTACGGACCTACAACCACTGTTGTCTACTATTGTTTTCTGCGAAAAACGGATCCTGTGGGAAGGTTGGCTTAAACGCCTTAATGAGTTCTCAGGCAGAGTGAATGCCTGGTGTGCTTTACAGGAAGCACGGTAGAGCAGCACTACAAGGAGTGAAACTCCATGCTACAGTGGGGTGACTCCACCATGAGGTTCCTAGGTAGGGATAATACCTCGGCTTTGCAAGCTAAGTCACAGCGGAGTAGCACCGCAAATAGGCAGGTAGCCTAATGCTGTATGATAATCGTAATAAAGAGAGGTAGACAGCACTACAAAGAGGACGATGTCCTCATGTTACAGTGGCATGACACCACGAAGAGGTACCAGGTAGGGTAAAGCCTCGGCTTCGCAAGCCATGTCATAGCGGCGTAACACCGCACGGAAGCGCAAGGCTTCATGCTGGGTAGATTGGCACTACAAAGGGGCTTGTGACCTCATGCTACAGTAGTATGACACTACGATGAGGTACCCAGGTGGGGTAAAGCCTCGGCTTTAAGCCATGTCATAGCGGCGTAGCACCGGAAAGAAGCGCAATGCTTCATGCCATGACTCTTTATAAAGAACTCACCTATAGTGTATGGAAAGAGATATCAGGCCGTCTCTTGAGGGAAAGCTTGTAGACGCCCAAAATTATACACTGAAACCAGGCTGGCACAAGGCCTTCAATGTGCAGCCAGAAGCACAGTTGATGTCATTATGTGAGTAGGAAGAATTGCAGTTATGGTGCAGAATTCAAGGCTTAGTCCATTCTTGTATCATGCTGTTATTTAACCTATGCGGGAAGATTCAAGTCGTAGCGACATCTCTCCTAATGCATGATGGACAATCACTGTGGGGAACGCTCAACCCATATATTGAGATATGTGGGGGATTGTTGGTGTTTTTGCCTTTGGACTAGAAAAGATAGTCCCACATCGGCTACACCAAATGGTGAGTATCTCAATATAATGCATTGCTTGTGTTGAGGTGTGCACATGAGGTGTAGTGGGGCACAAGTTTGTGCCATGTGGAAGTATTTCTCTGGAAGGAAAAAGGATTAAATCCAACAAGGATGAAAGTTAATTTTTGTTGTGCGGACTCGGACTCGGACACGGACTCCAGGATGTCTCGTTCATGCACGGGAGTGTTCGGGGGGTAGGCGTGGACTAGCACACTTCTATGCTGATTGTGGGATGATCTAAAATATCAAACTCTATTTTTGAGTATTGGTATTTTAGTCCCACATCGGATAGGAGAAGAGGTGAAGTCTCAACTCCACTCTATAAATAGAGCCCCTTGGCCTCCTTTGAAAGATGCACCAAGAAGAGAGAAAAGGGAGTCTGTAAAGTCCAGGAAGCCTGTTCAAGTCTCAAATATTGACTTACGAGCGTTCCAGAAGTTCTCCTGAACTTGCTGGTTCCTGGGAGCTTATCCGTACTGCGGGTATAGCTTTGAGCGCCGGTGTTCTACACCCCAACGAGATCCGTTCTTCTTCTTCCTCCCTCTTTCTGTTGCCTTCGAGAATCTGAGACTCAACTGTTGTTGATCATCTCTTGTTGCCTTCGAGAATACCGTCGCTTCTCTTTAGAAGTTACACGGTTCGGTTGCCTTCGAGAAATATTACGAAATAATCTTTTTAGATTCTCGTAATACAACATCACTTTCTTTAGGGTGTTGTTGCCGGAAACATTGTCTTTACAATTGTTTCTGAATTCGTGTTTTTCCATCGATTGTTCGTCAAGGGACTAACAGGTTATACATCTTCATATACACATCTCAATATGTATATGTATAAGATCTTAACATTAGAATTTTGTGTCTTTTGGCTTGTTATATTGTGTGGTTTCCTCGTGTGCTCAATCCAAAGTTGGTTGCTTGTTAATCGGATCACTTATCCAATTTTATCCTAATTGCGATTACTTGGAACCTATTCGTCAACCACCCAATTAATTGGTTTAAGTAGTTAATAACATGGCTGATTAATTTGGTTTTAGAATACCAGTTTAGATAGTAAAAAGATTCTAAACAAAACCTAGAGTTGATAGGGAAAACTTGCCACTTATACTTCTTGTCAGTTATATAATTTTTTACCATAAATCAGGCTTCATGTAATTATTGGTTTTTTATAGATTTTTTAATCAATTCATTTACCTCTTAATTTTTCCTTGATCCATCGTTACAGTTGCCTCATAAAAATCCTTAAAGAATCCTCACCTTTTCGTATCTGTGTTCGCATGTCAATTATGTGTCATGCTGTCAAAAAGGTTTTCCTTGAGGAAACCTCAAATCACGTAAAACTTGCATCTCCTTTTTAGCGTGTTCTAGTTTCTTGATGAATATTTCAGTTGTCCCAGAAGAACCTTTCCTTCTATATCCTTCTACAATTTTATTGTGTATATCCATTTATTGCGATTCCTCTAGCTATCGACCCACAATACACTCTAGAGTACAATTTTGATATGTAAAAAAAATTTTGGTAACACTTGTATATCAATTTGTGTTTCAGGTGACTAAGCTTTGTGACTTGGGGAACAAAAATGGAGCATGTTCAGTTCAATGGACTTCTAACATCTACACGTTTGCGTGTCTAGCTTTAAAAGTATTTTGGGTTCATTTTGTGAATGATGGAAGATGACGCTAAATGATGTAAAGCATTTTGGATTCATTTTTTAAATTATGGGAGATATGATTGATGAATTTTTTTGATATACGTTTAATGATGTAAATAGTTTTTAGTTCATTTTACAGGCGCTCAATGATTTAAAGTATTTTGGGTTTATTTTGTAAACGATTATATATAAAAAAATTGTTTAATGATGTTTTATAAATACTAAGCTTTTTTTGCTAATGCAATACTACAATATGCAATTGAACTTATATAGTTAGTTATAAATGGATTTTTTTATTTATGTATTTTAATTGTATGTTTTATAGGTGGAACATGGAAATAATAATTTCATAATAATTAGCACAATTGTTATTACTTTTTGGATGGATATGTAATTGTGCTAAAAATAAACTACATCCTTTTGTGACTCCATCAATGATTTTTAGGGCGGTTTTTATTTGTCACAAATACTTATATTTTGGGACGGTTTAATAATCTGTCATAAAAATAAAATAACTCAGACACTTTTGGGATAGTTAGTTTTTTCGACCCTAAAACCAAATTAGGACGGTTTTTTTCTGTCCTAAAACTTTTTGCAACGCCACCCTAATAGCACTGTTTCAATCCGTCCTAAAATTCATCCCAAATTATAACTTAGGACGGTTTAGGCACACATATTTTAGTCGTCCGAAAAGGTCACTTTTTTTGTAGTTTTTCATTTCAGGTATTCACTCTTTCAGAGTTATATGTTTCATTTTCTACTATTTGTATCTGCTTAGTAGCCTAGTATTTATAGACTCATATTATTTTTTTCGATTCTATTCGGGCAAGTATGATTATTGGGTTGCAGACTGGTATACATATTTCACTTTCTTATGCTTCTGTTATATGGATTGAGATATAGAGTTGATATAGTGATATTTACACCATTTTGAACAGCTTATAAGTATTCGAGTCGTACTAGAGTCTGGTTGAATACGTAGCTGGTCATGCCACGTGGCTTGGTCCCACATATTTTGGTACTCGGGCATGACACATCCCTACGACTTTATATGTTTTGCCTGGGTTATCCCAATAATGCTTATACATAGAAATCCTCATATCGTTTCAGTCCCAATAGGGCTAGCATGACCAATAATAACGCTTAGCACATATAATACACATCGGTCCCTTGCAAGGCCACCGTGTGGAACATATAACACATAGCACATAGTAGTCGGATATCGCCATCCCCTAATGGAGGATGTTAAACCATATCCGTGGCGGCCAGCCTGCAGGCCATGAGTGATGTCTGGGAGGTGGTTAGTATAACAAAACCTCAAGATTCTCCTCCCACCCAATGCTTTTATCAATTTGAGTTACTTAGTTTAACCCTAAGTTGGTCTTGGAATCACATGCCGTGGTTACATGGTCATCCTCCTAGATGTCGTACCTTGGTATACACAGGTACCCTAAGTATGGATCCACATTGGCTCATAGAGTCTCGAATCTGGATCCATCCTTAGTGTAACACGTCAATCAAGCAATCATCATACCACGCCAATATACTAAATGATTATGAAGACTGTGCTGGGAACATGAATGTACTGACGTAACGTTTAACACGTAGGAACGCTTAGCACGTAGATTAGCACTACAATGCACACATAGAATTGTACCTCAATACACACATAGAATATGCCAGCACTTATACAGGTAATCATGTTAGGAACATGGTCTAGCCAAGTAGGCGCATAGAAATCTCTTGGCACTTAGGTCACATTGGCGCATAAGAATTCATAGGTGCATAAGAATACGTAAGCGTATGGGACACATAGGCGCATAAGAATACGTAGGTGCATGAGACACATAGGCGCATAAGAATACGTAGGCGTGGGAACATAGGCACATAAGAATACGTAGGCGCATGAGACACATAGGCTAAGCTACTCACCATAGACTAAGGTCAGGACAAGTAATCTAATCATTAAAAATATAAATTCAACAAAGCAGATGCATAGGGCAGACTGGTGCATAGGGTGGTCGGCTTCGGACAGAAAGCTAACGCATGACATAGCCAGACGTCCATCCATTAGTAGACACATATAAACCCTAGACGCATAACGACCATAAACGCATAACAATCATGGACACAGCGACATAGACGAATTGCAATCATATACGCACAACGATCATAGACGAACGAAGATCATGGACCCATAGCGACCATAGACGCATAACAATCAAGCATGCACATTCTGCACATGCTGACAGCGTTCATATATCCAGTTTTTATGACCACTTGGCATTTCTACCGCATAGCCTACTGGGCACATGGAGGGTCGTCGTCCCCAAACAATAAATCTGCCATGGAAGTTTTGAAAACTTCCATTGGCCGTAACTTGTGTTCTAGGACTCAAAATCTGAGAAAATAAAAACCAAAACTGCATAAAATCAAATTCTCTACCAGATGGAGCAACTAGTTTTCAAACATAAGCACTTTTAATAGATATTTTCTGTGGAAAACCTAGAAAACCCTAATTCTCAAACTTAGATCTATACTAAACTAGCCATCAAATCCGAAAACTCCAAGAATAAACATGTAGAGAAGGTTTAGATACATAATATAGACTAATGAAATGTAAGGAAATCAAAGAAAATAAAATGGCAAGTGGTATCTCTATTAGTGAATGAGGAGAGAAGGAAAGAGAAGGAATAAATGATAGTGAATGAGGAGAGAGAAGGAAAGAGATTATTTATATGGAGGTAGGGGTGGTTTCACTAAACCCTAACCCTAACCATACTATTCTATTCTATATGTCATGCTACATTATAAGAATAATCCATATCCCAACACGGTCCAGTTATTTCATCATCGAGGCAGTGAACCACAGCTATAACCAAACAAGGACAAGAGGTGGCACACTACTCTGCCGTGAGATATTGTTCCATGCTATGACCAGATATAAATACAGGGTACAGGTGCTCATGTTACAGATACCATATACTATGTACATAAGTAGTGCAAAAAAATACGTATACCGGGAATGGGGAGTGACAAGAGATTTTCTCTTCTAGAGATCTATCTCTTGGGAAGTATTATCTCTTTGGAAGATTACCACTTTAGGAGATTATATCTTAAGGTGGTATTTCAATCTCTTCAGGAGATATTGGCATATATATAGGCCGCTTTGATGAATTCGTTCAAAAATTTCTTCATTAATATGACTAGACATTTAGGATCATATTATATCCTTTCCTAAACTGATACTCAATAAGCTATAATATCAAATTCTTCTAGATGGTTTTAGTCCATATATGTCTCGTTTGTAAATTCTTTAGGAATATCCAAGTAATTTTAAATCTTTCGGGGATTTCATGTATATCTAGGTTATCATGACCGGTGAATTTATTTCTTCATATTCTATTCATGATCATTTAGAGAATCCTTGAGCGACTAACATTGCTCATTATATTTGGATTCATTCATTTTATTTCTTCACTCCTTTTATTTCTTACAAATACCCATTTAAAATCGATCATATTTATTCCTTTCGGGTTTTGTACTATTGGACCGAATACTCTACGTTTTGCAAGAGAATCTAGTTCTGCTTGTATCGCATATTTCTATTCTTGGCTAATATTATTTTTTCAATATTCAAGGATTATTCATGGTTCAGTTTTGTTCTTACTCAGTCTCTTCTGAGATCCGAGACATATTCTCGACCGGAGGATATACTTTGTCTTTGAGAAATTGGATCTTTGGTTCACAAAGTCTTTCGGATTGCCATAAACTTTCTCTACAAGAGATGCTATTTCAAGAGCTCCTTCTTCAAGAGTAGAAGGGTTTGTATATTATTTAGTATCTTCTTCTGGAGAGCTAAATCTGTAGAACATTTTAGGTCTTTCACGTTCTTAATGTATAATTGATTCACTTACTGCCTTATTTGGTTCTTTTGGTACTTGCTTCTAATTTAGAGAATACATTCATAGTTGGTAAATGTGGCCTAACTATTTAAACAATATTATTAAAGTCATCGAGTAGGCATAGATTAATTATTTACAAAAAATTACAAGGGATAATTCTTCTAATTGAGATGGAAAAAGTGAAAGTATGTCATGATAATTCATAATGTTTTTTGGAACGATAATTTATAACATTCTTATAGAACGATAATTCATGACGTACTTCCTGTACTAGACATTTATCTTCCTTCACTATCCCCCTAACGATGGAAAATATTGTTTTATCAAAGTGACAGTCTACAAAATTTACGACAAATTAAGATATCTCACGTCGAAGATATTAAAAGGTTATTCACAAAACATAGATGCCAAGACTACACTACAAGAAAATTGAGTTTTCCCAACGTTTTATAAATGTCGAAAAAGGTAAAAAACGTTGGCATAGAAATTTTCGACGTTTTTTCAACGTTTTCGACAAAGGTCGTCGTTGCCGTAGTTGGGAATTTATGACATTTTAAATAAACGTCGGTATAGGTAAATACGACGTTTGCAACAATGTTTAATAAATGTCAAAAATTGTGCAATAATAGGTAATAATTTTTCAACGTTTTAATAAAAACGTCGGAAACTAAACATCTTTTCCAACCTTTTACAAAAATGTTAGAATTTGCTTCCCAATCTTTTCCCAATAATTTTCCAATGTTTTAACATAAACGTCGGTATATATAAATCCATTTTAATTAAAATCTATATTTGAATATATTTGCCATGCACTTGTATTCAACCGGCTTCCTAATATGTAATTAAACCATACTCCAATTAACATTATACATTCAACAATATATAATTAACAAAATAAACTTTTATTGATAAAAATATAACATTTTACTATACAACCGAGTTTAACAAAATAAAACAATTCAAAATACAACATTTCTCTCATCATTGTCCAGGATCATCCAATTAGACGTATATCCCTTCTTACTGTCTTCAAATTTGTGAGTATATCAGCCTCACTCCTTTGTACGTATAACCAGCAGGTGTAATGTACTTGACCCAAAAATTCCTCCACCAATAGGCTTGGATGTCCATCATTGCCATCAAGACTACAGGCATCTCCTTCCTGAACCTTACTCTTTTTCTCAGAGTAAAAGACCATATTATGCTTGCATCTGGATAAAGTGCATCTCCTTCGTTATCCTCCATGCAGAATCTGCCTCCACTTAGAAGATGGTCTCTAGAGAAACCATTAGGGTTTTTATTAATACCTTCCTGATGAACAAGAATATCTCGAAGAAACCTGATATCGCTGCCTTGATCAAGAGGTTCTTGCAACACAGCAGCAAGATCTGAGCCATCATCCTCATGTTCTATATTATTTTCTGTATATACTACATGTTTCCATCGTCGCATTGACCGAGTGTAGGAAAAATAAAAATAGGTACAATCAGAATAGGAAAAAATAGGGGAAAAAGTTATATGATAAAGATGCTTGATTAGAATCAAGCTAATAATAGAAAAATAATGCATCTATCCATAGCACTTTGGCAGTAAAACACGCCAAATGCTGATTCCAGCTACAACATTAATCAAATTATGCATAGCTAAGTATATCCCCCCTAATGAAAAAAGGGACCAACTGTCAACAATTAAAACAATAAAATATTAATATTGTGCAAGCATAGAAACAAACCTGTTAGTATTTGGAATTAAAAATAAGCCAAAACAAATATGACATGTACTCATAGAAGCATAAAAATGAAACAAAATAGTTTGTTCAGTACCAAGTGTAAAAATAGCTTCAAATAAAATGAATATAGCATGGATTCTAAAAGAAAATGAATTTAGCTGAAAAACGTTACGAGACTTGAAGTTATTCTACTTACATCTATGGTATCAGCAATAGCATATGCCTCAGCAGTTTCTAATCGAACAGTCTCATTCTTCTCGCTCTGGATAAATAAAACAACTATGTCAATCAGCACATATAAAAATAGGTATCGTGCAAGTTTATTGCAGGGTTTAAGATCCTTAAGATTTTATGTATCTTAACAAGAACAGTGCTTACCTGTGTTCTAGATGAATTTATATACAAGTACAAGTACAGTGGTTTGGAGGGATTATCATAAAGCAGGCTTTGTGTCCTTATCCGTATATGTATCTGTGTAATTTACTCAATTATGGAGTAAATTTTGAAGAAAACTCTCAGTTGAAACATAAAGCAGTATATTTCTAAGTGACAGTAAATGGCACACAAGTAAAATGTTTAAATTAGATTGTGTTATTTAAGAAGCAAGAAATACCTTAGCTGAGTGAGAAGAACTTCTTCCCCTTGGTTGCATTAGTAAGCTAAAAGATACAGCCACCACTTGTATATAAGTCCATCTTGCAAATTATTTCCTCCTTTCCTCTTAGTGAATATATTTATAGGTAAACAACCAACCTTTCAAAAATAAGTTAGGGAAATGATCACTCCTTGCAAAAGATATTTGGTTTCTTCTACTCCCCGGCATGAATTTTGTTTAAAAAAAGTGGGTGTAGTTGTTTAAATCAATAACAAATCTTCTAGTATCACATGTGAGTCGATGAATGGAGCAAAATTGTAATTGCATTCTATCATATATATTATATTTTTCTTCCATTTATTAAAAATATTAGGCTTCACCAAAATGCATGTCCGCAATATTTTAGACTTGATGGAAACAATATAATTCAATAAAATGAGCTCATGGCAAGTTAACAATGGATGATATACAGAAACATGTATTACTTGGAGGCTATAGGTTTAGTAACAAAAAATTATTCTCCATATCATCCAACCATTGTTCCATCCACAATTGTAACCTGCCATGTAACAAAAAGACACAAGTCCTTAATGTATTGCAACCTTTCAGGGATGACAAGAGTTGTAAAATTATCCATAGTATCATATATCCTCACAAAGACCCCGAGCTAGTAACCACATCTTAAAATTGATTTGTATAATCATTTTTGACACGATGACAGACTGACACTTATAATTATGTGCAAGAAGATACCAAAGCGGTTCTAAAGTCGTGCATTCTGGATTATATAAACAATGCCCTAAGCCATGTCATCAAAATCTAGTACCATTCTGTTTGAGAATAAGACCAAACTAATCCAAATTCAAATCCCCATCCACCAAATTCCCCTTCCATTACATAAAAAAAACATTTTAATGCAACTTGGGAGGTTGCCAACTTCTTGTGCAAGCAGAGGGCACATGCCTAGCCTATAAAACCATAGCTACCAAATAGGCTGAACAAATAGTATACTACTGTAGTCATTATAATTAATTAGTCAACTTGATTAGGATGTACACGAAAAAAATTGAGACACATTATCCTAGCAACCTTGCCTGAAGGAGACATCTTCAAGAAGAGAAAAAGGTAATAGTAAGCACAATCACATGTGAAATATGGCCTAGAAAAATACAGACAACTTCCATTAAAAAAAGTCTTCAATTTGGCATTTAATTCAGGCAGAAGCAGAAACCTATATCTTTGCCCTGGTCAATCAAACTCCCATGAGGTGAGACTAGAAAGTCTTTGATACTATTTAAAGGTTTTACTAAAACTTTGTCCCATTACTATTTGGTTGCCTTTGGTCTATATTTTCAGATAAACATTCCACAAGAACTTTACTATATTTTAGGATCAAAATTAACTCTCAACTGTAAAGGTTCGGAAACTATTTCTTAAAAAACTTATGGGGCCGCCAATTTTAGTCCATCTGCAGTTTGCTAATTTAGGGTAAGTCAAAAGACTGGCAATCATCTTATGGGTCTCAAGATCTTCAATCCTAAGTTGACTTGTTCGCGAGATAAATAATGGAATTAAAGGATGATAAAAATAATATGCTCGGAACCAAGGAAATTGTACAATCTCAGAAACTATGATTAACGCTTCAGCCAGATAAAAGTCTAGATGTGAGATTCATGAGTATAACATCTAACTGTCACACATTTACATTTTTATCCTCTCTAAATAAGTAAAGCTAATAGTAAGGGGGCAAGAAACATCAGAATCTAAACAAAAAAGAATAATTTATCGGATGCCTACAGTATAAAAAAGAATCAGCAACATTGTTGCAAACCTGCCACACTGATTGTTTCTCTCCAAAACATTGGTTATCTCCTCCTTAGTGTCATAGCCATGACATCTATCAAAGGTAGTAAAATATAGTGGTAGGATTTCACTAACAGTGAATGTAATAAGGTGACACATGTCCATGTTCCGACGGGTTATCTAAAATCAACTGTAGAAGGTGTCTGCAAATGATATCGAAGCAAATTAAAATAATGATCATATAAGCTTCTAGTTAAGGATGTTACCAAATACGGTTATTAACCGATATCAGTGAAGAAGTGCAACATTTATTAGAGGTGTTTGTTTTGTTTTTATTGATATTATAGAAGTGCAATTAGCTTTGTTATAGCCTTCCATAAAGTAATAGAGTAGTCTTAGACTAAGTTTACTTCCAAGTTGCTTGTAAAATGGTGATAAAATTCTAGGTTCTCCCTCCATCAAAATAACTTCATATGATTGTCTTATGCTAAAAATTTTTGTTTCTCCTCTTTTAACCTTCAGCCATGAATGTCCATCTATGTCACACCCCAGAACCAGAATACTGGAGAGCGGGGGACAGACTACGTACATTGAAGTGCAACCCACCTTGCAATACGGTCACGGCTATCTAGATGTATGAGGGTTTATCTACAAGATAACATTCCATTATGGTCAAGAACAAGCCTAGTGTCTCAATCTCAAGCGAGTAAGTAAATGTTACAAGATATTAGATCATCAGACATACAAAGTAAGGCATCCCAAACATTACATATTCAGATGATCATGAAGCTAGTCATACAAAATGCGAAGACTAGTAAGAGTCTAAGGCATACATGATCAACCCTAGGATTTGTCAATCATGTTACAGTCCTTAGGCAGACAGAAAGTAAGCTTCAACACGAGCTAACACTTGCTCGATGGCTAAACGCTTCCAAAAAATAATTTACAATTGAGTGGGAGAGTAAACAAAGAAATCCACTCGTTACCAGGGTTACGCCTGGTGTTCACCATCTGGCAGAAAAATAGGTAGATCTTCGGATGCCACTCCGAAATCTGGCCATACAAAACCAGCTGGGTCAGAACCCAGAAGAGCAAGTGCCACAAGGGAGGCTTTACTTAGGAAATAAAACCAGCAGGTTAATAAACAGAAGATATTAATAAATGAACATGATTAAGTAACAAGAAGACAGGTTTAGAAAGATAGGATGACAAATGATAAGATAACTAAGAAACTATTCCGGAAACCAAGTTACAACCCGTAAACCAAACAAGGACCGGGATTGTAATCCTTTACCTGAACCGAACTTAGTCCTTAACCATTAATTGACAAGAGTAAAGCATAAACAATAATGCACTGAAGTAACCATAAATTTGCACTGTCTAGACAAGATTAGACTCCATCCATCAATCACGGCCAAGCAAGAGTTCGACTTGATACTTTAACTAACTAGGGTTATCGCAAGCCTAGTTACTAGCAAGATGCAATGAGATGTTCCCACAGTCACAAGCCCTGCAGCTATCCAGGTTATCCAGGCGAGGTAATTTACAAAAGTTATGAAGATTGCTGGTGTACCTTCAGTACTTATGTTTTGAAAAAGTGCCCCACATCACAGTGAGCTAGAAATGTGTCCTACTCGTTGGCAGGCTACAAGTCCCTCAGGTTTGGCCGGGATAACGGGATCGCCTGTAACTGGAAAAATCTTTCTATATGAACTACTTGATCAATCTAGTCATTAACCTAGTCAGATTCATTATGAATTCCTGACCATGGTAGTCAGGAATCCATGTCCTAGACATGATGCAAGACGAGACAGGTAGCTTATACAGGCATAATCAAGAAAATCAACCACAGTATCAAGACAAGAGTTACTTAGCAATTCAGGGTAGCTGTCACAACAATGCTTTCAAGATTTTACATGTCATGTCAGGTTACTTGTTACTTATCAAGATTACTTGTCAGGAGTGCGCCTCGACGGACCACTATCAAGCTTATACATGTCATATCAAGTTTACTTGTTACTTGTCAAGAGTGCGCCTCGACGGACCACTATCAAGATTATCAAGAAGGGTTCATGCCATCATGTCGTGTTAATGTCAAGAGTTATGAAGTTATCACATGCATATAAACACATAAACAGTTGCAAGAACAAGGAAGGTGCAGGGAGGTAGGCGCATCACAAGGGGTACCTAAACATGGATGGGCACCTAGGCAAGCATGGGCGGCTGGACATGAATGGACACCAGGGCATGAATGGACACCAGGGTCAAGATGGCGCCCAAGGTCAAGATGGCGCCCAAGACTCGCAGGGGCGCGTGGACATCAATTGACACCAGGGCTAAAATGGCGCATGACCGAGTTTAGGTGCATGGCCAGACTGGATGCTAGATCATCATGGGCGTCAGTGCCAACATGGGCGCCTGGACCTTGGTGACCAGAGGGGAGAGGCCCATCACACTGGGTGCGTAAGCAACCGTGAGCGCAAGGGACAGGGGGCGCCAGAGCACGTAAGGCGCCTGGGCCAGACTGGACGCATCATATTGGCACCTAAGCACCGTGAGCGCAAGGGGAGGGGCGCCTGATCATGTCGGGCGCCTAGACCAGGGTAGGTGCCAAGGCCAAACTTGGGCGCCTAGTCCAACTTGGCGTCGGGCACTGTTCTTCTTCTCCAAACAGCAGCCAAGCACCATGGGAACCTGAAAATTTCAAATGAGCAAAAATTGCTCAAAATAAGTCCGAATTGGGACTTCCAAGGGTCTAAACTAGACAGAACGAGATTATTTACAGCCTGGGAGAGCAAAGTTTTTGGGAAATACCAAGCTTTACTAGATCAAAACCAAGAAAAATAAAAAAACTCATAATTTTGATCTACACAAATCCATCCACCAAAATAAAAAATGCTAAGCTCTAAAGAGGCTTAGAATCTAGAAAGGAAGAGAATGGAACAATAAAAGGGGAGATCCTTCATGAAGCAAGATTGCACTTGTCTAAGGGCTCTTGGTGGGTGGGAGGAGTTATGA
The DNA here is from genome assembly GCA_029216955.1 of Iris pallida. NCBI lineage: Eukaryota > Viridiplantae > Streptophyta > Magnoliopsida > Asparagales > Iridaceae > Iris > Iris pallida. The sequence goes on along the minus strand of JANAVB010022999.1, from coordinate 12,840,139 downwards.
GGAGGAAGAAGAAAGAAATAAATAAATAAGAAGAGTTATGAGGAGAGAGAAAGGGGTTGACTTATATAGCAACCCTTCTCTTCTCAAACGGTAATAAACCAAGCCAAGCCAAGAGTGCAATGATGAATCAAACCAAAATAAACTAAGATAAACCAAGTCAAGCTAAGACTTGACCAGGGTTAGGCTAAACATGACAAATCAAAACATAGGTCACCTGACAAACGTCAGAAATCCGTACACGTATACTGAAAACACGTATAGCGAGAAACGGGAGTGACAATCTATATGGACTCTATTGTTGCTATATGAAGCCAAGCAATGAGGACAATCGGTTAAGGCTTTATTGTAGTAGCATCATGTTTATGATTTTAAATTTAGGAAGGAAACATAAGGTTATTGAGATTTTCAAACCTCTAAGAAGGTAAATAGTTAATGTCAACCGCCACTGGGAATATTATCAGACACTAGAAACAGTTCTTGAAACTCACAAGCACAAAAACGAAACAAAAGTTCACACCTCAATGGACTACTGACAAGTATGGATTTAAACAGAAGCCGATGAATAATATAATACAACAATCCCAAGTAGTATCATTTACAATAGAAATAGAATCAATCAACTATGAAACCTTGATATTTAGTAAAGTAAAACTGAAATCATTTTCTGTCAAACCAAAGACATGAGCTTTGGATTTACTGTTAACGGAATCTCTTTGATAAACTAGAGAATTCCATACCTTAGCGGCGAAGTTGTCCTTGGTGAAAATGAATTGTTGAAATGGAAAACAAATGGCATGAAAATGACGACCACAACATCAACAGAACCCGACTACAATAACAGTTCAATCCCGAGTTAATTTCTCTACCAATTTTATTAATTTTACTGTTACTTGGGACTAGAAATAAATAATGATAGAAGACTTCAAGATTCACAATTTCAAAGTAAAAGGAACATGACGAGAAAAAATGGAGTGAATGTTGAACCTCCAATGGTAACTAAATATACAAGACACGACTAGATATAAATGAACTAATGAAAGCTGACTTATAGAAAGCAAACCTCTGCCTGCTACAGGGGTAAACATTATTTATGGTGGTTGTGAAGGTGTTACTAATAAGATAAAATAAGTTACTGACAAGCAGTTGGCTGCCACAAACTTAGTTCATCCCATATTAACACTGACAAAATTTACATGTGATGATAGAAACAAAAACAAAAGACTTTATAGAGTGATTGCAAGATTTGCTTGTATCCCTTTCGCAACCAAATCTTAATTATCTTTAAATTTTGAACATTACATAGCAGAAGGTTCCTTGCTCAACACTATATGTTATGCAAAAGTTTAACGCTAAGGCCTTCCAATTTACATCAGCTAACATACTTGATACTTATAAGAGTGAGTTGTTAGACTATCTGTTATTGACAAATTAATAGCGATAATGCACATGAAATAATGTTTAATAAAAATCTTAGGTCAATCTTCAAATAAGGATATATTTACATAACAAAGATTAATTTGCAAGTTTGTATGTATTGATACATGTCAAGAATCTGGTAGTGATTTCCAGGATGTAAGAAAATAAATAAAATCAATCACACATTCAAATCAATGCATAAATGCAATAATGAATATATTTTTACAAGCAGAAAATATCTAAGCCATATAATCTTCTGGTCTCACCTACATCTTCTCCTTTCATAAGTTTGGGAAAAGTTAATCATGTGAGAACACTATCAGATCCGGCTTCATTGTTTTTTTATGTTTCATGTTCCACTTTTTACCATGCTTTTGACCAAGCGGCGAGCGCCAAGTCAATATAAGTTATTTTCTTATGAATCTTTTGGTTAAGCAAATTCCCTTTTTACCATTTAATGGCACAAAACAAAAAATAAAGTATTAAGGAGAAGTCACAATCCCTATGGAGAATTAGCCTATGATACTTCATCTAACATCACCCTCACTTCCCCCTTTCTCAATAGAGAGAAGTTGTCGCGGACCCTCCGCCACCTATTGATCTCGTACAATTCATTGATATATTTTGATGAACGGCTACCAATTCCTAACTAAAGTGGCTATGAGGAAGAAAGTGTCTCGCTATAAAATAAAAAAGCCAATTGACAGGTAGTCGACATCCCAAATTTTGTCAGTAATTTACTATTGAAACAAATCAACAATATTGCTTTATGAATAGATAATATAAAAATTCATACAAATATGAATATATATAGGGAGAACATATTCATATCCAAAGACATGATTTGTTTACATATTACGACATACTCTTCGCCTTGTGTACATATTTAATAAGTATATGAAAATGTGGCAAGATTTGTTTACATATGATGACACTCTTATCCTTGTGTGCATATTTAATAAGTATATGAAAATGAACAAGTCTGAACACCTTCAAAAAGCGAGTCTGACATGGATGAACATGCAAACTTTAAGTAGGAAGAGTTGTGATGCGTATAACAGTGATTGCTATTGAAATGACACTAATCAAGATAAAAACATGACCTACAAAGTCGAAGGCTATGTTGCACGTAGACAAAAAAATGGTGTGCGTATCTGTATCATGTCCGTAGTCATGCAACATAGGTGACTACTACTATACCTATTAAAAATTGTTCTTTCATATGCAACACGTTATTACAAATTCAACCACAGGTATATATTGTGAGCATATTTTTTGCCCAACATTTATCAACCCAGCGGAATCATAAATTTGAGCAAAAAACCAAATAACCATATGGAAAAAAACGTTTGTTAGGGGAAATTGGAATCAAACAACAAAAACCTTCATGTGAGACAAAAATAATGGACAACAAGTGATGAAATTCAGCAGAAATTTAGTAGATACTTATATATGAAGGGTTCTATTCTTTAATAGGTTGAAATCCGTAGGTGATGCTTTGGGGCTGTAGAGGAATTCGAGTTGGAGGGTCCGCTGGCAGCCGGCTAGGGTTCGGGGCCATGGGGAAGCCGGCTAGGGTTCAGGACTGCGGGGCAGTCGGCTAGGGTTCGGGGCTACAAAATTCAGGATAGTCGGATAATTTTTTTCAACAGGAGTAGAGAGGAGGAGATTGAGGTAGCCGACTAAGGTTTTCTCGAAGAGGAGATGTATATCATGTGGAATATGGATATCATTCTCGGTTTGGTGGGAAGTAGGAAGTACATGGGGTTTAGGGATTTAGGAGGGAAATATATATCACCCAAAATATTAGCGAGAACCAAATCAGGGGAGAGAAATTTTAGACCTGTACCAACGTTTTCTTGTCTCTTTTTCAGTCAAACATGTGAACAAACCAGATTTCCTTCTTTTCTCTTTAAACTAAAATAATTTAAAATTTATATATTTGACGTTTACAACCAAACGCCAGCTAATTATCCTCCGTTTATTGAGAAACATTGGTATATCATATCTATGCCGACCTTACCATAAACGCCAGAAATTAAACGTAAAAAATTCTTAATATTTATGAGAAGACGTTGGTATTTGTCGACGTTTAGGATACATCGTCGATATATCATGCCTAAGCCGACGTTAACATAAGCGTCGGTAAACTAAGCGGCAGAAAAGCCATATATTCTTGTAGTGTACAGTTTCAAATAATACCAACATAAGTCATAAAAATTTAAAAAGAATACAATTTTAAATAAATAAAACTAAGCTACTGTTATTCAGATATAACATTCAGGATTGATGGTTTAAAAACAAACATATATTTAAGATCAAGGACACAAAGTTGACCATTATGTATGTTGCAATTTGCTAATAGATGATCACAAAAATTTGTTACGAGAATTCTCATGATTATTGTCCTGGGTTATCTCGGTCAATCATGCCACAATTTAGAAGTTATAGGATCATTCGGCTTTTGGATCATAATAGATCCTTAGGATGGAGCTTCTGGCTTATGGTGGTATGTGACTTGACATACCCAATATGAGTGACGTATATTTCTAGTGAATAGTTGGAGAATCTCTTTCGATGAACTTCTGGTTCTCTAAACGAACTTTGGTTCTTTAGACAAACTTCTGTTCTTTAGACAAACTTTTGGTTCTCTAGATTAGAGGTTATATAAATATATTTTTTATTTTACTTGCTAAGAGTATTAATACGATGCCAATTTGTCCTTATATCCTTAAGACTCAATAAATTTTTCTGGAATTATGAGAGTATAGGAAATTATACATCTATTGGGTAACACAAATGTGATCTTCCAAAGCCTTCAATAATGTAAGCAAGATCAGCTATCGTGGGTACTACATTTGAACTAATATTGATGTTGATGAAAAAGATTCTAATCTTAAGGATGGTGTGTGTAGTAGCATTATAAACTATCAATTAAAATATGTCTATAGAACTTCAGGTTTATGATAGTTGAGAGGACAACTAGACTCCTTACGTATTGGGCAATGCTCTGTCGGAGCCTTCAATAATATGAGCAAGATCGGTTGTTATAGGTACTACGTTCGAACTAATATTGATGGTGAAGAAATAGATTATAATCTTAAGGATGATGTATGTAGAAGCATTATAAACTATCAATTAAAATATATCTATAAAACTTTAGGTCTATGATAGTTGGGAGGACAACGAAATGAGACATCCATAGTTTTCTTACGGAATGGACAAACTTATAGCACAAATTTTAAAATTTTCTAATTTATGAGGTTCTCAATTTTAAAATATATACAACTATCTCTACTAATATAAGGGGGCTTCAAAACAGCTCAAGTTTGAGCTGTCTAAGCCGTGTGTATTTCATCAACTATTTTGTTTCAAAAATTAAAAAATAAGTCCCATAATCTTAGTTATTTTCTCATGTAGTTTAAAATAAAATTAAAACCTAAAATCCCCATAACTTCATGAATAAGTATAAATACTAAAACACTTATAATTTAAACTAAATTTAAACTAACTACATGATATTATCTAACTAAACACATATCCAAAAGTTTAAAAATATATTTATAATAAATCATAACTAAAATATATTCAAATTATATTAAAAATATTCTAACATAATTTTAAATTTTATATTTCAATCATATTGTAGATTTATTTTTCTTTTTTTAACGTGAAACACACGTGAAAGTAACTAGTATTAATAAGATACCAACATTCAGGTTGATAATTTTTACTTTTGGCCTTTAAACGACCAGCAATCCGTTATGACCTACTAAAATTAGTTCGTAGACAAAAAAATACTATATTAAGCATTTCAATGGTTATGCATTTCGAGGTTGGGGAGGAATGTGCTGGAGAGGTTGTGCGACCCGGAGGCGCGGTCAGAGGCGACAAAAGCGGTGTAGTCGACGCGTAGTGCATAGTTGGAGAAGTTAAGGATGAGAAGGTTGGGAGTGGCGTGAAGGAGGAGGAAGAAGGATTGGCGGTCGATACTAGAGAGGTTGAAGCCGGGAAGGGAGCAGCTTGGCCAATACCGAAGGGGTAAGGGACGGGGGTGGTGCCACAACGATGTGTAGCCATTGATAGGAAGGGTTGTGGAGAGGGTTGTGGAGAGGGAGAGGACAAATTATTAGTAGAGAATGGAAAAGAGATGAACGAGTAGAAGAATAGTTTTATTGCTTTTATTGTAGAATTATTGAGGAGAAAATGGCAGTTGGCTGAATGCATGTAGTTGAGGGTCATCTTTCTAGGAGTCTTTTCTTTACGATAACAATTCTGTTCGTTTTGCACATCTACTCTGTATGGCCCTATGTAGGAACACATGGCTCAAAGATTCAGAAGCCGATCACTTTAGATTGCAACATGAGTCCCCTCCCTTTTTGTTGGTGTTTTCTACTTTCTTTTAGGAACTTTTAGTCCCACATCGGAAAACTACTAAAGTGTATACCTCAATATAAATCTATGCTTGTGTTGGAGTATGCACATGGGTGAGGTGGTCCATGTAGGTTGATTTTCCTAGATAGTTAAGTTCAAATCACATAGAACGAACCTTTGTTTTGTCACTATATTTGGGTTCCATAGGAGGTAGGCCCCATAGGGGCTTGCGACTCGGAATCAGACTCGAAATCGGGCAAAGGGCACAAAGTGGTGCTTTGATGGCGCACTTTGTATGTCAGCATCGTGCACTCTTTTCATGCGCGAGTTGCTTGCACGATTTCTAGCTAGGGTGCATGCACGGGCGTATTGAACTTGTTGGTTCCTGGGGGCAGATCGCATATAGGACGAATCTTACTTTGAGCACTGGTGACTTGTTCACCCCAGCAAGGTGGCTTTCTTTGTGTTTTCTTTTTGTGTTTCGTATTCTATCTCATTATAGCATCTGTGAACATAAAAACAAGAACACGATTTTCCACTTAGTTGTTGTATTTTATATTTTCTTGAAGTCAGTTTGTAACCTTCTCTTAGTGCTTATTTTGAGTTGGCTAGAGTGCAGACTTTATGTTTTGCCAGAAGACTCTATGCCTCTCTCTCGTATTGTTGGCTAGAGTGTAGACCATGTGTCTTGCTGAAGACTCTATGCCTTCTTTGGATCCCTCAACTCTTTTGTCTTCGGGACTAACAATCTCAAAACAAGATCACAGAAGAAAGAATAGAGTCCAACCGTTCAAGCCTTCTCGCTACAAGTTTCCACAAACTTGAGAAGTTTGATGGTGAACATTACAACATTTGCAAGAGGAAGATTTTCTTAAATCTTCAACTTGTTAATGTTGGATACGTGTTGACAGATCTAGAACCTACCATTCTTGAAGATGGAGGTGAACTTGCTATCGGTGTCACTACGTATAACGCCCTAATCCTAAAATACGTAGGAATAGGTACGTAAACATGACAGCCATATAATAAATATACATAAGCTATAAATTTAGTATAACCATGACAACTAATCTCGACCAAAAAATAAAAAAATAATAATATCATAAATTAACTCTGAGTTGTCATTATACAAGCTGTTGGGCGGAGTCAAATCCGCTACCAACTATTTATAATGAGAAGTAATACATAAACAATGAAAGAATTTGCCAAGAGTAGCAAAGGATGATCCAAGAGCAAGTCATCTTCGAAGAATAGCGAAGACCACGACCTGGATAGAACACCTGTGGAAAGTCACGAAAACACACACCTGGAGAAATCATCAGATCCTCAGAGAGACGTAACAAGATACATATAAACATGTTATATATAAAGTGCAGGAAGATAAACAAATATGCAAGGATTGACATGGTAATTAAACATGCAAAGGGTATCCCTAACCATCTATGTAAAATTTTAGAAGACATCTAGATGTATGGGCAGGTAAAGGCTGACTCTCCCATGACTAGCTCACAGCACATAATATGCATACGTCCAGGTACCAGTTAAAACTAGGTCAATATGCATCAAATAAGATAAAGCAACAAAAAATGACTAACACAGTCGCTTGCACCTAAGTATGACTTGGACGTGCAGTTTATAATATATGAAAAGTAACAAACATGAAACAAAATAAATAAATACAAAAAAAAAATATAAAGCAGTAAACAGCAAGGTATCTTCCCTAGAGGTAGTGCACAGAAAATGGCAACATCCAATAACATGAATCGTCAAGAAACAAAGAGCAGTGAAGGTCAACTCCCACAAACGTCCCTGGATAATGAAATAAATGTCGCAAACATTTTTGGCATAAAATAAATGTCTAAAATTGCCTACCCGTAAGTCCAATTCTAGACACAGGGACAAAATCATAATTTTGGGTCAAATCGAAGTCCGTCGTTGGACCCGCTATGTACCAAAAAGCGTGTCAATACCTACGATGTCTAAAGTCATCAATTATATCTCTACGGATCCGGTTTGATGATACGAACTCAACCATAAGTCTAAAGTTGAATTCTGGTGAGCCGTGCACAAATTTACATGGTGGATCGGGTCGCGGGCTCGCCAAAATAGTGTTCCGATCGACCTTCTCAGATTTAGACCAAACTTGGCTCACAGGACTAGAAAAATAACACGAGTCCAGTGGAACAAGTTTCGTCTCGAGATGACCAACGTGCATGAAGTTGTAGGCTAGTTTGTGAAGAGGCCGATGCGGGATATCTCGACCGATACGCCTCGATTTCGTCGCGGACACACAACGAAATCGAGTTTCGTCGAATCCCACATGTCTGTAAAGTCGATACGCACCTTTCGATGCTTTCGGTTCATGACCACATCGCCAGGTTTGTCAGGGCGTATGCCATATCAGAAATTTTCTTTAAAATTGGTGGTTTTAAAAATAGGTTTTTTCTAATCTTTGAGAAATAATTACTCGACACAGTACATGAAAACAGAAACTAAAAAAAAGTTTCAAAGTCCTACTATTTATCTACAAGGCTGTTCAAACCAAAATTTTAAACTGCTAATGGGTTTATAGGGACTGACCTTCAAACAGTGGTACTGTGGGTTGTTTTCTGACCTATTTTGGGACAGGTTTTCGTCGACTTGGTGTCGATTTCCTTGGCAGGTGGCTAGTCTAAAATCTAGACCTAGCTACTAGAATTTCAAGTTGGTCAGGTTGACTTCGCATAGGGTTTTACAGAATTTAAAACGATTGAGCGGGTGAGAAAAATATGTTCGTGAATGGGGGAGGGTATTTGGTGAGAGCGGCAGCTCTCCGACGAACGATGGCCAGGTGAAGGCGGTCGAGGAGATTCGTGGGTGTTTGTAGTGTCGCCCGGAGTAAAAAAATTTGAGAACAAGGCGACATAGCCACGTTGATTTTCAAAACCTATAATTGGTATCGATAGTTTGTATACCCAGTTTGGGTTTGTTTTGAAATCGATTTTTTATATCGAGTTAAACTAGGTTTTCCTTGGTATTTGATTCAATGTGCAAGCGATTTGATGTAGGATGAGGTTGGAGAAGATTTCGCAAAGTTTGGTTCAAATTTGGATGAGTTCACCTTTATCCAAATTCAAAAAAAAACTTTTCCTTCTCCACGCGGGGCTGGGTCGAATTCTAAAGTTAAGGGAAGGTGAATAGTAGCTGGGCTACTGTTCATGAGTTTTTTTCTCTAACCATATATATATATATATATATATAAAATATATATATATATATATATAGGGCGATGATGAGCCTGGCCTGTACGATGCGGGGCATCCACAACGTCGGAGGACTGACGAAAAATGGCCATGATCTAAGCTGGCGTGGGACAGAATAGGGTGCCCCGTGCATGAAAACTCAACGGCTAGGGGCGCTGTGCGGGCCATCGAGGACCAGCACCATTCTACTACGGGTATAAACGACGGCCGACCACGCAGCCTATCGTGCTGCGGCCGTTGGGCGTCGGGAAGACATCGTAAGGGCGTTGTGCGCATAGAACGGGTGGCTAGGCGGCATCGGCTATCGTAGGCGTCGTAAAGACTTTAGGGGCGCCTTCGACGTCGTGGGCAAAGCGAGGCATTGATTTGCCGGCGTCGAAAGACGTCGGCCGTCCCGTGAGGCTCGGGAGCGCGCGAAGTGCACGAGGCGTACGTGTTGAGCGATGATGAAAAAACCAGTGCAAACAAGATCCGCACGAAGAGTCTGAAGCGACATGACGATCGGCTAAAAATTGTGTGCGGGGAGACACACGATTTTAACTGAGCACGCATGTGCTAGATTATATATATATATATATGTATATATATATATATATATGTATATATATATATATATATATATATATATATTTATACAAGTTAATTTTATAAATAAAAAATAACTAAAATTATTATTCTTTGTAAAAAATTTCCATTTCTCATGTCATGGGAAAAGTATATAATTTATATAAATAAATAAGTTCCTAAAATCTTGAATATAATTTTAGAGCAAGAATAATAACTTCTAAAATAATTAAAAATTCCAAATAACAAAACATAATAAGTAATTAAGCAAATTTTAGGAATCTAAGGGGGTTTACAGCTAAGGGGGTTTACATCTAAGGGGGTTTACAGCTAATTAAGCAAATTTTAGGAATCTAAGATTATATTTATAAATAAGAAAATAATTCTAAACTAATTATTTAGGCAAATATAAAATAAAAAATCTTTCAAAATTTTGGGGGTTTACACTACGACCGAGCACGCCAAGTTGTCACGCCCCAGTACCGAAATACGGAGACGGACTAGGCTAGCTACTCCATATGAGGTACGTAACGTCATACGGCGATCGTGGCTGTCGAGAGACAAGGGGGTACATGCTACAATCAAGTCTCCTATGGTCCAACAGAGTTCTATGTCTCAATCAATCAAGTCACATCAGCAATGAAATGAACATTAAAGATAAAGCAGTAAGGCATCCCTAAAGCTTCATCAAAATGATCATGAGAGACTAGCTTTATAATTTAGCTATCTCAGAGAGTCAGGAGTACAAAATTATATACAGCTGCAGTCTGTTTAATTACAATTATGTACTGACACAAAATATCAAGTAATCCGGCTAACAGGTGCCGGTGGCTAAACGCCGCAAAAGTATAAGCAGGAGTGGTGGAGAAGAAACCCACTCGAGTCCCCGAACTGCCATGCTCCTAGTATGCACCATGGATGTCAGGGAGGAAGATCGTGTCCTCTGGCTCTGCTACGAGATCTGGCCAAACAAAACCAGCGGGGTCAGCCCCGAATAGCAAGTACCGCCAAAGGGGCACAAGAGTTAAGATTAAAAACCCAGATAATAGAATGATTGATAATAGTAATACTTATGCTATTCTTTATAGGGTAGCACAACATCCTCGAACCCATATGGCACCCTTACAACCAAACAAGGACAAAAGGTGCCGCATGGAGTCGGGACGTGTCGTACTCTATAACTTTCACATAAGTTAAAAGGTATAAACAATAAAATCTCCTGATCGTTACTTCGGTCGATAGCCTATCGCAGCACAATAACCAACACAACAATCAAACAAGAACATGGGTTGGATCATGTACTATGATAGACCATGTTCCTTAGTCATTCACAGAAGTAGCACTTCACAAACAGAATAAGTCTTCCGTTCATAACTTCGGTCCACAGCCTATCACAGTACGATAACCAACCCAACAATCAAACAAGAACATGGGTTGGATCACGTACCATGACAGTCCGCTTCCCTCAGTTATTCGCGAAAGGTAATAGGATACAAGCAAGTCATTTTTATGGCTAATCAAGTCTACGCGTTTCTAGTGGAACGAGGTTATCCTCGCGTCATGTTATTAGAAAATCCTCAGATCGTATCTTTCCAGCAAGGCTAGCCAACCCATGGGTTCGCGTAGACAGGTACGATTGAGCACAGGTCCCTCGTAAGGCCACCTTGCTAAAACATATAATATATAGCAGGAATTAATCGGATACAGTCATCCACTCGTTACAGATGACACAGTATCCGTGGAGACCAGCCGGCGCGTCAAGACAATATCTCAAGGCGGCTGGTGTAACACGATCTTGGGATTTTGCCCTCCCTATGCATCTAGTATGTTTAGTTGCCTAATTTAACCCTAGGTGAAATCTTGGACTCACATGCTATGGCCTGCATGATTATCCCCCTAAAGTCGTACTTTAGTACGAGTACCCCAAAGAGGATCCATGTCAATCAGTATGTCAACATGTGCTACCCTCCTTAGTGTAATGTATCATTGCAAATACGCCACGTGGAGTTATGAGTCATTTGTCGAGCATGAACAAGAACTGGGACATTCAGGTACATGTATCGGGTAGGAACACTTTGTTCTCCGGGGTCACATTAGTGCTCATATCATGCTCGGGACAAAAGACGTAAGGATATAAAATGGGCATATAATATCTAATAAAATATCAAAAGCGTACGCACAAAAAACACGCATGCTCAAGGGGTGAAAAGTCACGCAGGCTCACTCAAGGCAGCGTGCGTGAAAAGTCACGCAGGCTCACTCAAGGCAGCGTGCATGAAAAGTCACGCAGGCTCACTCAAGGCAGCGTGCGTGAAAAGTCACGCAGGCTCACTCAAGGCAGCGTACGTGAAAAGTCACGCAGGCTCACTCAAGGCAGCGTACGTAAAAAGTCACGCAGGCTCACTCATGGCAGCATGCGTGAAAAGTCACGCAGGCTCAAGGGGGGAGCTGCATGAAAAGTCACACAGGCTCAAGGGGAGAGCTGCGTGAAAAGTCACGCAGCCTCAAGGGAAGAGCTGCGTGAAAAGTCACGCAGACTCAAGGGAAGAGCTGCGTGAAAAGTCACGCAGACTCAAGGGAAGAGCTGCGTAAAAAGTCACGCAGACTCAAGGGAAGAGCTGCGTAAAAAGTCAAGCAGACTCAAGGGAAGACACGATTCCAACAGGAAGCGTGCTCAAACAGGAGCACACTGCTCACTGTCTTCTCCAAACAGCAAGAACACCATGGATGAACCCAAAGCTTCAAAACATCACAACTTGGCCATCCGAACTCCAAATCCAGATTTCCAAAGTTGCAACTTGGGTGAAACTGAATGCTCTTCCACATGGAAGCATCAAAAACCCATAAAATCCAACTAAAGTAGATCAAACCATGCAAAATCCAAAAATGATTAAAACTTAGATTTACACAAATCAAAGCTTCAAAATGGAAATTTCTAAGTTCTAAACTAGTATAGATTGAGGAGAAGAACATGTTTTGGCAAATAGTTTTGTAAGAAATCAATGACAAAATATGGATCCATCTCTTGAGCAAGTTGGTACTTGCCTTGGTTGGTGAAGGAAATAAATGAGAGAAAGTAAATGAGAGGAGAGAGAATGAGATGAGTTATATATAGAGATCTTGGACCCATGGGTTCATGATGAACCAAAGGGTTCATGATGAACCATTGGTGAACCAAGAACAGGTTACCCAAATGAGCCAAAACTGTAGGCCCAAATGCAGAAAATAAATTAGGAAATAATATTTTATCGAATATTTTTGGGGAATGCATGAAGAAATACTGCATAATAAATATAGTATAAATTCAAGGTAAATATAATTTATCGGTTTACGTATTAAAATACGTATTCCAGGATCGGGGAGTGACACAAGAGGAAAAAAGACAACGACCTCTATAGGTTGTTGATTCTGAATGCTATACACGACTCGATGGCGGTGTCCTACAGCAAGAAGGAGAAAGCTAGAGATGTCTGAAAATCTCTAGAGAAGTACTACAAGAATGACGAAAAGATGTGCAAAATCTATCTAGTTAAGAAGTACTTCACCATACAATTTGAAGATAGGAAGAACATGCTGCCACAAGTTAAAGGACTGTTGATGTTGCAGATGAAGCTGGAGGAGGAGGGCATGAAATAAGAAGACAAGTTCATGGTGGGTGCGGTAGTCAACAAACTTCCTCCAGGTTGGATCACTTTTAAGACTGATATGTACCGTAAGAAGATGGAGATCCAGCTCAAAAATCTTTCTGTACTGGATCCATATTGAAGACGAAGCTAGAAGCCAGCTGAAGGTGGACAGCTTGAACAAGTAGTTGGCCAAGTCTAATATGGTGCAGTCTAGTGATCACAAAGGAAGCAAAAAAACACCTTTCAAGAACAAGAAGAAGGACGTTAACTAGCTGAAGGTTAAGTCAGGTACTTTCAAACTGAAGCCTAAGTCAGAATTGACATGCTACAACTACAGAAAGAAGGGTCACTACAAGAAGGATTGTAGGTCCAATCCCAAGTCAAAAGAGCAAGGTGAGCTTAACCTAATTGCTATGATGTGAGCAGGTTGAATCGAATGGCTTAGACAATAACTGGGGAGTGGACACCAGTGCATCATGCCACGTCTGCTTAGAGAAAGAACCGTTCACCAAGTACGAGCCTACTTATGAGAAGGTCTCGATGGCGAACAAGACTCAAGCGAAAGTTAGGGGATCGAAACAGTGAAGCTGAAATTAACTTCGGAGAAGTCACTTATACTGGAGACGTGAAGCACGTGCCGATAATTGCCAAGAACATGATCTCGGGTGTAGTACCCCGCTCCACGAAGGCACTAGATGACCAGAAAAATCGGTACTGGCTCGAGAGGAAGCCTTCACAAAGACGATTAATCTGGGTGAGTGGACAAATACTCATTTTTTGATTCTTTCATGCCTAATAAGAATCTATGTTTTGGAATGAATGCTTATTGCTAATAATAAGATGGCAATCTTGGTGAATGCTAATACAACGAATCAGTATGCTCAGAAAAGAACTTATATTTGCTTTGCTAAGAAAAGATAAAATGTTACCTTGCTAAAGATAGATTTTATTCTAAATATGACTCCTTGCCATGTTTAATAATAAAAGAGAGAAGCTATTGGCTATGTGATCCGAAAAGAAGAAAGACACAAAATGAATGTGTCGTATATCTGTTTTGGCTTGAAATGAACATTTCGTTTATCTGGAAAATCCGGTCAATCTGATAAATCCAATTCATCTGTGAATATCTTTGATTTATTTGATAGAAGTAGAGGCTATATTCATGCATTGGTCTCGGACAACTTATGTACAAGGTAAAATTTGTCTCTCGGGTGGAATCCTGAGCTACTGGAACCACTCGACCTAGGAGAGATTAGGGCACCCTGGGGTAAATAAGACCTCACATGCATGGGGTATTGATATATGTGTCTATTAGCGACAAGCTGAACCAAACAGTCAAAGCAGCTAATCATGGGGAATGATACATGAACCATCATATAAGTGTTGAGTAGTAAAGTGCTGAACTCTGAGCCACATCTGTCATTCCTCGATTTGATAAACTGCTCATCCTTGTATTGATTATGTCGAATCGATCGTCCTCGCTAGGGTGTAATGCCGTACGAGTCTAGAGTTGCACTCATAAAAGGCAAGAACATTACATTTGATACATTTTTTTGAATACATCAAGTTGAAACTTCATAAATCACAGAGAATTGAACACGCAGTATAGGAAGATAGAAATATGCTTTCATAGATAGCTTACAACAAACTGCAGGTCGTAATTATATTGGATATGCCTTTGCGGCTATATTGCTTGAAAATAAAAGAAAATACTCGACAAGCTGCCTGAACTAATACTTGTCGTTCCATACATTCGCCCTTTTATACATTGAAAGCCTTCGATGAAATGACTTTAAAATACTTTAAAATAGGCAGATCTTCAAAATGCCTCCCCAAACTTCATCTTTGGCTTTGCACCATGTAGCTCCAGAGTTCTCGTCACCTGAGGGCTTGGAGGATTAGTACACTTGGGAATGTACTAGTGAGCGGGGACGAACCCACTCGTCTAAACCGACTATGATTGTTAAGGTAGGCATGCATTCAAGTTTTTTTCTTATTATTTAGAACTAGATGAATTTAGTTCATATTGATTAGCTTCCCGAACAGTAAAAACATACAGTAAAATATAGAAGTTTATCTCAATTCTTACCACGGTCGTGCTCATCCCTGCATGAAACATAGATAATATTCACCACCTGCATAAGATAATAGGTGAGCATGCTACTATCTTACATATGGTCATTGGTGTTACACACCATATAGGACTATTCTCGGTGGCTTGCAACGTTACCCTTTAAGCCTAGGTTGCAAGCCTTACTGACGGTCCTGCATGCCTCGCGCCGAACAATGATAGCCATTCCCCCTAGGTCGATTCGGTTCTAGTGCCCCAGATTCTATTTTGAGGAAAACAAACTTGTGCACAAGTTGTCCATGACCATGCCAATGCTTAAACAATTTAACATATGAAACAGATTGCATAGCACGAACAATATTAAGCGACATTATCATTTTGACTCATACGAGAGTTCATTTCCTCAAAGCCATACGTTCTGATTTAGAGTCCCATAGGTACCAAATTCCCCGAGGTACCATATGTCGCAACCGACGTTTTATTATATTTTACAGTTTCTGAAATAGTCTATATCTTTTCTAGAACCTTAACTTTTCTCTTTTTGGTGTGAAACTTATATTTTCAGAGTAAATTACTCTAAATTGATACAGTTATCTCGAGTATTGATCTTAGTGATTTGACATGCATTTAACTTGGCATCATCGATTTGAATAAGTTTGAGAGAACAAGAATTTCATTTACAGGAAGAAGTAGAAAAGAAGGTGCTGAACCACCCACCAAGTATTTGATCATTATGCGACCTCTTGTAATAGCACCAACATTTTATCATAATCCCTTCTTTAATCCTTCATTTCAAAATTCGTAGAATGAATGCAGAAATCGACGCGAAAATACATTCATCAAATACAAGCAGCAAAAACTTCAAAAAAACCATACAACAGCCCGGTCCCATCGAAAGGACCCTATAATGGCACCAATATTTTATCAGAATCCCTTATTTAATCCTTTATTTCAAAATTCGTAGAATGAATGCAAAAATCGACGCGAAAACACATTCATCAAATACAAGCAGCAAAAACTCCAAGAAAACCATACAACAGCCCGGTTCCGTCGAAGGGACCCTTATATAGAGCTCACTCGCTGAGATGCAGTCTGCTGTATCTAGAACTTATTCGAACATAAGTTGTTCCATTAGTTGGATATTTCTCATAACATTCTTCCAAATTAATTTATTTGATGCCACAAAGTGTTATCGTATATCAAGCTCAACGACCGAGTTCGAACAGCCATCTAAGTTCCCGACCGATTCTGACTCGCCGCAAGCATATTATATAGTCCATCACTTATCGGGAATAGAGTACTACATAATATACCATTGAAAAAAAGTTTTTTCTCAAAACTTAAGAATAAGGATCTGACCTTAAATTAGATAAACAACAAAGGTTACTTCTCCTTCATCTCTGCCTCCATCTTCTATGTCGATTCCCCAGCTGAATGATTCCGCCAAAGCACGTGAACCAAGGACATTGATCAATTTCGTAAGACCTTTTCCTTATGGTCTAAAATTTGAATAGGCTCCTCCAAGTAAGACATGTCTGTACGTAGCTCCAACTGATCCAAACTAACCACATGACTTGGATTTGCACATATTTTTAAAGTTGTAAAATATGGAAAACAACATGCACTTCAGCCAAGGCAGGAGATAGTGCGATCCAACAAGCAACAGTTGCAACTCACTCGAGGATCTCGAAAGGGCCTATAAATCTCGGGCTCTGTTTGCCTTTAACACCGAACCGCATCACGCTATGCATGGGCGTTACTTTTAAAAACACATCGTCCCCGACCAAAAATTCTAGCGGTCGCCAATGAAGATCTGCGTAACTCTTTTGTCGACTTTCGGCGATACGAAGTTTGTCTCGAATCAAGCGCACCTTTTTGACGGCCTGTTCTACTAGTTCCGGTCCGAGCACTTGTCGTTATTCGACTTCATCCCAATATATTGGAGGTCAACACTTCCTCCCATAGAGTGCTTTATATGGTGCCATCTGAATGCTCGATTGATAACTATTGTTATATTCAAATTTTGTTCGGGGCATGTGCGTATCCCAACTAGTCTTGAGATCGATCGCACACAAATGCGACATATCTTCTAAGATTTGATTCACCCTTTCTGTCTGACCGTCTGTCTGAGGGTAGTATGTAATAATAAAATTTAGTTTGGACCCCATCGCAGCTTGCAAGCTTGTCCAAAAATACGATAGAAAATGCCCGTCTCTGTCCGAAACTACTGTGGTCGGTACCCCATGCAGTCGAACAATCTCGTCGATGTAGATTTGTGCTAACCGATCGGCGCTCTGTGCTAATTTAATTGCGATGAAGTGAGCCGACTTGGTAAATCTATCAATAATGACCCAAATTGCATCATTTTCTTGTATCATCTTCGAAAATTCCACGATAAAATCCATCGAGATATTATTCCACTTCCACTCGGGAATGGCGAGGTTTTGCAACTCCTCGCCAGGCCTTTGGTGTTTCGTCTTCACTTGCTGACAAGCCATACATTATGACATAAAAGTAGCCACATCTTTCGTCATGCCATGCCTGTCACGACCCGCACCCTAGAGTAAGGGCACGAGACGTGGGTACGTCTAGCCTACGCCGCAGTGTCGGCGGTAGAACGCTGTCCTAGGTCACAACATCTAACAGTAGAAGGTAATAACAGTTATACTCCCCGAATGGGGGTGACATAACAGAATATATCTCAATCACAACTAAGGTAGAACAGGATAAGATAGAATGATATAAAAGATAGATAATATCCAGGAGAGAAACATCACAGAGATACATATCCAGAATTCTAAGTGTCTAGAATAAATACATATCTCAGAAATATCCCAGAATCGAAATACAGTAATCCAAGTAAAGTAAAGACTATCCTAATCTAAGGGAGTGTCATCTACTGCTAGTGGATCCTGCTGCTGGTCTAAGTCCAGGCACTCATCTAGTGTAGCACCATAGTAGGTAGGGCAGAACGCCTCAGCCTCGTCCTCTGTAAAATTTTCAACAGGTCCAGTCAGGACGGGAGCGAGTACAGTACATCTCAACAAAATCATAACTGGTTAGGAAATATAAACATGCTAGAGAGTAAGATACAGGATCTGAAGAAATAATATGATAAAAAAAGAGAGACTGTAAGTAAATAGCTACAATATATACAGAACTAACAGTGCTAGTGATTCAGAGCACAAGATGGTTATGTAGACGGCACGATGTTGTACACGAGTAATCTACAGAGGTTGTACACGAGTAATCTACTGGATTGAATACATAACCACTTCTACTCCCCCGCCCCAATCAATACACAAGGATCCAGCTACGTTATATTATTGTACACGAAGGTCATGTGAATACATGATTATACATGATTTACACGTTTCGTACAAAAATGTAACAAATACAAAGAGTACACGATGTTCCCGATAAAGTACACGAACACGAATACCTGATGTATCCGCTAAGGGGGATAACATCGCACAACCAGATCCATATAGTACTAATTCGTGTTTCCAACGTGTCAGCATCATGTAAAGTAATCTAAAGCAGGAATATAATCCTAAACAGATATGAAATGATCAGAGAATATACTCGCCTGTATCCGGTGAATCTGGAGAATATATATTGTCCGAGGAGTGGTGTCTGTCTCCTATAGAATAGTACAAGTCACTATGAATCTACAATGATAATAAGATGCAAATCAATACATTCTACATGAATCTAGGTCAATCTAGACCAAAGTCAACTCTTGGTCAACTCTGGTCAACCCTAAAGTCAAACCTAAGTCAAACTATGGTCAACTAGGTCTAACCAAGTCTCACTAGGTCAAACAAGCCATTCTAGGTCCTATCAAGACTATACAAGTCCAATCTAGACTTACTAGGCAAACAGACATACACTTAGGCCATAGGCTAAGAGCCTAGGCTAGCTATTAGGCAATACCAAGCCTAAATCATACCATAAATCACATAACCACATGACATTAACTATAACTAAAATAATACACAATTTGATATGTTGTATAATACAACATAGAACACACTAGCATATAGGCTACCTATATACATGTCACACACATATATATATATCTAATATCTATAAAGTATAACACATTATATAATATATATATAGGGTATATATATATCTATTCATCTCAATACCTATACATGTATATATACATGTAGAGAAGGGAAAAAGGAAATGTGTGGTGTACTTGTGTGTGTGTGTGAATCAACATGGAGTTGTGTGCAAGGGTGTGTGGGAAGACATGACTGTGTGTTTAGGCTAGACATGTGTGTGTGTGTGTATACAAGAAAATTTAGAAACAGTGGCAGTTCAACAGTGAAGCAACACCAATGAAAACTGAAAAGAGGATATCAGTCCTAGCTAATGGTTTAATAGCATTCATCCCCCAAATTCTCAGTTAACAGTGTTCTAATAAAACAATAAAAGTCTAGAAAATTTCTCAGGTTTGGAATTCATGCTCAGGTTTAAGAAACACAACTCATTTTTAACATCCCATACACAATTTGAAAGAAAAAGGGAAACAGTCTCAGTCCAATCATTCTTAGATTAACACATAGAATCATTTAACAGTTCAAAATTCAGTTAATAAGGAAGTAATCTCTGGTTTCATGGTATTTCGAAAAGGAAGGAAATCAACACAATTTGCCTAATTTGAATGTAACATTAAGCTAACATACATCTCAGGTATTAGGAAATAAAACAACAGTTGCCAGTCCAATTCAATACACAGTTCAAAAACAGAACCTAAACCCAGTTCAGTCCCATTATTTTTCTCAGAATTTAATACATTGAAATCATTAACAGTTCAACTAAACTCCAGTTTAACAGTCCATACAAATACTCAGTTAACAGAGAACAACATACATAGTCAAAAAGGAAAGGAAACCAATTCAGGTATAGGAATTTAGTTCAGTTTTTCAGAGATTACTATCCCAGGTTTTAGCCTTCATTCTCAAGTTATAGGAATACAAACATTGCACTGAGAAGGAGAGGAAATCTCAGGTTGATGAACCCATTTCAGTTAGCAAAATCTCAGGTATTATCAATTCTCAGGAATTAAGGGAAACAACTCAGTCTCAGATTTCTAAACCAACCCATTAGCTCAAAATCCCATTCTTAACTCAAAAACCAAATTGAATCGAAATATTGCATTCACAAATACTAACAATCATGTGGGGATATATAAACAGTGTGAAACATAATTAAAACATGGAATTAAGAGTTAGGAATTTTCTAGAAATACTGAGTATCAGGACAGTATCATGAAACATGCAACAAACCCAATTCGAATCCAATATTCCCTATTAAAACCTAATCCAAACAATGTAAACTAATCTAATATAGTTATACATTATAATTAGGAGCTAAACAACAATTAAAATCATGATTTAAACTAAATTAAACTGAATCAAATCTCAGAGAACCAATACATACACAGCACTGTCCTGGACTGTACAGTGACGAACCCATGCACACACGAATACGTGTCCGACACGACACGAGGACTCGTGTAACTCGAGGAACCTTGTGTCAGTCATGGACACAACATGTGCGTTGAGTTTCAAGAGCCAAAACGGCGTGTGCACGGAGCAGTTTTGCCCGAGTAGCAGGGCAAGGAAGCCTGCGCGCGCGCGTGTGGGCACATCGTGTACGTGTCCAAAATCCGACACGACACAACACGAAAACGTGTTCAAAACACAAGAATCACACAAGCGAGATCAAATCCTAATTTCCTATTCAAACACAATCCAGAAATTAGGTCGAAATGCCCTTTGGGGCATTTCGTCGAACACATGCACCATGTCACTGATACGTGTCCAAATAGGACACAAATTGGACACAAAACTTAGGGTTAGCTATTCCTACAGCTAGGTTAGGGCTAGGGCATCCTAGTAATGCAATTAAACAGAGATTTCATGGAGTAAATTAGATTATACCTATTGATGTGCAAAGCTCACAAAAACCCCAAATGGAATGGTTCCTCATTCCACCAAAACTTTCCCAAATTGATTCCTTCCTTAAAATACTCAATACCAACAGCAAGTAGACTAATATTAGGTCCTAATGCAATTGGTTTGGAGGAAAAAAGAATTAAAATGGATTTTCTAGGGATTAGGGAAGATGGAGACTCACCTCTTCCAAAATAGCAAATAATTCCTAAGGAGTCTAGCCCTAATTTCTAGGAGCATTTAAATAGAGGGGAAGGGATCAATAGTGGCTGCCATGGGCTGATTAGGGTTAGGTTTGGTTCATGTGTGGGCCTATGGGCTATTAAGCCTTAAGTCATAAGTCATGACTAGTGAAATCACAAGCCATTTCTAAATCAATTCAAATCCTAGTTTCTCCAAATTAATTCTAATGGGTTAATTATCACTAACTTAGGTCAAGCTAGGGTTCCATATCCTAATCACATAGTCATGACCTAGGTTAGCCTCTAGGTTAGTCTCCAAAGTCAACATAGTCAAAGTCAACTAAAACACCAAAATCAATTATACTAAAAATCACTAAAAATCACATTAATTCTAATAAATATAATTAATACTAATAATTCCAAATAAATTCCAAAATTTTCAAAAATAACCAAAATACCCTCAAGATAGAAAAGTGGTAGTGACAAATCTACCCTCCTTAAAATAATTTCGTCCTTGAAATTAAAGGCAAAACTAAGCTGCTGAGAAGGATAGAAAAGTATACCTCAAGGTCCAAAAAGATAGGGGTACCGCTCGTGCTTCTCATCCTCCCGCTCCCAGGTAGACTCTCCTGGAGAATGATGCCTCCATGCGACGCGTACCAATGGTATCACCTGGTTCCTCAATAGCTTCTCTCGGCGATCCAGAATCTCCACATGTTGCTCTGGATAACTGAGAGTAGGTCCAACCTCAATCTCCGAATGATCGAGCACATGGCTAGGGTCAGCCACGTACCGTCTCAGCTGTGATACGTGAAATACGTTGTGAACTCCCACTAGTGCAGGTGGCAAGTCTATCCTGTATGCCACGTCACCGACTCTTCCGCTGATAACGAAAGGGCCGATGAAGCGCGGGCTAAGCTTCCCACCTCTACCAAAACGTATCGTACCATGTGTTAGAGATATCCGCAGAAAAACCATGTCTCCAACCTAATCACAAGCAAGGTCTCAAGTTACTAAAAATCAAACATGATCAATCAACAAAACAAAAATTAAAACAACCTACTTCTAATCCTATCTCTAAATCTGTACCTCAAACTCCAACGGCCTCCGGTGGCTATCGGTCCAGTACCGATGTCTGTCTTGCGCCACGCGAAGTCTGTCCCTGATGAGATTCACCTTCTCGGCTGCGTCAACAACCATCTCTGGTCCCAGTAAAGCTCGTTCTCCAACATCATCCCAAGATAAGGGTGTACGACACCTACGCCCGTACAGAGCCTCAAACGGTGACATCTCAATGCTGTCCTGATAACTGTTGTTGTAAGCAAACTCCACCAAATGTAGATGATCCTTCCAAGAACCACCAAAATCCAGGACGCACGTCTGCAGCATATCTTCAAGTGTCTAAATAGTCCTCTCTGACTGTCCGTCCGTCTGTGGGTGGTATGCAGTACTAAACTTGAGCTAAGTGCCCAAACTAGTTTGCAGACTCCTCCAGAAATGGAAAGTAAAGCGACTATCCCGATCTGAGATAATGCTGATGGAAACTCCGTGAATCCTGACTATCTGTCTTATATACAACTTCGCAAGCCTCTCTGTAGACGTACCCACCTTGAATGGCAAGAAGTGGGCCGATTTGGTCAACCTGTCAACGATGACCCAAATCGCGTCTTTTCCTCCTGGTGTACGCGGCAACCCGGATACGAAATCCATGGTGATATATTCCCACTTCCACTCTGGAATGGGCAACGGCTACAATAATCCTCCGGGCCTCTGCCTCTCTGCCTTGACCTGCTGACAGACCAAGCATCTAGCTATGAAGTAGGACACCTCCCGCTTCATCACGTACCACCAGACATGCTCTCGCAGATCCCTGTACATCTTGTTGGCACTAGGATGTATAGAGTACTACGATATATGAGCCTCCTACATGATTTGCTTTCTAAGCTTCCCGCTAGGCACACATAACCTGGAACCGTGCCTCAAGGCACCATCCTCTGCTTGTGAAACTCGCCATCCACCAACCCTGTACGATCCTGCTCTCGGATACACCACGGAGCCACATCCTCGAACTGCGTCGCCTTGACCCTCTCCATCAAGTCCGACTGTATCTGAAGACCCCATAACTGCATCTGTACTTTGGGCACGATCACCTCAATCCCAAGACTTTCCAAGCCTGCAAGCAAGTGTCGATCCCTAGTCAAACACATGGCTGTCGGATACCTACTCAAGGCATCGGCAACCACGTTGGCCTACTCCGGGTGATACTGAAGTGAGATGTCAAAGTCCTTTATCAACTCTAGCCATCTGTGCTGCCTCATGTTGAGATCTTACTTCCCAATCCTATCAAGTCACCCCTAACTAAATACCTACAAGCTAAGCACACTAATCCCAAATACCACAAATAGATATGCTCAAGAATAACACCCATCACATATATCCTAAGTGTATCATCTATATATATACATGACTGATCAACCAAGGGTTAAAGTAGACTAAACTTATAAGGGACTGAACAAATGCTTAGAACTTAGGCTAAAGATGAATGGTCTGAATCATCAGTATAGGCAAGGGAATGATGCTAAGGAGACTGAATTTATAAGCTAAAGGACAGGACATTTGGGTCCACTTGTATAGTCAATGTGAAAGGAAACCTACATGGTGACTGAAACATGCCTCTAGATCAACCAGGGTTCTCCTCTCTATCTGGCTGAACTAACTATATTTAAGACAGTGGTCAAGGGAGAACTCTTATCAACAGCCCACATTATCTCCAAAATACGACTGTCCTAAATGGACTGAACAACTATGCCCAAGAAGAGTTTAACTCCACTGTAGGACAGGTACTACAGGTTATAATGAAGGGTATACATACTGCCTATAAAGGTTGATCAACATAACTGAACTCAATACTAAGAGAACTTACTAAAATAGGAAGTGGACCAATAGGCTAACAACATGTCAATAATTCTATACAACAATGATCTATAGGTACCAACCAACCCATATCCCATGTGCTAATATCATCTGTAACCTATCTATATGTATAGATCTCTCAGTCTTAGGTAAAACTACAACTATACTCAAGGACAGGCTCTGGTCATGGGTGCCTCACTGGAAAAAAAAAGTAAGGAAAAGATAATAACAATCATCAAGGCTGTAAGGCATACTAACATCCTATATGTAAACTGGTTGGTATTATAATAACAAGGAAATCATCTACAATGGGTTACTATTCTAATACTAATGCTAATTATCATCTCTAGGGTACAGACACTCTACAAGTCATCATATCATTATACTATGAAAGAACTCCATATGAATAAGCTCTACAACACTAAATATCCCTACCCCTAAGTTATTTTGATGATAGAATACATTTTTTTAACAACAGAAAGGTGTGATAATCATATGCGTCTGTCCAAAGTCATGTTACTCAGAGTCTTCGTCATACTAGTGGGCAAGCTACAATAATCACAGAGTCCTTGACTAAGGTACATACCTCTAGAATCATGGTATTTAAAATTTTTGCATTGCTGCATATGACAGCGAAAACCTTAAATTCCTATACCAGAGAAATACGTCCAAAATCTGACTATATGTCCTCACTATGCCAACTAACACGACTATCAAAGATTTTAGATCCCATAACTGAGGTGACCTAGCCCATATGATCTTCTCAGAAGAGAAACAAACAACAAAAGAGCAACATGACAAAATTAATCAATCAACAAGGAACAGATGAAAACGGATTTCAACATAGTTATAAGAGACAATTGTAGGAATGGAATCGAGAAGAACGGAACTTGCAGCAAGATCTCCAATAGTCTGTATATCTTCGACTGTCCTGACGATAGCTCGCCCCTGCTAGTTTCCTCTAGCCTACTGCTGACGTTGTATGTACCTCTGCTGCTGAGAGAATCGGAATGACAGAAAAGGTCTCTGTACAGACGGAGGTGCACCTCCAATGTAGCAGAAATGCCAACCTGAGTCGGCACAACAAGAGCTGCAGTCTCGAGGCCCTGATGAACAGGACGAGAGGTGGCCAGCCTCTCGATAGTATTCCCCGAACTGGAGCGATGAGATCGTGTCTTCATAACCATCATGAAGATAGATCAAAATAAGAAGCAATTTCTGAGAATGAAGCAAAAATTTCAAAGGAGGACAGTTGTACTCAAGGGAAGACAATAAGCAGCAAATTGTAGATATACGAAATCTGATAGGATTTTCCTAGTATGATTGAGTACCTTCAAAATATACTAATTCCTACTGCAGGCTGCAGTGATATTCTAGTTTGAATACCACTACACTTCTAATCTAGACCTGCATGGGCCACCACTAAAATCGTGTCACAACCTACACCCTAGAGTAAGGGCACGAGACGTGGGTACGTCCAGCCTACGCCGCAGTGTCGGCGGTAGAACGCTGTCCTAGGTCACAACATCTAACAGTAGAAGGTAATAACAGTTATACTCCCCGAATGGGGGTGACATAACAGAATATATCTCAATCACAACTAAGGTAGAACAGGATAAGATAGAATGATATAAAAGATAGATATTATCCAGGAGAGAAAAATCACAGAGATACATATCCAGAATTCTAAGTGTCTAGAATAAATACATATCTCAAAAATATCCCAGAATCTAAATACAGTAATCCAAGTAAAGTGAAGACTATCCTAATCTAAGGGAGTGTCATCTACTGCTAGTGGATCCTGCTGCTGGTCCAAGTCCAGGCACTCATCTAGTGTAGCACCGTAGTAGGTAGGGCAGAACGCCTCAGCCTCGTCCTCTGTAAAATTTTTAACAGGTCCAGTCAGGACGGGAGCGAGTACAGTACATCTCAACAAAATCATAACTGGTTAGAAAATATAAACATGCTAGAGAGTAAGATACAGGATCTGAAGAAATAATATGATAAAAAGAGAGAGACTGTAAGTAAATAGCTACAATATATAGAGAACTAACAGTGCTAGTGATTCAGAGCACAAGATGGTTATGCAGACGGCACGATGTTGTACACGAGTAATCTACAGAGGTTGTACACGAGTAATCTACTGGATTGAATACATAACCACTTCTACTCCCCCGCCCCAATAAATACACAAGGATCCAGCTATGTTATGTTATTGTACACGAAGGTCATGTGAATACATGATTATACACGATTCACACGTTTCGTACACGAATGTAACAAATACAAAGAGTACACGATGTTTCCGATAAAGTACACGAACACGAATACCCGATGTATCTGCTAAGGGGGATAACATCGCATAACCAGATCCATATAGTACTAATCTGTGTTTCCAACGTGTCAGCATCATGTAAAGTAATCTAAAGCAGGAATATAATCCTAAATAGATATGAAATGATCAAAGAATGTACTCGCCTGTATCCGGTAAATCTGGAGAATATATACTGTCCGAGGAGTGGTGTCTGTCTCCTATAGAACAGTACAAGTCACTATGAGTCTACAATGATAATAAGATGCAAATTAATGCATTCTACATGAATCTAGGTCAATCTAGACCAAAGTCAACTCTTGGTCAACTCTGGTCAACCCTAAAGTCAAACCTAAGTCAAACTATGGTCAACTAGGTCTAACCAAGTCTCACTAGGTCAAACAAGCCATTCTAGGTCCTATCAAGACTATACAAGACCAATCTAGACTTACTAGGCAAACAAACATACACTTAGGCCATAGGCTAAGAGCCTAGGCTAGCTATTAGGCAATACCATGCCTAAATCATACCATAAATCACATAACCACATGACATTAACTATAACTAAAATAATACACAATTTGATATGTTGTATAATACAACATAGAACACACTAGCATATAGGCTACCTATATACATGTCACACACACACACATATATATATATATATATATATATATATATATATATATATATATATATACATGTAGAGAAGGAAAAAAGGAAATGTGTGGTGTACTTGTGTGTGTGTGTGAATTAACATGGAGCTGTGGGCAAGGGTGTATGGGAAGACAGGACTGTGTGTTTAGGCTAGACATGTGTGTGTGTGTGTATACAGGAAAATTTAGAAACAGTGGCAGTTCAACAGTGAAGCAACACCAATGAAAACTGGAAAGAGGATATCAGTCCTAGCTAATGGTTTAATAGCATTCATCCCCCAAATTCTCAGTTAACAGTGTTCAAATAAAACAATAAAAGTCTGGAAAATTTCTCAGGTTTGGAATTCATGCTCAGGTTTAAGAAACACAACTCAGTTTTAACATCCCATACACAATTTGAAAGAAAAAGGGAAACAGTCTCAGTCCAATCATTCTTAGATTAACACATAGAATCATTTAACAGTTCAAAATTCAGTTAATAAGGAAGTAATCTCAGGTTTCATGGTATTTCGAAAAGGAAGGAAATCAACACAATTTGCCTAATTCGAAAGTAACATTAAGCTAACATACATCTCAGGTATTAGGAAATAAAACAACAGTTGCCAGGCCAATTCAATACACAGTTCAAAAACAGAACCTAAACCCAGCTCAGTCCCATTGTTTTTCTCAGAATTAATACATTGAAATCATTAACAGTTCAACTAAACTCCAGTTTAACAGTCCATACAAATACTCAGTTAACAGGGAACAACATACATAGTCAAAAAGGAAAGAAAACCAATTCAGGTATAGGAATTTAGTTCAGTTTTTCAGAGATTACTATCCCAGGTTTTAGCCTTCATTCTCAGGTTATAGGAATACAAACATTGTACTGAGAAGGAGAGGAAATCTCAGGTTGATAAACCCATTTCAGTTAGCAAAATCTCAGGTATTATCAATTCTCAGGAATTAAGGGAAACAACTCAGTCTCAGATTTCTAAACCAACCCATTAGCTCAAAATCCCATTCTTAACTCAAAAACCAAATTGAATCGAAATATTGCATTCACAAATACTAACAATCATGTGGGGATATATAAACAGTGTGAAACATAATTAAAACATAGAATTAAGAGTTAGAAATTTTCTGAAAATACTGAGTATCAGGACAGTATCATGAAATATGCAACAAATCCAATTCGAATCCAATATTCCCTATTAAAACCTAATCCAAACAATGTAAACTAATCTAATATAGTTATACATTATAATTAGGCGCTAAACAACAATTAAAATCATGATTTAAACTAAATTAAACTGAATCAAATCTCAGAGAACCAACACATACACAGCACTGTCCTGGACTGTACAGTGACGAACCCATGCACACACGAATATGTGTCCGACACGACACAAGGACTCGTGCAACTCGAGGAACCTTGTGTCAGTCATGGACACAACGTGTGTGTTGAGTTTTAAGAGCCAAAACGGCGTGTGCACGGAGCAGTTCCGCCCGAGTAGCAGGGCAAGGAAGCCTGCGGGCGCGCGTGTGGGCACAGCATGTGCGTGTCCAAAATCCGACACGACACAACACGAAAACGTGTTCAGAACACAAGAATCACACAAGCGAGATCGAATCCTAATTTCCTATTCAAACACAATCCAGAAATTAGGTCAAAATGTCCTTTGGGGCATTTCGTCGAACACATGCACCATGTCACTGATACGTGTCCAAATAGGATACGAATTGGACACAAAACTTAGGGTTAGCTATTCCTACAGCTAGGTTAGGGCTAGGGCATCCTAGTAATACAATTAAACAGAGATTTCATGGAGTAAATTAGATTATACCTATTGATGTACAAAGCTCACAAAAACCCCAAATGGAATGGTTCCTCAATCCACCAAAACTTCTCCAAATTGATTCCTTCCTGAAAATACTCAATACCAACAGCAAGTAGACTAATATTAGGTCCTAATGCAATTGGTTTGAAGGAAAAACGAATTAAAATGGATTTTCTAGGGATTAGGGAAGATGGAGACTCACCTCTTCCAAAATAGCACATAATTCCTAAGGAGGCTAGCCCTAATTTCTAGGAGCATTTAAATAGAGGGGAAGGGATCAATAGTGGCTGCCATGGGCTGATTATGGTTAGATTTGGTTTATGTGTGGGCCTATGGGCTATTAAGTCTTAAGTCACAAGTCATGACTAGTGAAATCACAAGCCATTTCTAAATCAATTCAAATCCTAGTTTCTCCAAATTAATTCTAATGGGTTAATTATCACTAACTTAGGTCAAGCTAGGGTTCCATATCCTAATCACATAGTCATGACCTAGGTTAGCCTCTAGGTTAGTCTCCAAAGTCAACATAGTCAAAGTTAACTAAAACACCAAAATCAATTATACTAAAAATCACATTAATTCTAATAAATATATTTAATACTAATAATTCCAAATAAATTTCAAAATTTTCAAAAATAACCAAAATACCCTCAAGCTAGAAAAGTGGTAGTGACAATGCCACCAAAAGGTCGTGCGCAAGTCCTTGTACATCTTGGTGCTTCCGGGATGCAATAAGTACTTTGAGTAATGCACCTCCGTCAGAATTTCTTTTCTAAGTTTGACATTTTTAGGAATGTAGAGGCTTCCTTTTAGTCGCATCATCCCATTTTCTTCCTCCGCAAAGTCGGTCGACCTTCATGTTGAAATCAGCTCGCACATCTTCTTCGAGAATATATCGTCCTTCTGTGCGGTCTATATTTTGTCATACATGGTCGGCTCAAACTTTAACTTAGCCAAGTGTAGATATCGATATTGAATTTCGATTTGACTCCCATCGCTTCTAGGTCTTACCGTATCTTATTATTTAGGGCCAATGATCCTATAAACATTCTGCTCAACGCGTCTGCTACGACGTTTTCCTTGTCCGACGTATACTCGATAGTTAGCTCGTAGTATTTTATTAGTTCGAGCCAATGTTGATGCCTCAAGTTAAGTTCTTGTTGGGTAAATAAGTTTTTGAGGCTCTTGTGATCCATGTAGATTCTATAAGCTATACTATAGAGGTAGTGTAGCTAAAGTTTCAATGCGAATATGATTGCCACCAATTCTATATCATGCGTCGGATAGTTCTTCTCATGGTACTTCAACTGTCTTGAAGCATATGAGATGAATTTGTCATGTTGCATGAGCACGCACCCTAAGCCAATTTTTGATGTGTCGCTGAATATCTGAAACCCTTTTGGACTATCCGAAAGTGCGAAGATTGGGGCTGAGACGAGCTGTTGCTTCAACACTTAAAAGCTAGTTTCACAGTCGTCACTCCATTCGAATACAACTCCCTTTTGGGTGGGGCGAGTCAGAGGCGATGCTAATTTACAAAAGTTTCGTACGAATCTTCGGTAGTAGCCCACCAAGCCAAGGAACCTCTGAATGTCTTTAGTCGAGGTAAGTCATTTCTAATCTACCACCGCTTCAATTTTCTTTGGGTCTACCATGACTCCTTCAGCAGAGATAACATATCCGAGGAATGTCACGCTACTCATCCAGAACTCTCATTTACTCTGCTTTGCGTATAATTTGTGTTCACGTAAAGTCTACAGCACCGTCTTCAAGTGCTCTGTATGCTCTTCCCGATTCTTTTAGTATATAAGGATATCGTCGATGAACACGACCACAAATTTATTGATTATGGGTTAGAAGACTCAGTTTATCAAATCCATAAAAGTAGCTAGGGCATTCAACAAACCAAACGACATAATTAGGAATAAGTAATGACCATATCGAGTACGGAAGGCAGACTTCGATACATCGTCGGGCTTGATTTTCAACTGGTGGTAGCCTGAACGAAGATCAATTTTTGAAAATATTGTCGCACCATGCAGTTAGTTAAACAAATCATCAATTCGTGGCAGTTGATACTTATTTCGAACGGTAGCCTTTTTGAGTTCATGATAATCGATGTATAGCCGCATCGATCTATCATTCTTTTAGACGAACAACACGGGAGCTCCCCATGGAGAGATGCTAGGGCGAATAAATCTGCAGTCTAGAAACTCTTGTAGTTGCACTCTCAGCTCTTTCAGTTCTGGTAGGGCCATTCGATAAAGCAATTTTGATATCGGCCGTATATCCGGTTTGATGTCGAAGCTGAATTCTATTTTTTAATCAGATCACATCCCGGACATTTTGTCTGGAAAAATGTCAGAGGAGTCTACCACAACATCAGTCTGTACTGTATTTGCAATATCCTTCCTCGTGTCTCAGACTTATGCCAAGTATCATTCACAGCCGGAACGCAACATACGCCTTGCCGAAATTGTTGATACCACTATGGTCGTCTTTGATATTGTAACACACGAATAAGAGAACTCTGTCTCGCCAGGAAGATGAAACATAACTTTCTTCTTTGTGAACTCGATTGTTGTATGACAGGTGCCCAACCAATCCATACCCAGGATTATGCCGTACTCCTTAATGTCTTGTACGATGACTTCTAGGGATAGATTTCTGCCCCCGATGCAAATGTGGCCGTTCCTAGAAATAAAGTTTGTAGGTATATTGACTCCCGATGGAGTGCTAACGCTAATATTCATATCTAGCGATTGCATGGCTAATTTATTTTCGTTAGCATAATCAACAAATATAAAACTATGCGTCGCACCCGAATCGAATAGTATTTGAGCATGTATATTTTTATAGAGTAATATACCAATTACAACCATATCAGAAGCGAATGCTTTATTTTGAGCCAGTGCATAGACTCGGCCTTGCGCTCCATGGCCTTGATTCGACGGGATCACTAGAATCGAATTTGCTTCTTATAGTGGAGGTGCTCTATTCTGATTTGGGAAGTTCCTTGGAGGATTTTGATTCAGAGCATTCCTCGGTAGATAGTGATTCAGCTTCCCCGCCTGACATAATTGACTTAGGTGGCCTAACTCACCACACCTGAAGCTTGTTCTCGAATGACAATCGGGCGACCGGTGCCCATGCTTCCCGCATCTATTACAAGTTACTGCAGAAAAGTAATCTCGATTCTCAAACATGTTTTAATGCTTTGGCACTCCTGATCCTCCAGCATCGTTAGGACGTTTGTTAAAATTGTTGCGGACGACTGGCACAGCTCATTGCGACATACGGCCAAAGATTTATTGGCTAGCAAGAGCGGCACCATTGGTTCATGACGTCCCTATAAAGCTCGTCGTTTAGACCTTGGTGAAAGCATTCACACCAGGCTTCTTTGTTGGACAGGAATGCACCGACAAACTTTGCGAGTTTCGAGAAGCTTGAGTCATAATCGTCAACTGAAATATTCCCTTATCTCAGCATCATGAAATTGTCTTCTTTTTTATGAAGGACGACACGGGGAACGTACTGCTCAACAAAGGCTTCTTTGAATATTTCCTAGGAAATCTTGGTGTCGGGGTCGGTTTCATATATTTCCTATTTCTTCACTGTCCTCCAGTCGCAAGCGTTCATTTGCAGCTGTAGCGCCACACATGCAACTCTCTTAGACCCTTTAATGCTGAGAAGATTAAATAAGTCCTCAATTTTTGCTAGCCATTCTATGATCACATCGGGTTCTGCTCGGTCATTGAACTTTGGCGGGTTCATCTTGCGGAGCTTAGTTGCTTTGAACAAGAAAGAAGTGTTCATCGTTTGTGGTTAAACTTCTTCCCTGTCTTCAGATGCCACGATCGTTGCGTTGGTGTTAGCCGCTATAGTACTTACGATTCGCGTCAAGGCATCCATCTGCTTCTGTTGTGTACCAAATTAGGTATGGATTTGTGCCTGAAGTTGTTGCTGTTGCAACTCCATCAGGCGCACTATTCTTTCCATCGCAGTCTCGCTAGGACCAGCGCCCTCCGAACTAGCAGGACTATTCACAGTGTTGTTTGTCGTGGTGAGATTATTTTTTAGTCATTTCTACAAAATAATGTAAACCCATTAGTATTTTTAAAATATCTACGGGCTTACCTGTATGGAACTTTCGTCAACATGTCAATAAGCATTCGATCGAGTAATCGCATCTAATATTCTAAATCAAACATTTTTCAAAATTCGAGGAAATTAAACCGTGCTCTGATACCAATTTGTCATGCCCCGATTCGAAAAACCATTCGTCTTCACATCGATTATGCCGAATCGATCGTCCTCGCTAGGACGTGATGCAGTACGAGTCTAGAGTTGTACTCATACAAGACAAGAACATTATATTTGATACATTTTTTTGAATTCATCAAGTTGAAACTTCATATGTCCCAGATAATTGAACATGCAATATAGAAAGATAGAAATATGCTTTCATTGATAGCTTGCAACGAAGTACAAGTCGTAATTACATTAGATGTACACTTGCGGCTACATTGCTTAAAAACAAAAAGAAAATACTCGACATGCTGCCGAAACAAATACTTGTCGTTCCATACATTCGCTCTTTTATACATTAAAAGTCTTCGATGAAATGGCTTCAAAATACTTCAAAATAGGCAGAGCTTCAAAATGCCTCTCCGAACTTCAGCTTTGGCTTAACACCGTGCACCCCCAGAGTTCTTGTCACCTGTGGGGTTGGGGAATTAGTACACTTGGAAATGCACTAGTGAGCGGGACAAACCCACTCGTCGAAACAGACTATGATTGTTAAGGTAGGCATGCATTCAAGTTTTTTTGTATTTAGAACTAGATAAATTCAGTTCATATTGATTGGCTACCCGAACAATAGAAGCATACAGTAAAACATAGCAATTTATCTTAATTCTTACAATGGCCATGCTCATCCCTGCATGAAACATAGATAATATTTACCACCTGCATAAGACAATAGGTGAGCATGCTACAATCTTACATGTGGTCATTGGTGTTACACACTACGTGGGATTATACTCGATGGCATACGACGCTACCCTTTCAGCCTAGGTTGCAAAACTTAATGAAAGTCCCGCATGCCTCGTGCCGATGCACGATAACCATTCACCCTAGGTCGATTCTGTTCCAGCGCCACAGATACCATTTCAAGGAAAAAAACTTGTGCACAAGTTGTCCATGACCATGCCAATGCGTAAACAGTTTAACATATGAAACAGATTGCATATCGCGGACAGTATTAAGCAGCATTATTATTTTGACTCATGTGAGAGTTCATTTCCTCAAAGCCGTACGTTTTGATTTAGCGTTCCGTAGGCACCAAATTCCCCGAGGCACCATATGTCACAATTGACGTTTTATTATATTTTGCAGTTCCTGAAATACTCTCTCTCTCTTTTCTAGAACCTTAAATTTTTTCTTTTTGGTGTGAAACTAATATTTTCAAAGTAAATTAATCTAAATCGATACAGTTATCCCGAGTCTTGATCTTACTGATTTGGCATCTATTTAACTTGGCATCGTCAATTTGAATAAGTTCGAGACAACAAGAATTTTATTTGTGGAAAGGAATAGAAAAGAAGGGGCCGAACCACCCTCCGAGTATTCGACCGTGTCGAGAGTCGGAGTGCTTCACAACGTCCAAGTTTCAGTTACACGAGCTCCTGCAATGATACCAATATTTTATCAGAATCCCTTCTTTAATCCTTTGTTTCGAAATTCTTAGAATGAATGCAGAAATAGATGCAAAAACACATTCATCAAAACCAAGCAGCAAAAACTTTAAAAAATAATACAAAAGCCCGGTCCCGTCGAACGGGCTCTTGTATAGAGCTCACTTACCGAGACATAGTCTGCTGCATATAGTACTTATTCCAACAGAAGCCATTCCATTAGTTGGATCGATTCTCGTAACATTCGTCCAAATTAATTTATTTGATGCCACAAAGTGTTATCGTATACAAGCTCAACGACCGAGTCAGACTAGCCATCTAAATTTTTGACCGAGTTTGACTCACCGTAAGCATATTAGATAGTCTACCGCCTATCGGGAACGGGGCACTACAACAGGTGCTAGTATATGTGTGTATCAATGTAGAGCTGAACAGGAGATGTCACAGCTGCTTGTATGTGTATATATTAGTGCAAAGCTGAACCTTGAGTCACAAATGTCAATCGAGTTCTGCATGTATAGATAAAGATTTTTGTTAAGAGCTAACAATGTTGAGAAGAACATGGAACATTGTATACATATATCATGTTTATGCTAATCCTTGTCTTGTGCATGGATGAACCATTGACTATGGTAAGAATCACTAAAAAAGTAATATATATGTTGTTTAAATTTCTGATCATAATTGTTATTAGGGAATATTCTGTTGCGCAGAAATATATGTCCCGTTAAAAGAAATGAGATTGAATATAACTCATGAATATGCTGCGCCTGTCAATTGAAATGAAGTGACAATATGCATGGGAATGGACCCTATAATAGATGCTATGAATTGAGATATAAAATGTTGGTTTTCGAAAGTATTTTCAAAAGATGTAATTTTACTCTGATCTACATAAAATTAACAATATAAAAGTAGCAAGATTATATCATATGAAATTTTTTCTTGCTAAATGAATTTGTGATCGTTTCAGACGATGCAGCCTTTACTTACATCACTAGTATGTTAAAGTACTGACCCACCACCAGCTTGCCTGCACGTGCAAGTTGGACGAAATGAATGATCCGAAGCGATAGCCTGAGCCTCATCCTCAGGAGCCATAATTCAGAAGAGATACAAAGAGATGGTTATCTGTTTAAAGAGTTGGTTTTGTATATAAAGGAATGTAATGTATGAGCGGGATCATTGTAATATGTAAAGTTTCTAAGAGATTATAAGCCAAATATGGCATGTATCATAGAGATAATGAGAGCTTCGTAATCTGTTCAAAATATATCAATAAAGAGAATTTTTTTCTGTTACCACTGTGTTCAATTCTATTTTTTGCTTATTGTCCACAGCTACTTCAATATCTGCAATCATATTCTGCTGTGTTATTGTCTGTCTTGTCTATTTTGCCATTGTACAGGTCTTAGCCTTATGCAAGCTCAA
This sequence comes from Iris pallida, assembly GCA_029216955.1. Lineage (NCBI taxonomy): Eukaryota > Viridiplantae > Streptophyta > Magnoliopsida > Asparagales > Iridaceae > Iris > Iris pallida. The sequence goes on along the minus strand of JANAVB010022999.1, from coordinate 12,803,862 downwards.
CTTAGGCTTGTACGACATCATGCCCAAGCGAGGACGAACGGTTCCTAAAGTCAAAAGCGAGGACGAAAGGACTCTACAAGATCGACGCATAACATCGAGGAGTCTGTTGTGCAAGGCGTGCTTGAGGATGGACATCAATGCTGGTCAGATGGTAAAGCTTTTTGTACTGAACGAATGTTTAAACTACAATTTGTAACTTCTGGAAGTATTAATGCAGCTACTACTTCTGGTTATTCTCTTGAGTTATGGCATAATAGACTAGAACATATGCATTATAAAAGGATTAACAAGATGTCTAGTCTAGGCCTTATCACCAAATATGGGGGGTATGGAGGTAGATAAATGTGAAGTCTATGCGTAGAGGAAGATTGTCAGAAAGCTGTTCAGAAGAGTGAACATGAGCACATATCTTCTGGAGTTGGTATACTCAGATATCTGTGACTTCAAGCACTTCTCCACAAAAGTCAAAATGAAGTATTTTATTACTTTTATCGACAATTTCTCGAAATACGCATTCGTATCTCTTCTCAAATCAAAAAATGAAGCGTTCGATAAATTCAGAGACTTCAAAGCTGAAGTTGAACATCAAATCGGTCAACAACTCAAGAGACTTAGAAGTGATCGAGGTGGAGAGTATCATTCCTTGGAATTCACGTCGTTTTGCAATAAACATAGAATTATCGAATTATCAATGAAACGACTTCTCCGTATTCTCCCCAATCTAATATAGTTACAAAAAGGAAGAACAGGACGTTAACAGAGATGATGAATTCTATGTTGCTGACTGCGGGTCTTCAAGAATGCTACTAGCGAGAAGTGGTGATTACGGCCACTATTAATCTAAATAGAGTATCGTTTGCAAATTTCTGGGCAATGCGAATAAGAGTGATGCTTGGAGGTTCCTTCATATCGAATCAAATCATATCATCGAATCTCGTAATGCAGAGTTGTTTGAAGACAAGTTTCCTAAGGACCAAAACCTTGTTCTCTCGAATATTCTGGAGAATATTGTTGATATCGAAGAAACGACTAATTTCTCGAAATTTGCAGTCCAAAAAGAAATTGTCGCAGTTGAGACAACATTCGAACCTGAAATCGCCGAGCCGCGAGCAAAGCGAATGAGGAGGCCGTCGAACTTTGGAGATGACTTTGTTATTTATCATGTGGAAGCTGATCCACTTACCTATGATGAGCCAATGAAGACCAGTGATACTATTTTCTGTAGGAGGTAGTCAATGACGAGTTTGACTCCATAACTTCCAATTATACTTGGAAGTTGGTCAATCTGCCTGAAGAAGCTCATCCCATCGGATGCAAATAGATCTTCAAGAAGAAGATAAGGGATGATGGTACTATTGATAAGTTTAAAGCCATACTAGTAGCCAAGGAGTTTTTTAGAAGCAGGAATTGACTACTTTGACACGTATGCTCCCTTGGCGAGGATGACAATATCACAATGGTGATTGTCGTAGGTGCTATCCATAAGCTGATAATTTATCAGATGGATGTAAAAAATAACATTTCTGAATAGAGAAATGACGGAGGAGATTTACATGCAACAGCTTTAAGGATTTATCGTCAAGGGTCTTGAAGACAAAGTCTGTCTTTGTATGGTCTGAAAGAAGCTTCCAAACTATAACATGAGCAGTTTGACAAAGTCATTAAGTCGAACGGCTACAGGGTCAGTGAGGCTGATAAGTGTGTTTACACCAAGTTTTTTGAGAATTTATGCTATGAATGCCACCAGGTTCAAAAAATATCAGACTGTTACAGTATTCGAGCATCATTCGGAGCTTAATGTATGCTATAAATGCCACCAGACCTGACATAGCTTTCGTTGTAGGTATGCTGAGTCGATTTACGAGCAATCTAGGTGTTGATCACTAAAAAACTGTGAAGAGGGTGATAAGAAACCTCAAAAGGACTCAGAGGCTTGCACTGTTCTACAATGGTTACTTAGTAGTGGTAGAAGGCTTCTGTGATGCCAGTTGGTGCTCAGAAGAAGAGAGCGAGAGGTCCACAAGAAGATATGTCTTTTCCTTGGGAGGTGCTGCTATATTATGGAAGTCAAAGAAGTCGACCATTCTCTCTCACTCTTATATGGAGTCTAAGTTTAATGCACTGTTTGCTGCAGCAGATGAAGCAAAATGGCTTCAGAAGCTCGTGTTTGATAATTTGGTGGTTGGTGCGCACATCCATGCCATTCCGGTATGCGATAACCAAGCGGCTATAGCAGTAGCATCGAATGATCTCTTCAAAGGAAAGAAGAGTACTGTGAGGCTATGACACAGGATACTGAATGATTGCATCAAAGGAGGCATCATTACAATGGTTGACGCTCGGAGTTAGAAAAATTTGGCGGATCCATTTACAAAGGGACTCAAGCACCAGCTGGTCGATAATACAGCTAAGAAGATGGGCTTGAAGGAAATATGATATTATGTTTGTATAATCCTACTATGAAGTTTTATGCTATTATTAGACAAATATACTATGTATCTAGCTTTTGGTTCAAGGGAGGACGACTAACTGGAAGAATATCAGGTATAATGGTTGTCGGCCCATCGGTCTGGTCACACTTGTTTTGATAACTAACTAACAACTACAGTTCGAAATACACAAATAATATACAGGTACGGTACTGCTACTGAACGACTACAACCTTGCTACTGTACTTAGTCAGAGTCTTCACCAACAATAATCACATTAATGATCGAAACATTTTTTATATTTTGTTATGTAATTTTTAATTTATTGTGTTTAGAAAAAATGTACGGTTGATCGTGATTGGCACTTGGCTCAGCTACAAAAAGTCCACTATCAAAATGAGCCTACCCAATCATTTAATTGATCAGTCCATTCATTAAACCTAGTCCACTTTCTAAATAGCCCACAAACTGACAAAAGTTGAAAGCCCATTCTTGATGTCCCATTCAGGAAACAGGGAAACGAAAATCTGATCGAGTTCTGCCCGAACTCGGTCATCCCTGACTTAATTTTTGAGGGATCAGGTCATCCTGAAGAACATGCACCAAACGTTCAAATTTTTGAATGTTGGACTACCGAACTCTGCCCGAGTTCTGTCCAAAAAATACTATAAATAGAGGAGAGTTTTTCGTTTCTACTCACTCATTCCATTCCCTCTTCTCTATTCATTCAAGTGCTCCATAAAAGCTTTCCACTTTCAAATCTAAGCTTTATAGCTTGCAGCCATGCAAGTGCTAGTTTTGGTTCAATCTAGAAGTTTGCTCGAATTAAATAGAGGATTGAAAACATCTCAGTTTTCATCCAGTTCCATAAGTCGACAAGGCCTTCGGATTAAAGGCTTGCAAGTTTAACTAGTGCTCTTCGGATTCAAAGCTTGTGTTTCATGAGATAGTGGATTCAACATCAAGCTAGAGTACTCGAGCCTGGGCTAGTCGTTTCAGAGGAAAACCAGTATAAACCTTGGTGTTTGTATTTGTTTTTCTGAACTTATTTATATTATGAATTTCTATTTACTGCATACTTTATTTTAGTTTGATTTTTGTCGTATTAATTTTTAAGTGGTGTTTTTTATTTTGCTGCACATACGCACTCTATTCACCCCCAAGAGGTGTTCAACGTTTCTATAATTGGTATTAGAATACAAATATAACACTCTAGAGAGTATATATATATATATATATATATATATATATATATATATATATATATATATATATATATATATATATATATATATATATATATATGGCAGCCGTGAAATCTATATTCATCGGTGAAGGGCAGTCCACAAATAGACTTCCACTATTTGATGGAACAAACTATACTTACTGGAAAAATGGATGATTTTTTTTTCTAAAATCTCTTGATTTTGATCTCTGGTCTATAGTCATAGACGGCTACAAAAATTCACCTAGAATAATGATTGATGGTGATCTTATAGAAAGCCATATGATATATACACGGATTCAAAAAAGACAGAAGTCAGTCTTGATGCAAGAGCGATCATTGCACTATTCTGTGCCACTGATAAGACTGAATTCAACAGAGCATCTACATGTGTCACATCACAACAGATTTGGAAACTTCTTGAGGTAACTCATGAAGGTACTTCATAAGTGATGAAATCCAAGATAAGCAAATTGATAAAAGAGTATGAGGCTTTCAAGATGAAGCCAAATGAAACAATCAGTCAGATGTTTACACGTTTCCTTGATATTACTAATCCTTTATCATCTCTTGGCGAGGATTACTCAAATCATGGATAGATTAGCAAAGTGCTTGTGGACACACACAAAAAAGAAGATAAAATGCTTTCTTTTCTTATTGGCACAAGGCACCATAAATCGAGTACGCCTGAGAGATCCTGTGCTGAGGATCCTCGAGTACAAAAAGAATTCTGGGGAATGGGACGATGGAGATCGAGCGGCAGTTGCTCCTTTACTCCGTTGAAAATTGCTAACTCTCGGCTCATTGGCAAGAAGTGCAGCAATTTTGCTCTTGAAAATGCTCTCCGTTCTGTTCTTTGAAGAGGTATGAGACCCCTTTTTATAGTAATTTTTGTGTTGGAATGATGTTATGCGCCTATATAAGAAAATACACTGATTTTCATCTGGGCGCATAGTCCTGCTTTGGGCGCATAGAGTGTAGGCACATGCAGACTGCGTGATCGTGGGTTGATCATGGGGTTGTCGTGGCCGCATGCTTCGGTGCACGACTGCTCGTGGAGACTGACATGGTCGTATGCTTTGGTACACGATTGATCGTAGGTTTGACCGAGTTAGGGGCTGTTATGACTTGGATGCATAGCCTGAAACAAGGCTATGCGTCCCCTTTTGGAGGAGACTATAGTGGGCGCATGGGCGTATAGCTTGTTCTGGTGACTTGGGCGCATAGCTCACTTTGGTGACTTGGGCGCATATAACTTCTCTAGCTGGGACGCATATGACTTCTCTGGCTTGGGCACATGGTTGTCAAGACTTCTAAAATTTTCAAGCTTCTACAAGACCTCCTTCAAAGTTTTTGATACTTGAACGAGTTTGAAATACTTTGAAAGAAGCATGGACCGTCTTCTCGTGATGCAGTGGACGTATAGCAGAGCTCTTCCTTTGGGCGCATAGAGTTTGGCCAGACTGTCAGAGGGATGGCTGTTGAGATCTTCCTCAAAAATCTGAACTGGCAGATTCATCGGAGTGGAATTTGAAGAGGTCCATCCTTCATGCATTGTCCATGTCAGCAAGTGACAGTTATATAATATACAAGAGACTGGGTCTTCATGTGATCGCATAAGACGTAGTGGGCGCATAGTAAGCAATGGGCACATAGGAGTAGTGGCCGTATAGTATTTGGCCCATGCCTATAGATAGGCCTTGAAGAGAGAGAAGATTCATTACTCACTTTTCCTTCAAAACTTTCAAAAAGACTTTTCATCTCTTCTTTGCACAAACCATGTCTCCCAAGGCCGCCAAGAGATCAGCGAAGGGCAAGGGGGCTGCACTGAGTGGCTCTCCTCCTGCGACAGCGTCCTCGTCAGTCCAAGACTCGATCTTGGGTGAGGCGCCTCAAAATAAAGTCTTGAGCGTTAATTTGCGATGCTCAAACTTTTTCTCTGCCTAGGCGCATGTGCCCAAGGCAACATGTTTCTATGAGCTTTCATATGCGTCCACAGAAGCATGCACCAACACTGTGGTGTGTTATGCGCCCACATGCTGCTATATGTTATGTGTCCACATTATGCTGCTTGTTATGCGCTCACATGCTATTTTGGGCGCATAGCTTTTTGGGCGCATATGATTCCTCCAGTACTTTTTTTTTCTGCAGATTCTGAGTCTGACTTTCTCTTCCATCCTTGCAGTTAACATGTTTGTCCCGAAACTTGATGGAATCCCTTTCGGCTCTGCTTGTCAAGTCTTCGGCAGAAGTCTCATAACCAACATGGTCAGCAAGGTTCATGCCAAGATCAGTCATAACCAGCCTACGGAACGGACGTTTGCCATACTTGAACAGGATAAGACTTTTTTGAAGCAGATGATTAACGATAAGAAGCTCTTGTTCGGAGGGGAATATCGTTTTAAGAAGTTGTACTTCCTATTTGGTGACAGTGTGGGATTCGAAGATGGTAAGACGATACGCTAGAGAAACCCACTGGTGGTCAGGCTGAACAATCAGAGGATATGGCTACCATCGATGGAACGTCAGTATCCTTTGTCTTTGTTCACTGTCTTAGCCGTGCGGTGACAGATAAAATAGAAGCTAACCCCTGAGCTCCCCGTGGTCGTCTCCAAAAGAATACAGTTTGACTCAGGAGATCGTAAGAAGGACACTTTCAAGTGTGTCAAGGGCTCTACGTCCTACTCCATGAGGGGGATGCAACCTGGTGCCGTAATAAACGATATCCCGACTGACCTCCACCCGTATATTGTCGACACGCTTTGTAATATGATGATGTCGGGGGACGAGTCGTATCCCGTAGGGAAGATCCGGATGGAAGGTTGGAGGTATCTAATTTTACTCTGGAGCAACCTCACTGACTGGGTGCTTTCTACGTATGAAGCCACCATGAAGACTGCTGGCCTTTTTTATGCTATTAGGGCCACCCAATATGGCATAACGGTCAACTGGCCAATGTTTGTCTCTTTGGCGGAGTTATACAACCTTCACACTTATATTTTCATTACTCGAGGCGGGGAGATTGGATTGGCTCTCCACGAGATGCAGAAAGTGTCAAAGCTTCCTTGGGGCATAGAGCCGTATGAAGAGTACGTGCCTTGTGATGAGGAGCTCCGAGACCTAGAGAATGAGAACTCCGAGATGATGGATGTATACAAGGAGTTATTCTGCCACCTCCTCATCTGCCATAGGATCAACAAGAAAGGAAGGACCGAGGAGGCCAATCCCCACACAAGAGCTTGGACGGGCTACGTCTTCCTTCAAGGAAAATAAGAGGATCCGGCCTCCTTTTTTATTTTAAAACCTATGACCAAGTCCGAGATAGAAGTCCGGATGACAGATTATGATACGGCATATACTGAGGACAGTAATGATCCTGAGGGGAAGTCCCCGATCGGCCACTACCTCCGTCAAGTTGAATATTCGTTGTCGGAGAAAGTCGTGTTGGCAGCTTTCTTGATGATTTGGCTTCGTGACTGTAAAGTCCCTGGGGGTTGAGGGACTATTGAGAGGATGAGTCAGAGCATAATACTTTCGACTGTGAAGCTGGCGTTCGGATACCGTCTTGCCTTGCTTCCCGCGATAGTCTGCGCTACTGAACGGCGTCTATGGGACTTTGTTAGAAATGCGGTGACTCTTGACGGTAAAGCCGACTTCGTCTGAACTGAACTTCCGTATAATTTCTTGATGGGGTGGCTGCTACTATATTGTCCTACCCTGATGAACGCTGGGCTGACGGCAAATTCTTTGGCGGGAGACGCCTTTCTTCGTAGATTCCGTAATGCGGATTGGGCCGTCACTAGTATACCCGCTTGCAGAAGGGCTTTAAGCTTCTTGCAGAACTATGAGTTCTTAAGGGTATCCCCTTCCTCCGGCAGCGGTAATACAGGAGATACCTTTATAGTTGACGGAATTAAAGCCTCATGCCACTAGCTTGACTGCTGGGGCATTTTACTGGCTTCAGTCTATGAGACCGTCGCATCTGGTGCTCAAAAACAGAAACCATGCCTATTTGGAGCCATACCTGCTTAGTCGTTTCGTACGACAGTTTGGCTATAACCAGCTCCTTTTGGGAAATGCTAGCCCACACTTGGAGTTAATAGGCAGCTTAATTGACGGAGCGTGTGCCTGGATATATTATAATGCCGGATGCTCGAGGGAAATCTTCACTCTGCCCTTGGATAAGCTCGAGACCCACCTGTGCTATGCTGCCACCAAGTTTTATGTTCAAATAAATACTTTTCATCCTCGTTATGATCGTGAACAGATCTTGATATTAGGGACTCGGTTTGGCCCCCCTTCTGTGAAACATGCCCAAAAGGTGCCGTAGGGTCGTAAGAAGGAGGACGCTGCTCCAGCTGTGAAGCCAGCCACAATACCGCGGCCAAGGGCTATCCTTAGGGAGCCGGCAGTACCTCCAAAGGAGGACAGAAAAGATGGTTTTGCTCTTCCCAATCCTCCTCAGAAGAGAAAAGCTTCAACTGAATTGGCCCAAGAGCTAACTTTTAAGAGGAAGAAGAAGACTATTGTCCTAAGAAGAGCCAAGGAAGTAGGTGCTGGCTCACCTCCTTTGAGGAGGTCTTCTCGACAAACTGGAAGAAATGGAACGGCGTCGCGGGCCATTACCATTCGGGAGATAGATCACTTCCTAGACTCCATAGCTGTTTTGGTTAAGCCATCAGAAGCTTTCTCACCCTTGCGTTTGTCCTTTGCACAGGACGCTGAAGTTACAGCTGAGGCAGGTGCCTTCTCGTTTGAGGAAGTAGACGTGACAACAGTGTCTTCTCCTTGTCCTCGACCGGTAGATGACGTTCAGCCTTTTTCAGTCAAGGAGGTTGAATCAAAGGATATTCATGGCGAATGCCCGGATTATGGTGGCGACCAGAACGCCAGTCCTTCTTTCGATATCTCCTTGGGGGCGATGTCTGAAATCGGGGCCATAATGAAAGATTTGGACGAGAATCAAGTCCAATCGGCTCATTCTCCTGCGAGTATGTTATCTTTGCGTCTTTCTTCGGATACGATTTTTCGATTTCGGTTTTGCATGCTCATCGTGAGGCTGACTGCCATTGTATATTCCCTTGTAGACAAGGAGAAGGAACCACTCATAAAGATAGCCCAAGGCATTGGGGGAGAAACAGAGGTTGTTCGTGGCTCCTCTGACTTTGTTGGTGCGGAGGGAGCTGTTAGTGAGCCGGCATCGACTGCAGACGGAGATGTTGAATAGCCTACTAAGGGGGCTGTTGCTGAATCTGCTTCCGGTCCAGCTGGATATATGGAAGATACCAAGCATGATGATGCTCGAGGCCTTGATATCATTTTTCTTGAACAGCTTGGGCCTGCTCTCGGTTTCCCTGAAGCCAAGACCGACGACTTAGGCCACGCTAGTGCTGAGCATGCCGAAGGTACAAAATTATAATTCTTTCATACTCCCCTTTTTTGGTTACTGATGCATATATTGTTTTTTTGTCAGGTTCGACTTCTTATCAGGCATCTCTTCCTAGAGCGAAAGAACCTCATCAAGCTTCCTCCCCGACGACCTCGACCGAAAACGATAAAATGGACCAGAAAGACGTTAAAGCTTTCTATTCTGTCCTGAAAGTGAAGTTCCTGGAGTTCTGTCGGAATGCCGCCTTTGGCCCTGTGAAGGCTGTTGCTGAATGCCCAGTGGCAGCCGTTGAGAGCATCACCGGCTATAAATAGCAGGCTAATGCTTTGAGGAGGGTTCTGAATGATCTGAAGGGTCAGGTGGCCAGGTTTCGGGATGCCAGACAATGAAGCCTAATGTCGCTGTTCCGTACAGAAGACGAGGCTTTGATTGTGGCCCTCGCGGAGGAGGAGGCTACTTTCCGAGCAAGGAAGGATGCCCTCGTCCAAGAGATCAGTGAATTGGCTGATCAGTATGGGCAGTTCAACGCTGCAAGTGAGGCATGTGCTGCTTCAAAGATTAAGCTGGCTGTACAGATTACTGAGAAATATGATCACATTGTGCGGATCCAAAGTAAGATTGCTCAACTGGAGGCCAGCTTGAGGACAGCGACGTCTGAGCAGGAGGACTATTTGGCTCAGGCTGCCATGACCGCCATAACTTCCGACCACTTAAAAGAACAGCTGGTGAAGTTGAAGGGAGAGCACATGAATCTGATCCCCTTCCAGGATGACGCTGCTCGTCAAGAAGAGGCGCGTCGCCGTGCTACCGCAAAGTCCGAAGCCGAAATTGCGGCTCTAAGGGATAGTATCAATCGATTTTGTATCCCTTAGATTTTTTGTTTGTAACTATTTCTTTTAGCTGTCGAGACTCTTGTATCTTTTTCTTCGTCTTCTGACAGACGTTTTAATAAAGAATCTGTTGGCTTTTAAAATTCATGAATAAAGTTTTATGAAATATCAGAACTAGAGGTAACGTGGACATAGTAAAGATATTTCTGGTAGGTATTCCGCTAGGGAATTTGATGTGGACCTATTATCCGTTTTATATTTCGGGTTCTTGAATATAGATAATAAGTTGAAAGAAGCTGCTAATAGAGGTAATATGGACGTAATAGCATAGGATGTTCTATATCTGACCAGAGGTATTATGGACATGGAAGGATATATAACATTAGGTAGGAGTGGATAATTCAGAGGTAATATGGATGTGATTATCCTTGATGAATGCTTTGCTTAGAGGTTATATGGATGTGGCAAAATGTTTCTTAATTATCCCACTAGGGAAATAATTATCGAAAATCAATTCAGAGGTAATAGGAATGTGACTTGTTTTCGTCAAACCGAGTTTGGGCAGAGTCAAAAACGGAAAGGATTCCACTGGAGAATCTTTTTAGAGGACCTATTATCCATGGCATATTCAAGACTCTTGAAATATGGATAATAGTTAGATGATTTTTTGAATCACATAAACATTGCACTGTACATTTATATGACTAAAAATATGTGAATACTATTTACAAAGGTTACATATAATATTTCTTTCGGAACTTGCCATTGATAGGCATCATGAGCAAGTCACCATCAGGCTTGGTTAGTCGATACGTACTGTTAGAATACACTGATTCTATAATGAAATGACCTTCCCATTTAGGCTAAAATTTTCCTTTTGTCTTGTGCGTCATGACCATTGGTCTTCTTACTGCTAAGACTAGATCACCAACTTGGAAGATTCTTTCTTTCACCTTTTTATTGAAAGCTCTGGAAAGGCGTGCTTGGTATAGCTCAATACGCTGCTGAGCTAATAAGCATTTTTTGTCTAGCGCTTCGAGCTCATTTAGTCGCAGACGGTAACTTTCTTCGGCAGTCAACTCACTGGCTAAGGCTACTCGAAGAGAGGGAATCTAGATTTTTAGGGGAAGAACTGCTTCGCTCCCATAAACCAGAGAGAATAGCATACTGCCTGTTGGAGTCCGGACCGTTGTACGATAGGCCCAAAGACATTCACCGAGCTTCTCATTTCAATCGCACTTGTTTGAAGACACGAACTTCTTGAGAAGTTTAATTATGGTTTTATTGAAGGCTTCTGCTAACCCATTAGCCTCTAGATTGTAGGCAGTAGAGGCAACATTCTAGATTCGATTCTTATCGCAGAACCGATAGAATGCATGGCTCGCAAATTGTGGACCATTATCATGGATGATCCTGCGAGGTAGGCCGAAGCGATAGATAACGTGATGTTTGATGAAACTGATCACGTTTGACGTCTTCACTTCGGTGAGCGGTATAGCTTCCGTCCATTTGGACAAGTAATCGATTATAGCTAGGATGAACCGATATCCTGTAAGCCCACTTTCCAAATTTTTTAATTTTTTAATTTTATTTGTTTATGATTAATTTTATGGTTATTGTGAGTCATGCCAAATCTTGTAGGTGGGATATGACCATATTAAGATCATATGACCTCTAGATAGCTTATATATGTATTATTTAGCTATTTTATATTTTTCTACAATTTTTTGGATATTTTTAGGTATTTAATATTTAGGGTTTTATTATTTTTAAGGACTTTTAGGATTTAGTGTAAGGTCATACGTGGGTATTTTTGGACCAAATATTTTTATTTGGGCTCTAAACGACTAAAAATATTTTCTAGAATATTTTAGAATTTTTGTAGATTTATTTAGAATTTTTGGGAATTTTTATATAATTAAAACCTATAGAAATTATATTTTGTAGGCTTTGGGAATTTACTGTGAGGTCACATGATGATATTTTGTGTTAAAATATTTTATTTATATTCTAGACACTTAGAAATATTTTCTAGAATTTTCTAGAATTTTTCTGGATTTTTCTGCAATTTATTTTGATTTATTTGGACTTAAAATGATTTTTAAATAATTTTTTGAATTAAATAAATAAATACCCAGAAATGCACTGGGGGGGCCCACCTGTCGGCGCCAACTGCTATAGTGACCGCCTCTCTCTCTCCTATATATATATTATTATATTCGTCCACCCTAATTAAATTCCAGCAGCCTTTTGTGGGAGAACTCATCTAGGGTTTTCGACTTCCCGAAGCGATTCCCGCAACTCCGACGTGCTTTTCGTGCGCCATTTTTTTTGTTGGATTCTTATCGAGGTAATCTTTTTGATTATGTAATTTATTTTCGTAGATATTATTCCTAAATTTCTGGGAAAATTCGTAGAGTGTCGGTTGTCCGAAACTTGACACGTTTCGGTGTTTTCGAGATTCCGGAAGGACCGGAAATCAAAATCACGAACCGTTTGAAGTTTTGGAAAGCTAACACAGAGCTCTACGACATATATTTTTTCCACAAATTAATTCGTTCATCTAGTATTTTAGTTTTCTGTTGAACTCAGAATTGATCGGTTGATCCCCATTTTGGTCACGATTAGCCGTAACGGCGGTATCTTTCGACCAAAGCATGATTTTGCGGCACATTTGATTCTAGCACACTCGTGGAACTGAAATCTACCAAGATGCACTTTAAAAATCTAGAGTTTACAGCATTTGACTAGATAGTCAACGGTACGTCTCGATTTGTGTGCCATTGTTTCCAAAATTGGAAAACACGACTTTTGATGGCCAAATTTGCATGTTTAGATTATATTCAGATTATTATTAGGTTAAATTAGGTTTTTAAGTGAATTATTCCAGAATTAATTATTATTAGATTAGTAACCCAACTAGTCACTATTCCATGAATTTAGAACTAGAACATTAGAATTGATTTATAGTTTTCGTGCACGGTTCATGGTACGATATGTGTTATAGGTTGAAAACTCCTAGATCGGCATCCCCTCATGCTCAACTTGTGACTACGGTTTGTGCAAGGACCACAGGCAAGTATACCTTGTCGCCCTCTAAAGTTTAATTTTATGTTTATAGTTTTCATGTTATTATTGTATTATCATAGATACTCTATTTGTTATAGATTTTACATGATTTATTAGCTTTCTATTTGACTTGATTTATCTAGTTTCTACATACGGTGTTCACCAGTTTATGGTCTTGCTTGACTTGACAGTGTAGTTATACTGGACTTGACTGTGTCTTAACTGAGTCGTACCTTCTCTCACCTGTACCCTGACTGAGTCGTGTCTTGGAACGAGTACGTGTGATTGAACTGCTATTTTCCTATATTATTTTTCCTTAACCAGAGAGTCCACACACGGGACGAGGGTGTTTGTTCCTTGGCACCAGAGAGTCCACACTCGGGACGAGGGTGTTTGCCTTGATCTATTTACATCCGTGAGTCCACACTCGGGACAAGGTTGTTTACTTGCACCAGAGAGTCCACACACAGGACGAGGGTATTTGTTCCTTGGCACCAGAGAGTCCACACTCGGGATGAGGGTGTTTGCCTTGATCTGTTTACATCCGTGAGTCCACACTCGAGAAGAGGATGATTACTTGCACCAGAGAGTCCACACTCGGGATGAGGGTGCCTTGCCATGAACTAACCAGAGAGTCCACACTCGGGATGAGGGTTAGTGATTAGATCTAACTAGAGAGTCCACAATCGGGACGAGGGTTAGTATTTAGTTCAAACCTACGAGTCCACTCGGGACGAGGGTTTGGTATTCCATTGATCTCATGTTCACTTGTTCATCCAGCAGTTCAGTTACGTGTAGTTGTTCTTGTATTCCAGTTCATAGTCACCTGTCAGTAGCCACGTGTCGTTAGTCACTTGTTAGCAGTGTGGTCGTAGTCTCTTGCTATGTTAAGTGTCGTTCCTTGTTGTATCCTATTTATATTATCATGCATGATTAAACTGCTAGATAGGCATATTTTTATATATCTTGCTATGTCCTTTGAGGACCAGATGATCTCTTCAGGTTTAGCAATTGCTTGGAGTTAGATAGCAGAGCGGAATGGTAGATGATTGCGATGTATGATTCAGGTATTAGTCAGTGATATTACATTGTTATTCTTTCGTGCTTTACATTTCTTATCATGAGATATCTTATTTATTGATTCTGTTTAGAGACTCTGGTTATATTCTTTGGAGTCTTATCGAACATATATGCTAGTGGGCTGCAGACCACGATCCATAGTGGGCAGCAGGTATTAGTCAGTGATATTATATTGTTATTCTTTCGTGCTTTACGTTCCTTATCATGAGATATCCTGTTTATTGATTCTGTTTAGAGACTCTGGTTATATTCTTTGGAGTCTTATCGGACATATATGCTAGTGGACTGTAGAACATGACCCATAGTGTTCATTTATGTTTCGTACACTGTTGTGGATTTGAGATATATATTTGGTTTTCCATGATTTGGCAGTATACCATAGCCTTGACAGCATTTACGTATTCGAGAGGGGCTGGAGTCCGCTCGATACGTAGCTGGCTTGCTCACGCTCTCGCATCCCGAAAAGCGGGTGTGGGTCGTAACAAGTTTTTTTGAGTGGCCCATGCAGGTCAGAGTATATTGTATCGGTTACGTAACTGTACTGATACGAGCCTGCGACTATGACTAAACCTTAGAAATCTCAATCCACTCTGCCTTGAAAATTCTCGTAGAAACTTCTCTACGTTCTTGAAATTTCATACTTATTCTCGATTATTCTCCATTGCCTTCCCATACCATTGATTCTCGTCCATTCCTATTTCGGGGTGACGAACGATCGCGCTTTCTAGAATCTATCAGAAATTCTTAAATTATAAGTATAATATTGCTTGACTATTGAATATTGGTTGTTTATAGATATGAAGGAATGTTGATGCCATACGCCCTAGATATCTGTTGGTAGAATTGTTGGCAACTAGTTAGAAGATAAGAAAATTTTAGTGACCGTATTTTGAAGAGTAGTATGACCAAAGGTGGGTAGAAGTCCTCAAGTATTCATAGTTATGAAATGACTAGAGAAGGACATAAAATAATTTTTGAGAAATTAAATTTGATGAGATTAAGGTAATAGTAGACTTTAATTTTTAGGGAATAGTTATGAATTAGAATTTCGATGACGAACTTTTTCTAAGGTGGGTAGATTTGTAAGCCCACTTCCCAAAATTTTTAATTTTTTATTTTATTTATTTATGATTAATTTTATGGTCATTGTGAGTCATGCCAAAGCTTATATGTGGGATATGACCATATTAAGGTCACATGACCTCTAGATAGCTTATATATGTATTATTTAGCTATTTTATATTTTTCTACAATTTTTGGATATTTTTAGATATTTAATATTTAAGGTTTTATTATTTTTAAGGACTTTCAGGATTTACTGTAAGGTCATACGGGAGTATTTTTGGACCAAATATTTTTATTTGGGCTCTAAATGACTAAAAATATTTTCTAGAATATTTTAGAATTTTTCTCGATTTATTTAGAATTTTTAGAAATTTTTATATAATTAAAACCTATAGAAATTATATTTTATAGGCTTTGGGAATTTACTGTGAGGTCACACGATGATATTTTGTGTTAAAATATTTTATTTATATTCTAGAGGGGCTAGAGTCCGCTCGATACGTAGCTGGCTTGCTCACGCTCTTGCGTCCCGAAAAGCGGGTGCGGGTCGTTACAAGTCCTTTGGAAAATAGCGGGCTGATTGGGCCTATGACGTCCATACCCCAGGCTTCAAAAGGCCAAGATGCTGCCGTCGGGTGTAGAAACTCCGAAGGTTGATGAATGAAGTCGGCGTGGAACTGACAAGCCCTACACTTCTTTGTATATTCAACAGCATCTGCTATCATCGTGGGCCAATAATAACCAATTCGTGTGAGGCGATCTTGTAATTTGGGGCCTGGTTGATGTGCACCACAAACTCCGTGTCTGATAAACATCGTAACAGTAGCCTGTCGTAAGAGCATCGATACAGCATTTTGGTAGCTGTATTATAGTAAAATATGAGGGTCCGCCTTTGGACAGATACTACTTCTTTTGGGTCCTCAGGGAGGATTCCATAGACAGCATAGTCTATGAAAGAAAATCTACAGTCTTTAATGTCGACGTTTATTTTTGTTGTGTAATTATGATGAATATACAAGGCATCTTTCACACATAATAGTTCTCGACCAGACACTGTGATCGACTGCTGAGTATTGGTAGGAATGGTCAGGGAAGCAGCAAGACCGGCTAAAGCATCTGCTTCTATATTCTGTAGTCGAGGCACGTGCTCGATGAAGAATCTAGTGAAAGTAGAAGCCAATTCGATTGTCGCTTTGTGATATGGGATGAGATCTTCGTGACGAACTTCATAATTTCCTCGGACCTGACTAACTATTAACTTAGAATCGCCGTAAGCTTCTAGATAGTCAACTCCCAGTTATTTTGCCAGTTGAAGGCCGATCAATAGGGTATTATATCCTGCCACATTTTTGGTGCAGAGTTCCACGAGAGAATATGCATGATGTACAACCAGATGGTCGGGTGACACAAGCACGATGCCTACTACGGCCACGATATTTCCTTTTGGTTCTGTTCTTGATGCACCATCAAAGAACATTCGCCAAATGGGGTTTTCCTCTATTGCGGTGTTAGACTCCACTACTTCATCGGAGATTTCACCGTAAAGTTTGGAAGATTCTGGCACTGGATGAGCTGCTAGGAAATCCGCTAACGTTTGGCCTTTTACTGCCTTCTGAGGAACGAACAACATATCGTATAGAGTCAACAGCATTGTCAATGTAGCTAAACGGGAATTAAGAGAATCCGGTTTAGTCATGAGTATTCTGAGAGGATTGACTTTAGATATGATATGGATAGCCTGCCAAGACACATAGTGGCGTATCTTCTGGATAGCAAATACCAGTATAAGACATTCCTTCTCTACAAGTATGTATCTGTGCTCGGCACCCACCATCGTGTGGCTGAGGTAGTAGATTGCCTGTTCATGGCCGCTTTCCTTCTTCTGAGCTAATAGGGCACCAAGGGAATGGTCTAAAGAACGGACATATAGTAAGAAGGGCTTCCCCATTATTGGAGTCGCCAATACTGGGGGGCTTGTGAGATACTTCTTGATGTCGTCAAATGAGCGTTGACATTATTCAGTCAAGACGAAAGATACGCCTTTCTTCATGAGCTGAGTAAACGGTTGACACCTTCCAGAAAGGTTCGAAATGAATCGTCTGATGTAGGCTAGCCTTCCTTGACGTCCGAATAGCTCTTAGAGATTTCTTGGGGGATGTATATCGAGGATAGCTTTCACTTTCTTCGGGTCAAGATATATACCCTTTGAAGTGATAACAAAACCAAGGAACTTGCCGCTGGAGACTCCCAAAAAAGACTTGGTTGGATTCATCTTGAGATGGTGTGCACGCATTAGTTCGATCACTATTCTCAAGTCTTGGAGATGGTTGCCTTTGAGATGACATTTAACTACGATATCGTCTATGTAGCATTCCACTATTTTGCGTAAATGATCGCAAAAAATTGTGTTCATAGCTCGCTGGTATGTCGCCCCTACATTTTTCAATCCGAAGGGCATCACCGTATAGCAGTATACCCCCAACGGTGTTCGAAAAGATGTGTGTTTCTCATCATCAGGGAACATCCTGATCTGGTTGTAGCCTGAGAACCCATCCATAAAGGTCATCCGCTCGAAGCCACAAGTATTGTCGATCATTACGTCGGTAATTGGTAGAGGGAACTCATCTTTCGGGCATACGGAGTTCAAATCATGTTAATCGATACAGACTCGAACTTTATCGTTCTTTTTCATGACAGGAACAATGTTAGCGACCCAGTCAGGGTGTTGTTCTTCACGAATGAATCCACTTACAATAAGCTTCTTGACTTCACTTTCGATGGCCTCTATGATATCTGGTCGGAATCGTCGTTGCTGCTGATTCACTGGCTTAGCTTTAGAAGAGATATTTAGGCGGTGCATAGCCACTTTAGGGTCCAAGCCTGGCATGTCTTCATAGCGCCATGCAAAGACGTCAATGTATTCTCTTATAAGCTGTATAAGAGATTGTCGTTCATCGCCAGATAGACTTTTGCTGATGAAGATTAGTTTAAGAGATGATTCATCTCCTAAATCGACTTGGACGACTTCGACTTCAGTAGATGGTTTACGTTGTTCGAAACGTAACTTCCACCTAGTATCCATCTTCTGAGCCTATTGCTCAAGCTCGATCGATTGGACATCGTCTGCAATTTGGTCAACTGACACCATGTTGACGGATAAAGTTGCTTTGAATATGTCTCCAATGCTGGAGTCTGAATCCTAGAGGTAGGAATCAGAAAAATGAGAACAACGATCTGCTTTAACATCTGATCTTTCAGGAGTTGTTGGTGGAGTGACATAACCCAAACCAACACCGTTTTGTTGATAATAGTTCTCGGGTTTGCCGGGAGGAGCAAAGTGACGTATTGGCAACCGTTGTCCCTGACCATAATTTAGCCCTTGGTCGCTTTTTATATCATATCCCATATTTTGGATGATACTCTCGGCCTGCCAACTATATCAAAAAAGTTGTATTTTCCCAGAATCATAGTCAGCTTCGGTGTTGTGATTAGGAGAAGTAGAGTCCAGCAGAACTTTCTTTCACCAATTATTCGACCGAAGATGATTAGTTATTCACCCTTCTTTCTAGCTGGAACGATGAAGTAGTGGATATCTTCTGGCCAGATATTTTCCCGCAGATGAGGCACCGTGACCGGTATGCAGAGGTGTGGTCCTATGCTGTGCTCTAGAGCGTATATTGTATCTATATACTGGTTACAGATTGGTAGACATCGGAGTAATTCAAAGATAAACCTTTACTTAGAAAATACGCAAGTTCTTCTTCATGGATAACATCATCCACTGAAGGTACATTATTATGAGTATTGATATACTCATTGAGAGGATCATTGTTTGGAATAGGAGCCACAGACTTGGCCAAGTTTGCCACATAGGGTAACTCTTCAGGATTGGGAGGAAGGACTTTAGCAGGTTCCACCCGAGGTATTTTGCGGAGAGTGATGGTCAATGGTTTGACCTTATCAGGGTTCTTATTTTTAACCCAGATTGTTAGAGGCTTTGGAGTACTTTTTGGAGTAGTACGTCCTTTGACTCGGATAATCAGGGGACCATCACTAGAGGATGAACTCACTTCAGCTTCATCGTCAACTTCGTTGCCGTCATCCTTGGAGGGCTGAGATTGGTAAAGTTTCAAATCTCCATAGTAGGCTTCAATGCCCTTAAAAGGATTGATATCGGCAAACTCCGTCTTTACGACGCCATCGCTGTTGACGTACTTAAAGTACTGGTAAAGTGTGGAAGGAACGATCATGTTCTCGTGTATCTACGGACGTCCCAATAAGATATTGTAGGATACATTGGCGTCGATTACAAAGCATGAAACCTCTTCTCGGAGATCACCAATCTGGCACTTGAGACGGATCTTGTCCAGTGGGTTGCTTCTCCCAGCATTGAAAGCCATGATAGTTGTATTGGTTGCAGATAGCTTGTGCAAAGGGATTCCTATTATTTGGAGTAAACTTCTAGGAATAATGCTAAGAGAGGAACCTGGATCGATGTGCATCTGATCCACCTTAATCTCCCCAATATACCCTGTATAGTACAGAGGTCTATCATGATGATTATTTTTTAGTAGCATGCCCTCTTATGAAAAGGTGATGTTGGGCACCACTTTCATAGTACTGTGGCAGTGGGAACAAGAGACAGGATCTTCAGCGGGGGCTTTGACTTCAGCGAGATAAGGGTCGGCATATAGTAATGCCTTACTTAAAGCCTTTCGTATTTCTTTGGAGAGTCGCAATAGATCGATCAAAGACAACCTGGCAGGTGTATTGGCCAGCTGTGCCAGTATGTCAAAGTTGTAAGGCCGATCCATGCCTTCGGAAGTTGGCGCCTTCAGAGACTTGTCAAATCGCGTCTCCTTCTGCTTGGCTTTATTGGTAGTTGAAGGCTTAGACGGACCAGCTTCTGAACTCGTGGAGGCAGCAGGAGCTTGAGAAGGTACTACTTTTTCTTGTACAGGGTCATAAGTCCGTAGGTAAGCCTTTCCAGATCGTGTCTCGCCAGATAGAACTTCATAAATAGAAGAAGACACCATATGACATGATTTGTATTTCTTGCCCCTCTTTACATTGGAAGATACTACCCCCTGTGACATTTCTTACACAAGGTCCGAATGAACCCATATGATCTCACCACGTTCAGTCATGAGCGGTACCAAGGTTGAGTTGCAAGCTAGCGGCAGGTTGACGACTTCCATTATTGCCTTGGGGATTGGGACTACGCCATTTGGGACTTCTGTGGGAGGAAAGTCACCAAATTGAAAAGAGATCATGTTAGAAGATACGACCTTGTCTTCAGCTTCGAGGTTGATCACTTAGCTGTCGTTAAGCTGTTTTATCTTCTTCTTCAGGACGATGCAATCCGTGGTAGAGCGGTGCACGTACTGATGATAAAGACAGTACTTAGGATCGTTGAGTTGGTTCACCTCCGCAGGACGTCGTGGTGGAGGCAATGTCTGTTTATTACCCTTCGTCAATGTGTGAAAAATGGTAATAACATCATCCTCGTCAAAGGAAAAAGTCTCCTTAGGTTTGTCAGGAGTGCCCTGAGAATTGGAAGCTCCCTTGGAAGTATCGACCTTCAAGACTTCTTTCTCTTTACCCCTACGGACAGGGATAGTTTGAGGGTGCTTGCCTTTGTCTTCAGATTTGGGTGTTCTCAACCCCAGTAATTCTAGATTAGGGACGTTGTTTTTAGCAGCATCAGCAGCCCCAATGAAAGTGGGCCATGTATCATATTTATGTATACCCAGACAGAACTTTACTGAAGGAAGGAAGTTATGTCGACAAGTATCCATAAGTTCTGAGTCTGGTATACCGAAGGGCACCTTCAATGCTAGTCGCCTGAAGCGTTCGATGAAAGCAATGACAGACTCAGTCTTCCTTTGCTTGGTCTCGATGAGGGTGGACATACTAACATGTATGCCACTTTCGCAAAACATGTTGAGGAATAACCTCTCCAAGTCTTTAAAGGAATTGATACAACCGTCAGGCAGACTACAGAACCATCAAAAGCTATCCCCTGCAAGGTGCTAATAAAAAGCTTTGACAAGAATAGATCATCCCTGGGTAAGTGTAGAGTTTGCGTCTTGAAGTATGTCATGTGTTGGCGAGGAGAAGTTATCCCGTCAAATAAATTTAGCGTCAGTGGCTTGTAGTTAGGAAGGCAAATAGCGTTCTCCCAATCAGGAGGATAAAGTTGAGATATCCACATCTTCTGAAGCTCGTCTTTGTGTGAGATGGTATCGAAATGGGCAACAAGAGAATCAATTACATCCTGTTGATTAAGCAGGTATAAAGAAATGGATGCTATACGGTTGTCAGGCGTCGTTGGTGAAGGACCACCCCCAGCATTACAAGATTTGGAGGAGGCACAACGGAATGATACTCCTTCTGTAGTGAAGGAGGGTTGTTGCTATGAACCGGACTGACGTGTGCCGAGATGTTTTGTTGACGTGGAGGAACAGCCCCAGCGGCTTGGACTGCCATGATACTGCTAAGCATATCAGTGATCTTAGCAAATGTTGTTTCAAGACCCTCTAGCCGTTTGTTAGTCTAATCACTGGCTTCTTCAGGTGAAGGAACAGACCCACCAGCTTGGAATGCCATGATACTGATACTGCCTGTATCTGAGTTGAAAAGTCCCTCGTCTTCAGGTAGGGGAGGTAAATAGTCACCGTCAGACTCGGAGAGATCATTGTCATCTGGAAGGCTACCCCCAGTGTGAAGGTCATCTACTTCAGACCCTAAAGGAATACTACCCCCAGCTGAAGGATCATCACCTCCAGCTTAGGAGTCCTCGTCGTCTATACGGAATCTCGTTCTTGATCGAGTACCCATATAGACTCCTTCAGATGTGACAGCTTGCTGGCTATTTGTTGGCAGACTTTTTTTCTTCTGTTCGCGAAACTGAAAGAGAAAGTTGGGTTTGTGGTCCACCTTCTTTGATTGGGGCACCCGTAAGGGAGACCCCATGAAGCCATGTTGGATGAAACATACAGCAGATTTTCATTATCAGAGTGATGCAGTCGTCGAAACACGGACTGCCTCTGAGGCACTCTCGTTGCTTTGGAGCAGCAACAGTTGATGACAATACTGGTGCACGAATGTACGCCATGAATTGCCATATCCTCCCTCGCTTTACGCTTATAATTTATCATGTCGCATAAGTCAGCATAAGAGAGTTTTGCCTCAAAACCCAAGTCACATGTATCGCCGAGCTTTGCATATAGGTTTGTAAGGAGAGTTGGCGCATCCGGACTCAGTTTACGTGCTGAGGCAACCCCTACACCTAAGTTCTGTGATGACCTTGAAGACATCCCCGTGCTATACGAGTTGGGGCCTGTCTTTTTGCTGTGGGCGCATAGACCCTGGAGTCTTCCTTTGGGCGTATGCTTCCCAGAAGTCTTGGAAGCATGCCTAAGCTTCCTTGATGTGGGCGCATAGTATGGGTTAGTAGAGTTTGGGCGCATAGCCTTGAGCACATGACCCTGGGTGCATAATCTGTCGATTACATAAGTCTTCTGGCCAGAGTTATGTGCCCACACACCGTCTTGAGCGCATAGCACTGGGCGCATACTGGGTGAAGCGGTGCTATTTTTTCCCCGTTTCGTCTCCTTCGTTCGTAAGCCTCGCTGAGTTTACCCAGAGTGTCGAACACTTCGATTCTTGGCATCATAGTATTTTCTTTTGCCAAGTCTCAAGTATTGAACACTCTGTTGTTGGTTGTACAAGAGAGAAGCCGCTGAGCTAGTAGTGCCCGGAACGGTGTGAGCCTTCTTCATTTGTGGAGCGTCTGTGGCAGAGCCATGCGCCCACAGAGGAGCTCTATGCGTGCACGTGGCAGAGTCCTTCGATTGCATATCTTCTATGACACCGGCAGGATATGCACCACGAGCCTTCGAAAGCCAAGTCTTGCGAGACTTGTTTGGTTTCACTGATTTTGAGGGAGTAGAGCCGTCCCTCGAGAGCATCTCTTCGAACACCTGCTGATCGAACTTCATGATCAATATCTTCTGAGTGCTCTCCACTTTGTTGGTATCGGATTGCATCACCATCTTCTCGTCAGAGAAAAAGATAGTCCCCAGCAGAGTCGCCATTTTTGTGGAGACACACAAAAAAGAAGATGAAATGCTGTCTTTTCTTATTGGCGTAAGGCACCATAAATCGAGTATGCCTGAGAGATTCTGCGCTGAGGATCTCCGAGCACAAAAAGAATTCTGAGGAATGGGACGATAGAGATCGAGCAGTAGTCGCTCCTTTACTCCGTTGACACTCCGATTATAAAAGTGGAAGAAAATCTAAGAAAATTGCTAACTCTCGGCTCACTGGTAAGAAGTGCAACAATTTGGCTCTTAAAAATGCTCTCCGTTCTGTTCTTTGAAGAGGTATGAGACCCCTTTTTATAGTCATTTACGTGCTGGAATGATGTTATGTGCCCACATGAGAAAATACATTAATTTTCATGTGGGCGCATAGTCCTGCTTTGGGCGCATAGAGTGTAGGCGCATGCAGACTGCGTGATCATGGGTTGATCGTAGGGTTGACGTGGCCGCATGCTTCGGAGCACGACTGCTCGTGGAGACTAACATAGACGTATGATTCGGTGCACGATTGATCGTGGGTTTGACCGAGTTAGGGGCAGTTCTGACTTGGGCGCATAGCCTGAAATAGGGCTATGCGCCCCCTTCTAGAGTAGCCTAGAGTGGGCGCATGGGTGCATAGCTTGCTCTAGTAACTTGGGCGCGTAGCTCGCTTTGGTGACTTGGGCGCATATGACTTCTCTGGCTTGGGCGCATATGACTTCTCTGGCTTGGGCGCATGGTTGTCAAGACTGCTGAAATTTTCATGCTTCTACAGTGCTCAGGGGACTAATGATGATGTAAACCCCCTGAATTTCCAAATTATTTTTATTTATTAAATATAATTTAGGTATTTTTCTTTTTTTTTGTTTTTTTAGAAGAATTATTTTGAGTTTCAAAATAATTGGTATAATTCAAAGTGTGGCTTTATAAACTGATTAGAAATTTTTATAAGATTTTAGATAATTACATATTATGTGTAACATAGTCGCTTAAAGAAACCTATTATTATTTTCGTATATAGGTATTTGTTATAAATATTAAAAAGTAGTTATTTATAAATTATTGGAGTATATATGTATGTGTGTGTGTGTGTGTATATATATATATATATATATATATATATATATATATATATATATATATATATATATATATTTATTTATTTTTGAATTATATAAAAAAATATAACAATTTAGGAATTATTGTGGAATTTATTTTTGATTTTTGATAGTTTTAGAAATTGTTATTAGAAAATTTTTGTTTTTACTTATTTAATTAATTTTAAAACCCTTATAACTATATTCATAATTTTATATATTTATAATCTATTATCTTGCAAGAATTTGGGTTTATCTCGCGAGTAGTCATTAACTTGCGAGATGAAAACCACTTGGAAACCCGATCAGACACATGGGTTCGAAAAGAGATTTCCTCGAGATTTAAATCTCGATCAAATCATAACTTTTTTTACCCAAATCATGTCCTACATAATCTTAAACCTATTCTCTTATGGCTAAACCAAAATCCTGGTATAAATCGAATTCAAATTCAATTTTAAATCAACTTAAACCTATATAAAAATCGGTTCTAAAAATCCTATTAATATAAGAACCTATTTTCGAAAGCTTCGTTCACAAATCCTTGAAAATTCTCCAAAACCCAGTTTGGAGGCTTCGCAGAAGACGCGAGCGCACCTCCTGGTCATCCTTTCCACCTACACGTCGCCTTGGGCCGCCAACTTTCGCCTGAACGATCAAGGAACAGATGAACTTTGTTCTGTTAAAAATAGCTAGGTACCGATATTCTTCGCCAATTTTCTTCGCACCTACTTAATTAAAATCCGATATACGAATTGCTACACGTAGAAAACCTAACCCCCTTTAACCCTCTTCAGATACATTTAATTCTACAACATCTAATTTCCCTAAAATTTGATGTAAACATCGACAAAAAATCTGTTCGTAAATAGAGATATAATTGTCCACATACCCTTAATTGGAAGGCAATTTCCCGTCAGGATTTCAAAAAATTTTAAAATCCAATTTAACAGTTTTAAAGACAACCTAACCAGCATCGCAACAATGGTATTAGTTTTAAAATTTTCCATATATTCAGTTTGTAATCAGTTTCAAAAATTAGGAAAAATACAGTTTTCAAAAGGTGAATTTCAATAACTTTTCCCGCTATTCGTGCCGACAAACCGGGCAACGTGGTTGCGAACCAAAATCATTGAAAGGTGATTATCGACTTTGCGGACGTGTGGGATTCGACAATATCCGATTTCGTTGTGTGTGCGCGACAAAATTGAGACGTATCGGTCGAGATATCCCATATCAACCTCTTTGCAAACTAGCCTACAATATCGTACACATTCGTTATCTCAAGACGAAACTTTCGCCACTGGACTCGTATTATTTTTCTGGTCCTATGAGCCAAGTTTGGTCCGATTCTGAAAAGGTCGACAGGAACGCTATTTTGGCGAGCCCACGACCTGATCCAACGGGCAAAATTGTGCACGACTCACCGGAATCCAACTTTGGACATACATCATCAAATCGGACCCGTAGAGATATAATTTGATAACTTTAGATATTCTAAAATTTGGCACACTTTTCGGTGCAAAGCTGGTCCAACGACGGACACCGATTTGACCCAAAATTATGGTTTTGCCCTTATGTCCAGAATTGGACTTATGGGTAGGCGATCTTAGGCACTTTTTTATTCCAAAAATGTTGGTGATGTCTGTTTCAGTATCCGAGGACGTTTACGAAAGTTGGCCTTCATTGCTTCACTGATCTGACATTTTGAGTTAGTGGATACTGTCATTCTACACACTACCTCCAAGCAAGATACTTTGCCATATTTCTGTTTATTTACTCTAGCTCATTATATTACATGCATATCATTTATGTACTATTTAATTTCTGTAATATTAAATTATTCTGTTAAATATATTTAAATACAAATTTCTGATACTTATTTTCTTTTTGTTATTTGATTTTTACGCACATTTGACCTAGAAGTAAGGGACCACCTTTGTTTATGCTATATTCATAGGCCTTGACACCTGTGTGCCACGAAGTCGCGAGTCGCATATAGATCTTGGACTTGCGTACCGATCGAGCATCGGTGCGTACAAGCCGTACGATAGGTATAAATGTTAATAGAATGCATGATAGGTTGACTTAGCTGTTATTAGAGGTACTGTGTCGTAAATACGACATAGATAGGCACGGGGTGGGAAGGACAATTCCTTAGCATATGGGCTACTATGCACACTATCTTTGCGACCGTACGCTCTACCGAAGATACGGGTTGACGACCCCTTTATTCTACTGATGACCACTAACATTCGAGGAACGACTATGCTTTGAGGCCCCTGGTGCCTAAAAGGGGACTATGTCGATCCCATTTTAGCCTGAAAGCCCATGCGTTGAAGGTTGTGCTTAAATTACGTACATATAGACTGGTTAGGCGACCTTATCCGTTAAGTATATGTACTTTTTGGATTACGTACTTATACCTTATCGTGGCTTGGAACAATATTTTGTTGCGAACTAGTGTGCCATACCATATCCTTGTTTGGTTGTAGGTGTGGTTTACTGCTTCGATGTTGTGATCCGGATGCCACATCGGATGACATGGAAAGGTGCTTCACCATGGATTAGGATGCCATCTCATGTCCCTGTTTGGTTGGGGGGATGGTACGTTAATTCAAGGGTGGAGTATTGGACCTTGTTATGATCCGAATTATTATTGAATAGCTTTTACTCAGTTATATGTCATGTTCTTTTTGTATCGTATTATATCCCTCTGTGGACTTGGAGATCTCTCCAGGTATAGATGTGCAGGACTTCCCACAGGAATATAGCTCTGGACTAGACTCATAATCCACGATCGATATAGTCGTACCTTCCGATCGTAGTTGCCCCTATTGTGTTGAGGACCCTATTTAGTTGTATTTCTTTTAATTGTTTATCTTCGAGGATGGACTCCATTTCTTTTTCTAGTTTGTTCTAGTGCTTTATAGTAGATTTGTCTCCACCCGGCCATCAACTATACTTTGACTTATATTTTGATTCGTGATGAACTATTTCTTCTAATTATTGCTGTGGATGAGATTAAAATTACCTGTGACTATCTATTATTATTATTTAACCACATTACATCTTATGTATGTATTCAAGATTTCCACATATTGAAGTAAATTTCGTATACATGTAGCTGACATGCTACATTTCTAGTCCTACATATTTTGGGATTGGAGCATTACAGTAGAACTGGAACCCAAAAGCCACTGCGGTCATAGAAGGAAACAATCTCACCACTATGTCGCTTGAAACACTCATGGGCAAACTAATGACTCATGAACTAGACCTTCAATACTTTGAAGAATCGACTCCAAAAGAAAGTTCATCGCCTCAAAGCTCATGCTAAAAGAATCACAAGCGGAAACAAGGATAATGAAGATTCATATGGTGAGGAACAAGCTCTTCTTGTAAAGAACTTCAAGAAATTATTGAGGTATGAAAATCAAACCGAAAGAAGAAGGATTATCAAGAAAGCAACAAAAAAGAAACTATCTGATGTGGTTGCAACAAGACTGGACACATCAAGAAAGACTACGCAAGGAAAAGCAAAAAAGTCGATACGAATGATCAAATAGAAAATCTTCATCACAAAAGTATGCTAATACCAGCATCTGGCATGAAAGCGATGCCAGTGAATCAGCGGAAGAAGATAAACCAAGTAGCTCTGCAAATGTTTGCTTGATGGTATTTGATCAGGTAACAACAAATCCTTCGTACGATGACTTTACATTTGATGAACTTTCTGATGCTTTTAGCGACTTGTTAGATGAACACAAGAAAGTCTTGGACAAATATAAGTAGTCAAGAAAAGAGATCAAAGCTTACACTACTGAAGTTGAAAGGTTTTTATCCCTATTGAAAGATATACGAGAAACACCTTCCACCAGTAACACGAATGAAGAAATATCAACTCTGAAGCTTAGCTTGCATGATGCTCATAAAACTATTGAAAAAAGAGATCATGACTATGCTAAGCTGAATGAGTTATATGAGTTAGAGAAGAAGAATTATAGCATCGCTACACAGAAGATAGATGCTACAACTACCAAGTATGATGAGGCATGTGCTTTCTCTAAAGTTAAAGGTAAAGTTGGGAAAACTGGTAATACCTGCTACTCAACCAAAGATACACGTAACACAACAAAAGAAATCACTTAAGCATGATTTTTCACATAATCACGTATTTTTTTTATAGGTATCCAAGGAAGATATATTAGCATCATGTCAATAACATGACACCAAGCACTAGCTCTAAATTTTCATGTATATATTGTGGTTCACATTGACACATCTCTAAGTTTTGTAGAGTTAGAAAGCTAGTTGACATGAATATATATATGCCTGGATGCCTAAGACTAACATTTTTGGACCCTTAAAGAAATGGGTACCAAAGGTCACATCTACTCATTTTGTAGGTGAGCCAACCCTCTCATTCTAGAAGTAAATGGATCCTCGATAGCGGATGTTCGCGACACATGATGGGTGATAAATCTTTATTCGCTATGCTATCGATGAAGAAAGAAGGATATGTCTTCTTCGAAAATAATCTGAGAAGGGTATGCCTCCGTACCCAGTCATTAAAGACGTTTGTTTGGTCACAGAGTTAAAACATAGCCTATTATGCATAAGTTATCTTGCTGATAATGGTTATGGCATATACTTCATGAAAGACAAATATTCTATATATGTTATGACTACTGGAGACTTAGTTTATGAAGGTATAAGAGAGAATAATATATATGTTTTATATTTATCAGATAGTACTTATAATTCAGGTAAGTGCCTAATAGCTAACAAAGATGAAAGTTGGCTATGGAACATGAGACTAGGACATGCAAATATGGATACAATATCAAGACTAGCAACGAAGAAATTGGTAAAAGGATTACCTGAAATTTCATTCAAGAAATACATGGTATGTTCTGATTGAGAGAAAAATAAAGCAACTAGGTCATCATTTAAGTCTATTAATGATGTAACTACTTCAAGACCTTTGTAATTATTACATATGGATTTGTTTGGACCAAATAGAGTCGCCAGTCTTGGTGGAAAACTCTATGCTTTTGTTATCGTTGATAATTTTTCTCGTTATACTTGGGTTTTATTTTTATCAAATAAAAATGATAAGCTTTTCGAATTTGACATTTTCTGTAAAAAGGTTCTAAACAAAAAGGGCTTCATGATATACTCGCATCCGAAGTGATCATGGAGGCGAATTCAAAAATTTTGATTTTAAAAAGTTTTATGATTTGAATTGTTACTCTCATGAGTTTTAGTGTCCGAGGACTCTCCAACAAAATGGTGTTGTGGAGCGGAAGAATAGAACTCTCAGTGAAATGGCTAGAGTTATGCTTAACCAATATAATCTTGCAAACTATTTTTAGGCTGAAGCAGTAAGTACAGTTTGTCATGTTTTAAATAGGGTTCTAATTCGACCTATGTAGAAAAATACTCTCATTAAAATGTGGTTTGATCGTATTCCAATATTTTATATTTTAATGTCGCTATTTTATTTTGAACACCAAGGATAACTTAGAAAAGTTTGACTCTAAGGCAGATAAAGGAATATTTCTTGGATATGCTGCCAAGAGGAAAGGTTAATAAGAGGTCATTGGTTGTTGAAGAATCGATTAATGTTACTTTTGATGAATTTAACACCAAGTGACAATGACGACGAGAACTCAAGAAAAATATCCAGCAAAGCACCGAAAGATACTGACACAGAAGAACCAGTTATCTGGAGAGTCTGCCAAAGAAGATAAGGTTCATGTCAGACCATCCAGAAACTTTGATAATGGTGATATATCAAAAGTGTAAGTACTCGTTCTTTGACTAAGGATATAGCGACAAGTGTTGCATTTATTCCACAAATAGAACCTAAGTCTGTAGCAAATGCATTTGATGATAAATTTTGGATTTATGCCATGCAAGAGGAATTAAACCAATTTGAGAGGAGTCAAGTTTGGAACTCATTCCTAAGCCTATTGGTCACTCTGTAATTGGACCAAATGGGTATTCCAAAATAAACTAAATGAGGATGGACAAGTCGTTCGCAACAAAGCACGTCTAGTTGCTCAGAGTTATAATCAAGAAGATGGAATTGATTATGACGAGACCTATGCTCATGTTCCTAGAGTAGAATCCGTTCACATGCTTTGTTCATATGCATGTTTTCAAGATTTTAAATTATTTCAAATGGATGTTTGACTAAAACCCCGTCCACCCTTTTTTCATTCAGTTCTTTAGGATAGGAAGGAAAGAGAAAGTGTATTGAACCTCAGCAAAAATCCTGTGGATCTAAGATCCTATTTTGGAGAACATAAATGGAAAGGGGAGTACAGTCTAGGGCAGGCTGCACGAAATCCATCATAGCATAGAAAGAGGATCCTTAAATGCTGGGATTAGCATAGGAATAATTAAAGTGCTTTTTTGAATGGATTTATAAAAGAACAAGTTATTGTAAAATAGCCTCCTGGTTTTGAAGATTTTAAATTTACTGATCACGTTTTCAAGTTAGGAAATGCACTGTACAGACTTAAACAAGCACCTATAGCTTGGTATGATCGTCTAAGTACCTTTCTACTGGAAAATGGTTTTTCTAAAGGGAAAGTAGGTACTACTTTATTTATCAAATCCCTTAATGATGATATGTTGTTAGTGCAAATATACGTAGATGAGACTATTTTTGGTTCAACTATTGAGATACTCTGTCAAGAGTTTGCACAGTGTATGCAGAATGAGCTTGAGATAAGCATGATGGGAGAGCTTAACTACTTTTTTGGACTGCAAATCAGATAAACTTCGCAAGGGACCTTCATCAATCAAGCAAAATATATGAAGGAGTTGTTAAAGAAGTTCGACGTAGACAATACGAAGCATATTGAAACTCCAATGGCTACCTCAACCAAGCTTGACATTGATGAGAGTGGCAAACCTGTCGACCAACGTAAGTATCAAGGTATGATTGGCAGTTTACTCTACTTAACTACAAGTAGTCATGATATAGTGTTCAGTGTTTGCAAATATGCAAGATATCAAGCCTATCCTAAGGAATCACACCTGTATATAGTTTACCGTATCTTTCAATACCTTACGGGTACTTCTACTGTCGGTTTGTGGTATCCCAAAACCACATCCTTTGACCTAATTGGTTAATCGGATGTTGATTTTGCTAGATGCAAAATAGATCGTAAAAGTACCATCGGTTCGTGTTATTTCCTCGAAAAAGCTTTATTCTCTTTGTTTAGCAAAAAGCAAAATTTGGTTGCATTATCAACGACTAAAGCTGAGTATATCGCTCCCGGTCATTGTTGTGCTTAGATTTAATGGATGACGCAAACCCTAGAAGACTATAATCTATATTTTCATAATATTCCTATTTTTTTATAACACTAGCACGATTAATTTGACTAAGAATCCTTTATGCCATTCACGCACTAAGCATATAGAAATACGTCATCATTTTCTTTGTAATCATCAACAAGACAGAGATATTTGCCTAGAATTTATTGACACAAGTCATCAACTAGAAGATATCTTTACAAAACTATTAGCCAAGGACCACTTCAATTTCATTCGTTGTGAGTTAGGTGTTCTTGCTATCGTCTCGGAAGCATAGTGAATTATGCCTAGTAAATGACTTGATGTTAATTCAAACAATTTTATTAAATTAAAATTATTTTGGGTACAGGCCGAAAGGGCCATTCTGTCATACAGATGTAAATAACCTGAAGCGACACGGTTCACTATTTTTCGGACTATCGTTAGCTGGGATGCGGCCCCTACAGCTAACCCAAGATAATAGAGAGTTATTAAAATTTGTATGAATCTTATCATTCATTTTATGTACATAATTTAGACATGCTAAACCTAGTTACAAGGAAACCTAACTCGAACTGAAATCTGCCTGAGTTCGGCCCCAACTCGGTCCCTTTGTATCAGGTTAAATTGAGCACAGGCCCCACCTTTTTAAGTTGCCTTCTTCACATTTAAACCCTACCTTTAGCCCAGAGCAGCCGAACCCCCTCTTTATTTCTCCTCCAAAAACACTCTCCAAACCCTAGATCTCCAAACCCTAACCCTAGAATTCACTTATTGTAGGGTTTTCATCTCCAAGATCAAAGATTTGTGTCTACTTCGGGTTTCTCTTCCAAATTTCAGCATTTTCTTTACGTATAATCTCTTCGCTTATTCCATTTTTATATGGCACCTAAGTGTCTTCCAAGAAAAAAAGGAGAATAGATGAAGCTTCATCTTCAAATCCATCTCAAGATCCTTTTGAGTCTCTATTTAGTCCTCCTCCACCCGATGAGGATGATTTCAATAGCTCATTTTTTAGAAACATAGAAGTGTCCAATGCATGGTTCAATGATTTTCAAAAGTGAAATATTTGTCCGGGCAACGTCGTTAGTTTTACTATCTTTCTGAAATATTTAGCTACTCTTACCATTCTAGGACTTCATGATCTTGTTCAAATTATAAATCCTATCTATTCCAATGTTATACGTATGTTTTATTGCAATTTACAACACTTTCATTGCACTATCTACTCTTCTATCTGCGGTAACGATATTGAGTTCGACAATGATGACAAGAGTAAGATGCTCCAGATTTCCCATACTGGTATTGCTCTCGTCTACATTATCAAAGTCAATTTCAGTAATGACATGACTCAAGAATCCTTTAAGGATGTCATGTGTTATCCATTTTCTAGACCTCCGTGACTCTTGATGTCCAAATATCTGAATCAATACTTCTATGAGCTGCATCACATCATATTTTTAGCAATTTTACCTAAGATGGGCTCCACTGACAAGATCATGTACTTAGAGATGTTAGCTTTTTACTACATTCATTTTGGAATTCCTTTTAGTCTTCCAAAGGCAATAATTTCAGCTATGGCAAACTATTGTAAAAGAGGGCGCAACCTACTATTTGCTATATATTTATCGATCATCTTTTTTAGGTTTGACATTCCTCTAGACTATTGTCCCTTTGAAGACATACCATCTCACCTCCTTCGACCCTGTAGGACCTGACCTCCTCATTTTGCTCCACTTTCTGATGAGGTTGGTGATGAGAATGTCCCACATGATGTTCATGTACCCCCTCCTCCTCCTGAAGCTACTCCTACTCCTACTATTGTTCCTCCTCCTGCTGCTAAGGCCCCTGCGTCACTTGATGAGATCCGCACTATGATGCAAGATCATTTTCGTCTTGAGGATGAGCATTATACTACTGATGTAGAGCATCACCGCCAGACGGATTTCAGGTCCACTCTTCAGGCTCAGGCTCTTGGAAACTCTATGGCGGACATGCAGTAGAGTTTGGTACATGCACTGGTGGCCATATTCCATATATCCGTCATCTTCAGTTCTCCGGTTACAGATTTGGGGATCCAAATGCTCAGCGCTACTTTATTCCCGGATCTGCATATTATGATCCCAACCGATCTGCCGAGACTGATGACGATACATATAGAGAGTTATTAGGTTTTATGATGTGTTTTGGTTTGATATGTGATGGTTGATGATGACATTAGTCGTTGGCACTAGTTAGATGCACTTATCTTGTTTTATGTTAGACTTTCTTGCACCTTGGTTATGTAGTTTATTATGAATTTTCTTCAGCACTTCTATGTATTTGAACTCTGGTTTGGTTTTTATGCTATGCACTTCCTTTTATCTTTTATATTATCTGCTATGTGTCTGTGTTATCTTGCTACAAATTTGGATATTTTACTCTTCTTTGTTATATGTTCACTAATTATGGGGGAGCTCGCATTTTGATCAAATGACAAAGGGGAGAAAAGTTTCCAGCCAGACAGAAGAAGTAAATATGGTCAAATATACAAGACAGAAGAAATAAATATGGTACCGAACACTATACCAAAATAACAAATTAGGAACACTATACGTTTTTCAATCTGGAACACTTATTTTTCGTACCTAGGTTCTGGAAAGGAATAAAAGCATTTCAAATTATAGAAACGTTCCTAATATATTTTAGTTTAACTTTTATAAAATTATTTATGTCGGTATGCTTCAATATCGTTCCAAATATGCTTCCAACTGCGCATGGAAAAAATATTATGTACCAAAATTTTAATCTTTCCCTTTATTTACAAAAAAGAAAGTTTACCCCAAAAATTTATGATCTAATTTCCCCAATATTAATGTCAACAGTAGGGCTGTGCACAATTAAGTCAAACCGACCAAATCGAACCAAGCCAAACCGAACCGATTGGTTTTAAACCGAATCGATGGTTCAGTTGGTTTGGTTCGACTTCAATTTTTTCAAAACCAACCGATTCGGTTCGGTTCACGGTTTGGTCATGCCAAAAACCGTCTAAACCGAACCAAACCGAACCAAATCCTTGTTAAATAATTAGGGTTGGCCGGTTGGGTAAGGGTTCATTGGGTTGTATTATACCAGTTTGGTTCATTTATTCACATCACAGCCATTTATCAAGTATAAGTTGAAAGAGCTCTCTCTCTAATCTCAAAGAGGAGTGCTTGCGGCTCATATTCTTTTCTAATTGCTTATGTGCACATGAAAGGGGCTTTTGGTTAAATGTATATAAAAAATTTATATGTATAATTGACATTTTTCTCCATCTGCAAATCACAAAGTTGAATTGAAGCTGCTGAATTGTATTTATTGTTGCAAACTACAAATTGCCTGA
Source organism: Iris pallida (assembly GCA_029216955.1). Lineage (NCBI taxonomy): Eukaryota > Viridiplantae > Streptophyta > Magnoliopsida > Asparagales > Iridaceae > Iris > Iris pallida. The sequence goes on along the minus strand of JANAVB010022999.1, from coordinate 12,768,916 downwards.
GGTTTCACCAAAAAAAGCATACATTCTATTTTTTATGTGATCAAAACCGACCAAGTCGAACCGATCCAAACCGAACCAAGTCGGTCGGTTTCAAAACCGAACCGACCATTTGGTTGGTTTGGTTCGGTTTTGTTTATTTTCAAACCGATTAACTTCGATTCGACTTCGGTTGGGACCAAATAGGTCGACCACCGACCGATGCACACCCCTAGTCAACAGCTCCCCCAAACATTCGGAAGACTAACCCGATAATTCTCTACAGAAATTGCTTTCGCCAACGTGTTCTCCCCGGCTTCCTTTCTCTCCTCTCCATGTTGGGTCGGCGCCTCATTTTATTCTTTCTCATATCATCAGTGGAGCCTTTTCAGTCTTGGCCAAAGGCTCGAGTTCTTCGACTGGTTGGTCGACATTCAGAAAAAGATCCACCACAACCTGGAGTTCATTTTTAACAAATATGAGTCCAGTGCGCTCATTCGATCCGAGCTGGACATGCAAGGTATCGAGTACGCGTGGCCGATGGCTGAGACAGGAGTTGTCGCCTCGATTGGGTCCAAAGACTGGCCAATATTTAGCCTCTGGGACGACATGGGTGCCCACCATATTAAGGTACATGTAAATACAATACGATACACTGATATACGACGAAAATGGTGTTCGCATCTCTATCATCTTTGTATCCATATTCGTACAATATAGGAAACTAAATGTGTCTGATACAGGAGTAGAACTGGTCAACTTGACCAGTTGGTTGACCAAAGCAATCCGGTCAATTGATGACGAGCATAATGATGCAAGCGAATATCTAAGACTTATTTACTACATGCATCCTATCCCATATTTCAGGTCCACATATCGGTCCCTGCTTCTATCATGGATTTTATATGGCAAATTCAGATGGACCTAAAAATGTATTTGAAATACCTTGAGCTTCCAGGGTTCGAACAAACTAGCACATGAATCTCAAATCTTATTGGCTTGAAGGAATATACTTGACCTGAACGAAAACATATTTTTTATTTATATAAGTGTATACATGACTTGAACTGAAAGATACAATTGTGTATCTAGTTATTTGGATTAGTTTGATGGATTTGCAAAGTTATTCTTTCTTTTCTGAATCTTTTTTGTCTACTAAATATTTTTGTGACCTTTCGGCTTTGTAGATTTGATAGCCACCCCAACAATGAGAGAGGTCACAAAGCTTGAAGTAATAGTGACAACTAAGAGGAAGGGGAATATCTATGAGGAAGTAAGAGAATGAGAAGAAGGTTGTTCGTCAAATTATTTTCACAACTCTCGGACATTTTTTTAGCATCGTAGTTAATTTAGTAAAGTTGTATAAAATTTACAATGTTTATGTAAGACATTATGACTTTGTTTGTATTAAGGCATTTTTTACTTATGCTATTGATGTTCGTTTACCTACATTTATATCGTAAAGCGGTTTGCTTTAAAAAAAATTATATATATATATATATATATATATATATATATATATATATATATATATATATATATATATTTGAAGAAGGGAGCTTTATTAATGTATCAGGCGTAAAATGCCGAAGCCAATACAAGTAAACGTGCCACGCGCGAAGAGAGAGCAGAAACCAAAAGAGGCGATTAGTCAAAAATAGGTTCCGCGCCCGAGCACAAGGTTTGGTCAGCGCTTCCAAAAACGGTCCGGAGAGCGTGTGCAGAGTCTCCTGATTTTGAGGATTTATCGGAGGGCTTCCCTGTTCAGCTGTCTGGGGTTGTATTGGCGTCTTCGTACCTATATTTGTTCTGGTTCTTCCAGAGCACCCAAATACCGGCGGCTGCGATGATCTGATGCCCGTGAGAGACACCCCAGCTGGCGAGGAGATTGTTGAAGCCCCTGGCCCGATGAACTAGCCCACAATAGTGGGAGAGGTTGTTCCAATGCTGAGCGGCGAGGTCACCGGAGAATAGGACATATTCAGTGGTTTCTAAACGTGGGGAAGTGCAGCAATGGCATCTTGAAGCAAGGTTGAATCCGATGGAGTTGAGGGAGTCGTCGGTAGGAAGCTTCCTGCGGTGAGCTCTCCAGACCAGAACAGACCATTTGCTGGAGATGCGGGAGTGCCAGAAAAGTGCGATCAACGGGGACGGCACGCTGGTGCCTCTCACCACGATCCTGGCAGAGGCCATCGTAAATGTTCTACCGGAGTTGGTAGTCCACCTCAAGGCGTCAGGGAAATCGTAGGGCTGCACTTCAGCTGCGGCGAGGTCGGCCGCTGCCACTGTCCCCAGCCAATCTCTGATCCGGTCCCACCTCCACCCCGAGTCGTTGTTCATAAATCACGGATCGTGCAATTAGGGCGACGTTCAAGGTGAACTAGAGGACCGCATTGCCGAGCCATCACTCGTGGCACAGCAACGAGCTGCCATTGCCAAGCTGCAGGCAGATTAAAGGTTCGGCGAGGTGTCGACCGTGAAGGATACGGTGCCAGGATGTAGAGGAACGGTTGTTGGCTACGGCCGTCGTGGGGTGGGAGTGTTGAAAGTATCTAGCCTTCATGAACCGAGTCCAGATGGAGTTATCTGAACGGAGCTTCCACCACAACTTCATGTAGCAGGCGTCAATAATGTGTACAAGTCAGCTGAAGCTAAGTCCGCCCGCATCGGTAGGTATGGCCATTGTGTCCCAGCTGGTCCAGTGGTGTTTATCCTTGCCATCGAGGTATCCCCAAAAGAAGTTGGCAAAGAGGGATTCTAACGAGGATAACACCTTCTTAGGGGGGAGCATATGGCCAGGGTATAGATGGAGATGGAGGATAAGACATGCTTGATTAGAATCATCTTTCCGCCTGTAGATAGGGTCGTGTTGTGCCATCCCGTAATTTTTTTTCTGATTTTGTTCACTAGCCCTTCGAAGATGCCCGAATTAGATTTACCATATACCAGCGGACAACCCACATAAGAGAACGGCAGGTATGCGATGGAGAAGGAGGTCAGGTTGGCGAGAGTAGCCGAGTGGTTCCTGTCGGCTTTGTGGTGGGTATAGATTATGCTTTTCTCGGTGTTGACTCGTTGTCCAGAGCATCTGGTGTATTTCTCAAGCGTTCTGCTGACCACCTCCACCGACCCGATGTCACCGGATGAGAAGATGAGGATGTCGTCGACATAGGCCAGATGGGTTATTAAAGGGCAACCAGTGGTGGTATAAAAGTGGTGGAATCTGGGGGTATTTGGCATGCTATTCGGGTTTCTGCTGAGCACTTCAGCGACAATAATAAAGATGGTAGAGGATAGGGGGTCTTCCTGTCGAACCCCGCGACTAGATCTGAAGAAGCCGTCGGCCTGCCCGTTGATGACAGTGGAGAACCAAGAGTTGCTGATGGATCTGAAGATGACCTCAATCCAAATTTCAAAGAATCCGAAGGCCCTGAGCACCGAAATCATGAATTGCCAGTCTAGACGGTCATAGGCCTTCTCCATGTCGAGTTTGATGGCGACGTTCACTCCCCTGGAAGGGAATTTTATTCACGTTATCATTTCCTGTGCGAGAAGGATGTTGTCGGTGATGTTCCACCCAGGGACAAAGCCGCTTTGCTCCTCGGAGATGATATTGGAAAGAAGATTGGACATGTAGATCGCGATAATCTTGGAGATGATTTTATTGGTGAAGGTGCATAAGCTGATCGGTCTGAAGTCTTTGAAGGACTCCGGGTTGTATTTTTTTTGCGATTAGGATAAGGTTGGCACGAGAGATGGATTTGGGGTAGCTCGTGCCTTGGAAGAAGGCAACAGCGGCCTCATGAAAGTCTGATTCGATGATGTCCCAACAAGATCGGAAGAGGACACCGAAGAAACCATGAGGCCTAGGAGCGCTGTGTTCGTCGAGGGCCCAGACTGCAGACTTGACTTCCTCCGCGGAGGGGGGGTCAAGAGCTGTAAGTTCTCTCGCTCGCTGATCAAGTTGGGGACCTTAGCCAGGAATTTCTCATCTTTAAAGACGACATCTTTGGAGAATAATTTGAAGTTAGCGGCTGCCACGTGGATGCTCCGCTGGTCTTTGAGTAAGATGTCATTCTCGTCAGAGATTTGGTGCAGATTAAGCTAATGTCTGTGACCTTTGACGCAAGCAGGGAAGAAACCTGAATTTCTGTCGTCCTCGACATCCTAGGTTAATCTGGCTTTCTGCTTCCTAAATTTTGTCTCAACCTTCAGCCGAGACTTGAGAAGAGCTTTGGGGAGGTTGAGTGCGGCACGGGCCTCCGCAGATCTGTCCGAGGCATACTAGATCTCAGCACGGGTGACATCATCCTCTGCCGTCTTTATCTCTTAGAAGATGTTGCCGAAAGTGAGCTTGCTCCACGTTAAAAGCATGCCTTTGGTGGCCTTGAGTTTGGCGGCTACACGAACAAGGGGGTCGGGGTGAGTCGTCGAATTCCAGGCGGAGGCAACGGTGCTTCTGAATTGGGGGTAATGTCTCCAGAAGTCCAGGAATTGGAAAGGTTTCTTGATGAGGTTGGAGTTGTTGCTGATCTCGATTAGGAAAGGGGAATGGTCCGATTCGGTGGAGTTAAGGTGAGAGAGGTTGGAGATGAGATTCATGTCGGACCAGCGGTTGTCGACCAAGGCTCGATCCAGGTGGAAGTATTGTCTTTGGGTGCCTTCCTACATGTTACACCAGGTGAAGGCATTGCCGGAGAAAGGGAGGGGGACATGTGTGCATTAAAGATGAAGGTGTTGAAGTCATTTATGGCCGGCTGGGGGGGAAGGCGACCCCAGATTTCTCCTCTCTGCTTGAGATTGTGTTGAAGTCTCCGAGGCGGAGCCACGGAAGGTTGTTGAGGTGGAGGTGGGTGTCCATCAGGGTGTTCCAGAGTAGCTTGTGCTCGGTAAATTCGTACATGTCGTGGACGACGGAGAGGAAGGATTGGGACGTGAGAGTGGGGTGCTCTAGCCAACAGGAGAGCGTATGTTTAGAGTCAGGCACAATACCGAATTTGCATTCGGCGGCGAAGAGGATCGAGATGTCATGGCAACCGTCGACTGCGGACGGGAAGCCAAGTTAAAGCTGGATGGATTTGAGTTTTCTCTGAGGGATTTTAGGTTCGATGATGACTAATATGTTGACCCGATGAGTTTTCTTGAGGCTAACTATTCTACTCAAGGTAGGTTTATTAGCCATCCCTCTAACATTCTACGATAGGATGTTAAGCATTAGGATGGTTGTGGGGGTGGGTGGGCGTTGAGCTTTGTGGCTGACCTAGTGGTCATGGCCATGGCCTCTTGGGGGTGTTTTTTCTTCTTTTTGTGGAAGATTTTGTGAGCTCCCGGGGTCGCGGCTGTGATGTCATCCGTCGCCTCGGGCGGACCTTGTGCTGTGTTACCTGCTTCCTCCATCGGGAGGGGCATCTACTTTTTAATCTCAATCTCGGGGGCATCTTCTTTCTCAATCTTAGCCAGCGCGCAGAGGGGGTTACTGGGGTCCAGGTCGCCGGCTTCCTTGGCTTGTTAGAATCTGTCCGCGAGAATGAGGCCAAAGGTGGCCAGGTCGTTCTCGGAGTCACTTTCGGAGCTGAGGGAGGAGATGGCAATATCGACTAGGGTCGGGTGGATGATCAAAACCATCTGGTTCTCCCCCTCACTGATCGATGAGACAACGCAGTTCGATTGCTCTACGGCGGACTTCTTGCAATCAGCGGGACGGGTCCTACCGGGATGGGGGCACTCCTAGAGGATGTTTGGAGGGAAAGAGGTGAGGGTATCGAACCTGTTGTTGAGGATGATGGACGGGGGTTCGACGGAAGCGATGGCTTTAGCCGGAGGGGAGGTGGGGCTGGGTGAGCCATCGCTGTCTTCGAAGTGGGAGTGGGATTTGGGGAGGGGGAGAATAGGGGCTGAGGGTATGCGTTGGGTTGCCTTATGGGATTGTGACTTATGGAAAGCTTTCTTCTAAAGCTCCGGGCGGGCCTTGAAATACAGCTTTGTGGGGTGGCCTCTGATCTGACAGTGCTTGCAGAATGTAATATTGTTGTCATACACCAGTGTCTGAAAGTGTGTCTGTCCCCCGAGATCGATCTGAATAAGAGTGGGAGGATCAGCTGACAGGTCGAGCTCCACATAAATCTTCGCGTAGTTGCCTTTAGAGAGATTACGGGTTTCTTCGGCAATGGCCATAAGGGTCCCGAAGGAGCTGGCAATTCTCTTAAGAGCAGCGGGGGCAAAGCAGACAAAGAGAAGGTTTGGGAGGGTGATCCATGCCAAGATAATCGTCGAGTCGGAGGAGAGATGGAGGAGAGATGGAGGAGCAAGTGTTTGGGGTCCAATGAGACGACCTCGAAAGCAGAGGCGAGACCCCAGCCTGCGATAGCTTCTTCAGCTATGAGGATTTTTGGGCACCCAGAGGGGAACTTCAGCACGAACGACTTCGTAAAGCTAGCAGATAAAAAAGAGATCTCAGCTGAGGAGAACGGCATGCGGATGGTGTGTCCATTGGTGGGCCTCGGGAGCTCGATGTCCGGCAACTCGGGGTCTTCGGACAGGAGAGGAAGCTGTGCCGTGCGATCCGGCTACAGAATCTCGACGAAGGAAGGGAATATGGGGGGTCGTAGCACTACCGGGAGGGGGGAGCCCTGGTTGTGCGGTTGGAGGGGTGGAAGAAGGTGTGAGAGCAACGCAATGTATCGAGGGCGACCCATCGGTAAGCGCATGGCGGGTGACAGTTCCAGTCGGGACGGAGACGGAGAGAGGGCAAGTGGAGGCAACATGGGAGGTGGGCGCATAACCGTCAAAAGCATGCGCATGGGTCCTCTGGAGGCGAGGAAGGGTGCATGCGCCAGGGTGGGGGATAGTGGGCGCATACCACGTGGCTGGAGGGAGGGAGGGCGACTGGCCGCCAGCGGAAGTGGGCGCATAGGCCAAGCTCTGCGGAGGAGCGGGCACATAGCAGCCCACAGGAGGTAGGGGCGCAGAGCCGACGCGCAGCGACGCGAGGATGGGCGTATGTTCGCCAGCGTGAAGGGGCGCATGGGTGCCCGAACCAGTGGGGGGTGCATAGCCTCCCGTGTACAAAGGGAGCGCAGAGTCGGCACCCTTCTGAGCGAGGGTGGGCGCATAGCCGCCCCACCGGGAGGTGGGCACATAGCTGGTCCGGGCCGGGGAGGAGGGCGCATAGCCTCCAACTCCGCTCCCAACCACAGCAGAAAAGGGAGGAAATTCGAATTCGATTTCCTCGGGCGGGAAAATCCCGATCCGGTGGCTGCTTGCTCGATTCCCGCCTGATCCATAGGACCGAGCAGGAGGGGGTCCCGCGATGGGTCGCTGCGGAGGACGGCCACCTGAGGGATTGGGCAATGCACGGGGGGCGGATCCCTACCGCGACCACCGTTATCTGCAGTTCGACGGTAGGGAGAGGATGCTGCGACCGGGTCGGGGGCGGGCGTCGGGGAGGGCGGCCACCGGAGTTTCGTGGCCACTGCGACGGAAGCTAAGCCGACCAGGGCCAGCTGATCGGAGGTCCATGCGGGGGACGAGTGCAGGGCCGCCGGAACGCGCTCGTCCGGAGCCACCGGAGGAGGGCGAGCCACCGATGACTTACTCGGGCGGCGCCGGAGGAAGTAGGGGTGCGGCTGACGGCTATCCGTCGGGGCAGTACTGTCCCGACACCGACGGCGGGCTGGAGGGGTCATATGGCCATGCGATTGGGGGGGACCTCAGGAGGAAGTCGATATATATATATATATAGGGAGCGGATCAAAAGACCCGCCCCCGGAGCCCCCCATGCACCGTTGGATCGAGCGAGCCGCGTGGGGCCTGTATGCGCGCCCGCTCGATCCAACGGTCGAGCGGGACAGTGCTCCTGCGGGGCTCCCGATCTGTTCTCATATATATATATATATTTATATATATATATATATATATATATATATATATATATAAAATTTTATGTATCTCTTTATCTATTATATAATAGAAAAACTTAAAGGCTTCACCGTGAAACTTTCATAATATATAAAATATCCTTAACTTATTTAATTTTATCTATTATATAATCTATTTTATAATAGAAAAACTTGAAAGGGTTAACCGTGAAACTTTCAATATTCCTAAGTTACCCTTAACTTATTTATTTGATTAATTTAAAAATATTATTATTGGTATAATCATAATTATTTTTAATGTCTACTACCATCATTAATTTCCACTATCATAATGGATATTTAGTATACATATTATGTCTCTTCCCACAATTAATTTTTTTATAAAACTATATTGGTATAATTACTTCTTATTTACAAATATCTCATTTTTTGTCATTTTTTTGACTTTTCAAAAAGAAAAAATAGCATAATAAATGTTGGTTAATTATAAAAGAAAATTCAAATGATTATAAGCAACAGATTATGCAACATCCCATAATAGTTTTATTATGTAATAAATTAGCATAAAATTACACAACTACTAGTACATATATATATATATATATATATATATATATATATATATTACACAACTACTAGTGTATATATATATATATATATATATATATATATATATATATATATATATATATATATATATTACACAACTACTAGTGTATATATATATATATATATATATATATATATATATATATATATATATATATATATATATATGAACAGTATGCATACACGTCTGACAGGTTGATAGGTGAAGTTCACAGACAGGTTGCAAAGGCAACGATCAAATGTAAGCATTGATTTTGATATTTTGTAACCTGAGTTGGTACTCAAAACTTCATGATGAATAAAATCTAGTGTTCCTTAAATATATATATATATATATATATATATATATATATATTTTTATATATATATATATATATATATATATATATATAAGATACAAGCATGTTTGAAATTTCAAATAGTTTAGCAATTAAATAAAAGATGCATAGGTATATTAATATTATCTAAATAGAAATGCTTTTTACCTTTCCAACATTCACATACATTCTAGGCATTCCAGTAAGTGACACGAAAACTAACCTATAACGCTTTGTTAGGAACGCATTTTTGGTGTTCTGATATTGGAACACAGTTAAACCGTTCCAATAAAGATTACTTGGAACACTTTTTTCCGTTCCAAAAAATTTGGCAGCCCAAAAACAAGCACGAAATAGAGGTGTTCCACAAATTTTTTGGAACGGATTTTCTCCATTCCAAAATGGCTTTTTTTGGTGAAGTGAAGGTAAATGGTAAATTATATAAATATGGTACCAAAGGTAAATGGTAAAATTTTAAATTATTTGGTATAACAAACTTGGTGTTTGTCAATTATCAAAATGGGGGAGATTGTTGGCCCATCAGTTTGGCACGCCTGATTTTGATAATCGACTAACAACTACAGTTTGAAATACACAAATAATATACAGGTACGGTACTACTGCTGAATGACTACAACCTTGCTACTGGACTTAGTCAGAGTTTTCGCCAACAATAATCGTATCAATGATCAAGACATTTTTTTCTATTTTGTTATGTAATTTTTAATTTATTAAGTCTAGGAAAAATGTAAGGTTGATTATGATTGGCACTTGGCTCAGCTACAAAAAGTCCACTACCAAAATTAGCCTACCCAATTATCTAATTGATCAGTCCATTCATTAAACCCAGTCCACTTTCCAAATAACCGACAAACCCACAAAACTTGAAAGTCCATTCTTCATGACAATTCAGGAAACAGGGAAACCAAACTCGGACCGAGTTCTGCTCGAACTCGGACTGAACTCGGTCACCCCTGACTCAGTTTTTAAGGGATTATGTCACCCTGAAGAACAGGCTCCAAACGTTCGGATTTTTGAACATTGGACTAACGAACTATGCCCGATTTCTATCTAGAAAAATACAATAAATAGAGGAGAGTTTTTTTTTCTACTCACTTATTCCATTCTCTTTTCTCTTTTCATTCAAGTGTTCTGTAAAAGCTTTCCACTTTCAAATATAAGCTTTACGACTCGTAGCCAAGCCAGTGCTAGTTTTGGTTCAATCTAGAAGTTTGGTCGAGTTGTACAGAGGCTTGAAAATATCTCAATTTTTATCCAGTTCCAGAAGTAGGAAACTCCTTCGGATTAAAGTCTTGCAGTTGAAGTAGTGCTCTTCGGATAAAAAGCACATTTTGAAAGGAGCTACATGAACTTCAGATTTAAAGCTTGTGTTTCACGAGATAGTGAATTCAACATCGAGTTAGAGTACTCGAGACTGGAATAGTCCTCTCAGAGGAAAACAAGTATAAACCTTGGTTTTTGTGTTTGCTTCTCTGAACTTATTTACATTACAAATTTCTATTTACTGCCTACTTCATTTCAGTTTGATTTCTATCGTACTAATTTTGAAGTAGTGTTTTTTATTCCGCTGTACACACCCACTCTATTCACCCCCTCTAGAGGTGCTCAATATTCCTACAGTGGTTAGTCCTTCGAGATATTGTTGGGATACTATCCCTCCACAGTAGTCTACTAATAGTTCTTATAATAGAACATGTCCTGTGAAAGGATGGCTATTAGCCTTAGTGAGTTCTCAAACATCATGGATATCCAGGATGCTTTATAGGAAGCACGGGTAGCTCAGCACTACAAAGGACCATAGTACTCTATGCTACAGTAGGGTGACACCACCACGAGTGTCACGACCCGCACCCAGTATAGGGGCACGAGTGCGTGACAGCACCCAACCAACGTCGAAGCATCGACGGTAGAACACTGTCTAGGTCTGCTAAACTAACTAACAATATAAATATCATAACCTGTCGAGATTGTCATCTCCAAACAGAGGATAAGTAATGACAATATATCAATACTCAATGATAATACTATAAGAAAGATAAATAGAACGAAAAGGTAAAGACAACATGATATGAAATATGCAAAAAACTCTAACATAAAAATAATACAAGTTCGGATAGTTTAAGAGTCAATAATTCTAAAATACAAGTCTCAAAATAATAACAAGTCAATAGTCATCAATGGGAGACAAATCCAGTTCAAATCTAGCCTAAATAAGTCGCTAAATAAGTCTCTCAGCTTGAGCTAAACCCTCCTGAATCAAAGTCTCCCGATCTATGCCTACTACATCCGGAGGGCCGTAATAGGTAGCGCAACCGTCATCAGTATCTTCTGAAAAATATATCTAGTCAGAATTGGAACGAGATACATTTCTAATAACAGTTCCAGTAAATGATAAAGACTATGTAACTGTAAATGGAAAGAACATACAAGATAAATAATATGTATAGGAATGTAACAGGGCATGAGTAAACTATAAGTAAGTACAAGAGCAGGTGAATAGGATATATCATGTATAAGAGTCAAAAAATATCTATCCATGTGTGATTACTAGTTTCAACATGTGATCGACATAGGAACTTGTACTGGAATATATGGCCTAGTTAATCATATATGTGGTGTATAATTAACACTCATAGGAAAATAGGACATGCGCAGGAATGGTAAGATCACATATCTACACTACTACTCCCCGCCCTTGACTGATACAATGGATCCAACCTTGGCACATTATGACAGGGGATTCTCTAAGAAGGTCGCGAGCCTTCGTAGGAATCGATGTCTATAAGATGCACAAGAACAAGAATAGGGCTTGTACAGGATATACCAAGACAGGAATAATATCTCAAGATGGGATCCAGATAATACCAATTCATGTAACCAATGTGTCAATAAATCAAGGATATCTACACTAAATACAAGAAACATAGAAGATACCATAAACAAAAAATTATCAGAGAATGTACTCGCCTGAGATCCGGTGTGGAATATCAACTATGTCTGATACGTTGCCTCGAAGACCTAAATATGGAATACTAATATCAATTTGAGTTTTGAAATCATAAAGATGTTATACTAGGTAAGTTCTAGGTCTCCAAGTCATTTTTAGGTTAAACTAGGTTAATTTGGTCAATACCTTGCTTATTGTCATGACCCGCACCCTAGAGTAAGGGCACGAGAAGTGGGTACGTCCAGCCTACGCCTCAGTGTCGATAGTAGAACGTTGTCCTAGGTCACAACATCTAACAATATAAGGTACCTGTACAGTATATACACTCCGAGTGTAGGTGACAATACAGAATACAGTCTCAATCACAACAAAGGCAGAGATAGCACGATATCATAAATATGAAAATCTCAAAGGAAGATACAAACAGAAGGAAAGTCTAAGTGTCTAACGACACGACATCACAACATCCAGAAAATAATACAACTCTGAAGTCAATACAAATGACATAAGAAATAAGATAAAGCCTAGCTAATCTAGTCTAAGCAGTATGGATGACGTCCTCAGCTAGAGCCGGATCCTCCTGTGGGTCAAACTCACAGGTATCGTCTAGATGGGCTCTATAGTAGGTTGGGCAGAAGTCATCGGTATCATCTGTAATATTTTCAACAGGTCCAGTCGGGACGGGAGCGAGCACAGTACATCTCATGCAGTTCATATCATGGCAGGAAATATAAAGCAAGCAATAGAGTAAGATACATAAAATACTGTAAGAAGATGTACATAAAAACATGAGAGATATTTGATAACTGGAAATATATACATGATAAGTAAGAACTGTAAGTGACTAGTGATTTAGAGCACAATATGGTTATGTAAACAGGTTGGGTTATATAATAAAATAGGACTCCATTATATACGAAGGTACAATGGACATATACAATGTCTTATACAATAGGGAATTTGATCGCATAACCATTTCCTACTCACCCTCCCCAATCAATACACAAGGATCCAGTCAAGTTATGTTAATGCACACGAAGTATAGTTGTACAAGATGATCATGTGGGCACATGAGAGTACACGATTTCACACGATTTGCACACGAATAACACGAACACAAGGAGTATACAATGCCCATGATAAAGTACACGAACACGAAATACCCGATGTATCTTATAAGAGGATAACATAGCATGAAAGATCCATATAGTATTAATCCGTGATGACAAGTGTCAGCATCAAGTAAAGTAATCTAGAGCAAGAATATAAGTCATGACAAGTATGAAACAATCAGAGAATGTACTCGCTTGCGATCTGAATGTCTGTGAGAATACACTGTCCGAAACGAGGTATCTGAGTCCTATTTAGAGCAACACAAGTCATGATGTATACAAGGGGGTTAAAATTGAAGTGTACAATGCATCTACATGATTTTCTAGGTCAATCTAGGTCAAGTCAACTTTTGGTCAACTCTGGGTCAAACCAAGTCAACATCTTAGTCAAATTAGGTCAAACTAGTTAGGGCTTGGTCAATCTTGGTCAACTAGTCTATGTTAGTCTAATCTAGGCTTAATCAAGTCAATTCTAGGTATCCAACTCATAGCCTAGGCAACTAACTATACTACACACAAGCTAACCATAGTCTAGCATCACATCTAACTAGCTAGGCACACACAACCAAGTAATCTAGTCTAGTATCACATTTATATTCACATTTCATTCACATATATAACAATATATATATAGGGTATATATATAGGTTTTGTGTGTGTGTATAACATTGTGTAGCATTAGGCAAGGTTGTACTTCTAGTTAACACATATGTATACATTCATTTCTTTCATGCATCTATGCATTTCCTACATGCTTTACACATGTGCCTATATTGTATATTCATATCATTCTCCTACATGCTTTACACATATGCCTACATACATATTTACATATATACATATATACATATATTCATATATACATTCATACATATATTCATATATACATTCATACATATACACATAGAGATATAGAGAGAGGGTTAAGGGGTATACATGTGTGTGTTATTAGAGTACATGTGTGTGTGCATATTAACTAACCCAACACAATCAATTTATCATCCTAGCATTACATCACAGTTTAACTTCAATATCAATTTACCATATATCATTCTCAGGTTTGAAATTTCAGTTTAACATATAGGAAAGAATCCTCAGGTTCATGCAAAATGGGAATTTCTCAGTTATCATTTAAACTCAGTTTTACATTTGAACAAACCCAGTTATCTACAAACATTCAAAGAACCATTAAACTCAGTTTTTTATGTTCAAATCAAACCTATTCTCTAGTTTTCAAAATCAATGAGATACTCAACACATAAACCACCAAACTCAGTTTTACATTTGAAACCATTCAAGCTCTAGTTACACATGAACCTATCAACCTAATTACAGTAAACAAAAACCCATATATATATATATATATATATATATATATATATATATATATATATTTATATATACATTCAAGGATTTTAAATCAAAGTGGGAGTGTGTGTGTGTGTGGTTGATGTGTGTGTGTGTATGGCATGACAGGGAAGAGTGTATGTCAGGAATGCATATGGGTAATTCTCAGCTGACTTGGAATGATTCTCAGGTTTACATGTAATTGCACAATTTCATTCATGTATCATTTACCTACATATATATACAATCTTAAAAACCCAATCCAAAATCAGTTTTCATGAAAACCCAACTCACATGTTTGAAGTATCAGTAAACATATAAATTCTCAGTTTTAACATCGACAGTGAACTTAAATTCGAAAACAGTTATATATACCACAACCCATTTATCAAGACATAACAAAACCTAATCTCAACTACAAAATCAATTCGAATTGAACCACAGTTCTCAAGTTTTTAAACACCACATACTCATCCTAATCTCCTAACAATAAAAACTGAAAAAAATAGTTACATTTGTTCATGTCAACCAAAACCTATTTTAATCAAGTCAAAACTCAAATTTATTTAAGGAACAATGTTTCAAAGATTGTGTCTAACCCTAAGTGTCAACTTCATTCAGTTTAATATCAGTATACATATAATTAGACATTTAAAACCAATCCCAGTTTCATGTATCAGTGAACATGAAGTTCACATTCGATTTTTGACTCAAACTCCTCATAAAACTTATATCAAGTGTGCAGAAGTGTCACACACATATACACGTGTTAGGGGGTGTGTCACGACCCGCACCCGCTTTTCGGATACGAAGCGTGTCCAAGCCCAGCCTACGCATCGAACGGACTCCAGCCCGACTCGAGTACGTATAAGCTGTCAAGGTCATGGTATCATGTCTACTCTAAACTATATCTCAATCCACAAGAATAATATAAAACAAGAATGAACACTATGGGCCGTGGTCTGCAGCCCACTAGCATATATGTCCGATTAGACTCTAAGAAATGATATGAGTCTATAAATGTAACTAACAAGAAAAGTATATCATGATAAGGAACATAAGGCACGAGCGAATAATAAACATGATACGATACCTGAATCCCACAAGAACCGCAAATCCTCTGCCATCCAGAACTACTAGCTAACTCCATACAATCGCTAAACCTGAGGAGATCATCAGGTCCTCAGAGGACATAGCAAGATACATAATATACATGCCTATCTAGCAGTTTTTATCATGCGAAAGAAAATAAACAAGAAAGAACCAGGACAAGATAAATGACTACGAACACGAACACGAATAAATACGAACATGAATACGAACACGAACACAAATACCAACACTAAAACAACTATGCGTAAATGAACTGCCGGATGAACGAAACACGATGATCAATGGAAGAAACCAAACCCTCATCCCGAGTGTGGACTCACGGATTTGAACTAAGCGCTAACCCTCGTCCCGAGTGTGAACTCTCTGGCTAGCTTACGGTAAGACACCCTTGTCTCGTATGTGGACTCTCTGGTGTAAATGGTCAACCCTCGTCCCGTATGTGGACTCTCTGGTGCCATTTGATCACGACAAACACCCTCGTCCCGAGTGTGGACTCTCTGGTGCACCAAACAACCCTCGTCCCGAGTGTGGACTCTTTGGTTGTGTACAACGATAATCAAGGGTATGGCAGTTCACTACACGCAACCGTTCTATGACACAAATCAAACAAGGTACTGACGGAAACTCCAAATGTGAAACACAAGGCCAAAACATGAACATGGCTATAAATAATAAAAATAACTCCACAAAAAATAACACGAAAATCACATGTCCATAAACAATCAAATAACTGAAAAATGAAAGAAAATGTATGTAAGTAAAACTGTAGAGGAAGGCAAGGTATACTTGCCTGGAGGTTGCACGCAGATCCAACAAAAATACAGTCAACTGATAATCCATAAAGTCCAAGTCACCACAACTGTCTCCGAAAGCTGAAACAAACATTGCCAACAGTCTCAGAATAGACAAATTAGTTAGGATTGTCTGTCCTTAAGTCCAATTCTGGACACAGGGGCAAAACGGTAATTTTGGGCAAAAACGGTGTCCGTCGTTGGACCCGCTTTGCACCAAAAAGCGTGCCAGGGTTAATGGTCTCTAAAGTCGTCAAACTACATATCTACGGATCCAGTTTTCCGATACGAACCCAACCGTATGTCCATAGTTGGATTCCGGTGGGCCGTGCACAAAATCACCCGTTGAGTCGGACCGGGGGCCCATGATACGGCGATTTTATCAACTGTCTCAGAATCGGACCAAACTTGGCATACAGGACCAAAAAAATGATACGGTCCTATTGGCGCAAGTTTCGTCTCGATCTGACGAGCGTGCACAAAGTAATTGAAAAATTTGCAAAGTGCACGATAAGGTGAATTTCGACGGATACGTATCAAATTCGTCGCGCACAGACGCGACCAATTTGAATTCCGTCAAAGCCCACACGACCACGAAACCATTACGCAGCTTTCGATGCGTTCGGTTCACGACCACGTCGTCCGGATTGGCGTGACGCACGTCGTGTGGAACAATTTCAATGTTTTTTAAAACAGGTTTTTGGGAAACTTTGGGATTCGATTTCTCGGCGAGTTGTCGATGAATTAAAATTCCGCAAGAAGGGATTCGAAGCCCTACATTTTGTTAATAAACGCCTTTAGATGGATTTCGAATTCGATCCCTGGGTTGCAAGAAATCGAGACTCAAACTGGGGACTTTGGGACAGTCTCTATATTCAGAATTTCGAGATTTTTCTCGATCTTTGGATCGAATTTTCGAAGAATCTGACGCATGGCGATGGAATCTATTTGAAGGGAAAAACAGAGGGTAAGGTTGTCAGATTACCTGAGAAGACGAGACATAAAACGGTGAAGCGTACAGCGCGAGAATCGAGCACGAAGTCAGGGTTGTGCAGCGTGGGTGCTGCTGTCGCTCCGCGCTCTGTTTTGGCGCTGTGGTCGCGCGGTCTTGTTCGACGGCCGCCGGCCGTGCCACGGTGGCGTGCTGACGGCGGTTGGCCGCCGGACTAGGGGGGATCGACGAGTTCTAGGGTTTGCAGTTGAATCGATTTCCTCTCTCTCTCTCTCGGCTATCTATACGATATATATATATATAACAGTCGGGGTTGGGTTCGGCTTGTTCTACTACTCGGCTGGGATTAAAGGGGCCGCTTACTGTGGCTAGCTGCTGGCCTGCCCGGTTTGGGACTGGCCCTGTGGGCCTGCTACTGCTAACATTTCTAATCTATTAATTGTATTCGTATATATATTTATATATATATATGAATACAATATATACCGATATATGTGTATATATATATATATATATATATATATATATATATATATATATATATATATATATATATATATATATATTTATATATATATACCTATACTCATATATTTATACACTCGTATTTATATATATATATTTATATACCAACATATATACACATGTATATCATATATATATATATATATATATATATATATATATATATATATATATATATATATATACACACAAATATATATATTCATATATATATATTTATATATATACACATGCACACAATTACCTATATATTTATATATTCATACGCACACATATATAATATTTATATATATATATATATACATGTATACATATTTTATATACATATTTATACCCATACATATATACACGTATACGTACACCTATTATTATTATTATTATTATATATATATATCTATATTATATATATATATATATATATATATATATATATATATATATTATATATATATATATATATTTTATATATATATATATATATATATATATATATATATATATATATATGTATATATATATATATATATATATATATATATATATATATATATATATATATATATATATATATATAAAATATATATATATACACCCAAATACATATTTATATATTCATACACATATTTATTTATTCGACAATAAAATAATATAACCAATAAATAATACTATTAAATAACAAGCCCAATAAAATAATAATAAGAATAATAACAAAATTTAATATGCCAATAATAGGCATATATCATTCGTAGAGTCTTCTAGTAGTCCCAAAACGTACAAGGACCCATTTATATACAACATCATTGAAATTCAACTTAATAATGATATTTATAATATTTAATTAAGACTACTTAGAAAATATTCATTGTATCATTAAAACAGAATACGACACCATCATACCAAAATACATCGACACGAATGTCATTGGACGTCCCGCCTGACTACATGGGCTTGGGCTTGGTACGGTCCAGGCTGGTTCGGTACAACCGGGTCGCTACGAAGTCAATAAATTTAATAATAAATAATTAAACTATTTATAATGGTCATGCTATAACTTGGCCTGGTTTTCTCAGTTAGGACACTCCTATGGCTCGGCATTCCCCTACCATAGCTAAACACTAGTCAAAGCACGTCAGTGTACTATCCGTGCCCTAATTCTTGGTCGTCTGGTACTTCAAAACTTAACAATGGCT
>JANAVB010022999.1:12497639-12745139 GCA_029216955.1 Iris pallida | reverse complement strand
TTTATAATATTTAATTAAGACTACTTAGAAAATATTCATTGTATCATTAAAACAGAATACGACACCATCATACCAAAATACATCGACACGAATGTCATTGGACGTCCCGCCTGACTACATGGGCTTGGGCTTGGTACGGGTCCAGTCCAGGCTAGTTCGGTACAACCGGGTCGCTACGAAGTCAATAAATTTAATAATAAATAATTAAACTATCTATAATGGTCATGCTATAACTTGGCCTAGTTTTCTCAGTTAGGACACTCCTATGGCTCGGCATTCCCCTACCATAGCTAAACACTAGTCAAAGCACGTCAATGCACTATCCGTGCCATGATTCTTGGTCGTCTGGTACTTCAAAACTTAACAATGGCTAAAATCGTCTACCGTAATAATTAACTAAATAATTATTTGTAAAATTCTAAAATCCCCTTTTAAATCAAATAAATAAAATAAAAAAATATTTCAAAATTTTCTGGGAAGGAGAGCTACAGGGTGTCCTCGTGTCCAAACAAGGGGACACGAGGTGTCCAAACAAGGTTCAAACTCAGTTCGAAATAGTCAGTGAAGACTGTCTCGTGCAGCCGTGTCATACACGATTGCGCACAACACAGGGCACGAACACCCATGGGCTCATGCACGCACGTAGAGGGGTTATAGGGCTACACAACCAACACCGTGAATCATGTCCTCGTGGTGACAGGACACGACACGAAGTTCGTGTCTGTGCTGATTTCCTGCGTGCACAGTACAGTGAAAAATCAGTATGAGTCAATTTTCGTGTCTGACACGACACGAGGAGTCATGAAACTTTGGGAGTGACTTGTTAGTCACTGCCCCAACCTCTACACCAATTTTGGTGGTTCCAAATGGTCTGTACAGTGAGCACGACACGTGTGGCAGCAGGATATGTGTGTGGCTGCTCGTGCAGTGAGTTCGTGTCCGTTTTGGATACGGACACGACACAAAACCTAGCTCAGTCTTCACTAAAATTAATTAACACCTAAAGGCCTACAAATTTGTTCAAACACAATTTGAAATTAGCAATATTTATTTCTAACAAGCATTTTATCGAACACCTATTCCTACACACCGATACGTGTCCGATACGGACACGTAATGGACACGAGTTCCTACCAAACTTGGGCTACACCTAGGGGAACCCTAAATGCATGCATCCATGGAAAGAAAACTAGAATTTGAATAGGTTTGATGGGTTTTACCAATTGAAGGTGAAACCTTAATTTAGAGCTTTTTGAATGAGGGCTCCTCTTCAACTTGCGACGATCCCGAGCCTCCGAATCCTTGCTAGCTACCCACTAATGGTGTCCTCTACTGTAGGGGAGTCCAATGCAAAAGATTAGGCTCAATTTGGAGTTGATTTGGACATTTGGGGAGGAATTGGTGAAGAACACAAAAAGAGGCAATTCAAATGATTTAAAAATGATGCTAAAGGGTTATTGTGTTGTATTTATAGAGGGGGGGTGTTTGATGGCTGCCATTAGGTTAGGGTTAGGGTTTAGGATAAGTGGTCAAGGCTTCTCCAACAAATTCAAGCCAATCTAGAGGCTCACAACTAAAGTAATCTTTCTTAACATTTAGCCTAAAATATCCCACTAACAAATATCTAGATATTAATCTAATTTGATTACTTAGTTGAAACCCTCTAACGTAGTCTCTAGGGTCATGACTAACATCTAGATTAGGCTAAACTTCTAGGTCAAGTCTCAAATAATTAACTAGCACATATTTAATTCATATAATTTACAATTTCCCAAAAGTGTCAAAATGACCAAAATACCCTTAGGCTAAAAAGTAAAAATATGAGATTCTAAACACATGATTAGGTCTCCATGATCATGATTAGTCTTCTAGGTCATGTATGACTAAGGTTACACTATCAAAATACCAAATTCACATACCACCATTTTAAATAGTTTTAAAATAACTAAAAATCACCAAAAATCACAATATGATTTAAATATCATTATTAAATGATTATAATTATAAAATTTCAAAATTATCCTCATTTTAGAAAACTGGGTGTTACACTTATCTAGGCTAGACTAGATAATACAAGATATTAAGTAACCTATTTACCAAATATCAACAAATAACTTTTATATTGAAACAAGTATCTACTATCTACATTTACTCTAGTTAATATCTATAACTTATCTAAACAATTTTCCTCAAATCCAAATATACCTAATACCTTACCTATATTTCCTTACCTAACATTTCCATCTATACACCTTATCCTTGGCCACAAACATTACCCATTTCCTCCTGTCATGTGTCAACCAAACTCCTTTCCATATTTCCTGTGTACACAGGAATCCTACACTAATTATCAACCTTCACACTCCCTATAGCACACAACATCTACACCTGCACCCTGCTCTTCAATACTCAATCAAACTCGTATTCACCTAGTCTAGTATGCAGGTAAACCACAACTTGTTGCCTAGTATGGCAGTGGTTTTCCACTGCTGCCTAGAACAACGGTATGTGTTGTGGCTACAGCTACAAGTCTTCCTATCATCAATATTCTTTCCAACTACCTATCCAATCACCTATCCATTCAACTCCTAGCCACTAATCCTATCTATCTAACCTTCCATCTGTACATTCTATATGTACCTAACATATCCACTGCTCCCCTTCCTCATCTTCCACCGAGTTCAGTCCCCATCTTGGATACATTATTATTTCCTATGCACATAGGTGTATCCTTTACACTGGAAGTCCCTCCATACTGTATTCTTGCAATTCCTATAAGAAGGGATCACACACACACACACACACACACACACACACACACACACACTCTCACACTCCTATGTGTCACTCATATGTACTCACATCACTCTTTATTAACACACCCTCACACATAAATGCATTCACTTATTCCCTAATACTGTTGGGAACGAAGCATGAAAATCGTTCCCCCAAACCAGAAAGTCCTTCGAGAGAACCGAGCAAAAGCACACAAACCAAAAAATGCCAAATACAATCGCAGACACAAAGATTTTTGACGTAGAAAACCCTTACAAAAAAAAACTATGGGACGATCGGAGTCCAACCCTGAAGAACCTCCACTAATGTAAAAAGAATACACCCTCTACAAGCTCCTTTCGATCCAACATGGATCACCACAACTCAGTTGAAAGAAAAAAAATTTTGATTGCGGACTCCGAAGAACAAGAGTTGCCGAAAAATATTCGAAGCAATCTCTCCTTCACAATAGTCCTTAATCCTCTCTCTCTCTCAAATATTATAAAGCACTCTAGTTTTTGAGATGATTTTCCAACAAGCATGCATCACCCTTTTATAAGCCCTTGGTAATCCATACATGGAAGGCCAATATATATAGAAACTTCCAATATGCATCAATCATATATTTAATGGAAATCTAATCATAATTGGCTTGCCATAATTGGAAATCCAATTATATGGAATGCTACTATATGAAGGGTCCAATCATAAATATATGATCAAAGTAAATATAAAAATCCAATCATATATTTCCTTACCATATATGTTCTAAAATAGGATCCATGCACTCCCCGAGCTTCTCCGACACACGGATGGCACTCGTCGCTCTCTGGGGTATTCTCCACATAGGTTAGGAACCCCACCCACTCCAACAAATCTCCCCCTTCATAACTAGGTCGAGGAACTCGTCATCCCGACGATCCGCCTGTAGTACTCAAACTTCTCCCTTGGTAGAACCTTCGTGAGCATGTCCGCTCTATTGTCATCAGTATGGACCTTCTCAAGTATCGTATCCTTCTTCTCAACCACATCTCGTATCCAATGATATCGAGTCTCAAAGTGCTTGGACTGACTATGAAATGTCTGGTTCTTCACAAGATGAATAGCACTCTGACTGTCGCAAAGCAAAGTATACTGCTCTTGCTTCAGCCCCATTTCCTGCAACAGCTTCTTCATCCACAGCAGCTCCTTGCAAGCCTCTGTCGCCGTAATGTATTCCGCCTTCGTCGTCGACAAGGCAACACACTTCTGCAACCGCGACTTCCACGATACCGCTCCTTCGGTAAATATCATCACATAGCTCGAAGTCGATCGTCTCGAGTCTACATCTCTAGCCATATCAGCGTCGGTATACCCAACCAGCTTCGGCTCGTCACCACCAAAAGAAAGTCTCCAATCGGCAGTGCCATGAAGGTATCGTAGAATCCACTTGATCACACTCCAATGTACCCTTCCAGGATTTAAAAAATACCTGCTAACAGTGCCAACTGTATGAACGATGTCTGGCCTCGTATACACCATAGCATACATAAGGCTCCCCACAGCTGAAGCCTATAGAACCCGCTCCATATCTTCTTTTTTGTACTCGGTAGATGGACACTGCTCCTCAGTGAACTTAAAGTGAGCTACAAGGGGACAACTCACTTTCTTCGACCCGTCCATACTGAAATACTGAAGTACCCGGTGAATGTACTTCTTTTGGGTCAAGTGTAGCAGCTTGGACTCTCTCTCTCTCTCGACTGACCTCCATCCCAAGAATAGTCTTTGCTGCACCTAAATCCTTCATAGAGAAGGTCGCGCCCAGTTGGCGCTTCAACTCCGCTATCCTAGTGGCATTCTGACCTACTAATAGTATATCATCAACATAGAGCAGTAAAATGATAAAATCATCCTCGACAAAGTACCTCACAAATACGCAATGGTCCGACGTCGTCCGTGCAAAACTATGCTCCCCCATAAATGACTCAAACTTCCTGTACCACTGCCTCGGAGCCTGCTTCAGACCATACAAGCTCTTTCTCAACCTGCAGACCAAATATGACTTGCCCTTCTCACAGAATCCCTCTGGTTGCTCCATGTATAACTCCTCCTCAAGGTCACCGTAGAGGAATGTCGTCTTCACGTCCATCTGCTCGACCTCCAAGTCGAGACTGGCTGCCAATACTGGCACCACCCGAATAGATGAATGCTTGACGACAGGTGAAAAGATCTCATCATAATCTACACCTTTTTGCTGACCGTAGCCTTTAACTACCAGCCTTGTTTTATATCGAGAGCGAGTAGCATCATCCGTCTGCTTCACTCTAAATACCCATCAATTCTTCAAAGCCTTCTTGTCCTTTGGCAACCATACCAGCTCATAAGTGGAATTGGCGTGTAAGAAACTCATCTCCTCCTGCATAGCCTCCATCCACTCCTGCCTGTATTCGTCTTCCATGGCCTCTGTAAAACTTTCGGGCTCTCCTCCGTTAGTCAATAGTACATACTCACCTGGTGAGTACCTCATAGATGATCGACGCTCTCTGTTGCTCATTCTCAGTGGAGCCACTGGTGCTGGCTATATACCAACAGCCTCCTCCTCTTCAGGAACCGCCTACCCGGCATGCTCATCCTCCTAAGGGACACCCTGACCACCATCAGCAGGCTGATGATCAAGGTTGTGAGCAACTCCATGTACTGGCTCCCCCATAATTGGATCCTCTACGATGTCCTCTGAAAACTGCTCAAAGCAAAATGACTTTAACTCAAACAATTCTTCAGCCTCAGAAGGCCTCTCGGAATCCTGAGTGTTGGTTATTGTCTGATCCTCGATGAATACCACGTCCCTGCTTCTGTAGAACTTTCTTCCCACCGGGTCGTAGAGTCTATAGCCAAACTCATCCCGACCGTAGCCGACAAAGAAGCATCGTCTCGTCTTCGGCTCAAGTTTGGATCTCTCGTCCTTCGGTACATGCACGATGTCCATACAGCCAAACACTCGCAGGTGATTGTATGAAGGCTCTTTGCCCTACCATACTTTGTCAGACGCATCATCCTACAAAGGATCACTAGGAGATAAATTAATAACATAAGCAGCTGTGAGAAGAGCCTCACCCCATTAACTGCTCGACAAGTTTGCTTTTGACAGCAAACACCGTACCCTCTCCATCAGTGTCCTATTCATGCGCTCCGCTACACCATTGAGCTGAGGTGTCTTGGACAGAGTCTTCTGGTGTCGTATCCCTTGCTCTCTGCAATAAGCATCAAAGCGACCAATGTATTCGCCGCCGTTGTCGGACCGAACACACAATAACTTCTTGCCCGTCTCTCTTTCAACAAAGGCCTGAAACTCTTTGAAAGTAGACAGCACCTGATCCTTGTCCTTTAAGGCAGAGATCCAAACCTTCCTGGAACAGTCATCAATAAAAGTTACAAAGTAAGATGCACCACCAATAGATTTTACCTTTATAGGACCACAGACATCCGAGTAAATCAACTCGAGCAACGCCGGCTTCCTTGAACTTGGGTGACTTTGGAAAGATACCCTATTTTGCTTTCCAGCTAAGTAGTGCGTGTACTTCTCCAACTTTATAGACTTGAGCCCTGGAATCACCTTCCTGTTCACCAAGTAGCACATCCTTTTTTTGCTGATATAGCCGAGCCGCCTATGCCACAACTCGGTAGATGCATCACTGACAGCGTTCACCTCCTATGCTCCCTATGCGGTCCCCTCCATATAGTAGAGACCGGACTTCTTGCTTTCTCTGGAAATCACCATCAAGCCTCTGGAAAGCTTCTACTAACTATTCCCGAAGAGACTGAAGAATCCCTCGTCATCCAACCTTCCAACCGATACCAGGTTGAAACGGATGTCAGGGACATGACGAACATCTTTGAGAATAAGAACTGCACCTGTCTTCGTTCTTAAATGCACATCTCCAATGGCAACCACCTTCGACACATCTCTATTGCCTATCTTCTACACTCCACAGTCGCCTGTCGTATAAGTATCAAATAGTACCCTGTTGTGAGATACATGCGCTGAAGCTCCTGAGTCCACCAGCCAAGAATTATCATCGCAGGCGAGGTTTGTGAAAACCTTATCACCTACGACGATCATATCACCTCCATGTATCGATGTCGCCGCTGTAGTGTTCTTATCTTGCTTCCCCTTGTCATCCTTCTTCTCCCTCTTCCAAGCAAAATAGTTCCGCTTGATGTGGCCCTTTTTACCACAGTGGTAACACTCTGAGTCCTCGTACCGACCCTTGGACTTTCTTCTGCTCTTGTCTCTGCCACCACCTGGACCCCTGCTTTTGCCCCTATCGTGGCTCTCTGAACCAATGCCTCTGAGAGGTGGGATGTAGATGAAGTGTCCTGAGAACATCTTTGCATCTCTTCAATCAGTACCCCGCTCTTGGCAAACTCCAGACTGACCATGCCTTCTGGAGCAGAAGCGATCGTAGATACTCGTACGGTCTCCCATGAGTCTGGCAATATACACAGCAGCCATAGTCCCTGAACCTCGTCATCGAACTTGACTCCCATCGAGGATAGCTGGTCCACCATATCCTAGAACTCACTTAAGTTATCCGTAATGGATGTACCATCTTTGTACCGTAGACCAATCATCATCCGGATCAGGAACAGTTTGTTACCCCGGTCTTTTTTGCGTACAAAGATTCCAACTTCTCCCACAATGTCTTTGCATGCTCAATATTAGCAACGTAGTTGTACACGTTCTCGTCAAAGAACTGTCGCATGTACCCACACACCTGTATATGCTCGAAGTTCCCGTCTTCATCGGATTTGTCACTGGGCTTCTCGAATACAAATACTGGAAGATGCAGCTTCTTGACGAACAGCAAATCCTTCATCTTGCTCCACCAACAATAGTAGTTGGGACCATTCAGGTTCACCATGCGCACCGGTTTCGCATCCATCTCTGCTTCCTGGTTTGACTGTCAACACCTGACACTACCCAAAGCTCCGATACCATTCTGTTGGGAACGAAGCATGAAAACCGTTTCTCCAAACCAGAAAGTCCTGCGAGAGAACCAAGCAAAAGCACACAAACCAAAAAAATGCCAAACACAATCACAGACACAGATTTTTTGACTTGGAAAACCCTTGCGGAAAAAACCACGGGACGATCGGAGTCCAACCCTGAAGAACCTCCACTAATGTAAAGAGAATACACCCTCTACAAGCTCCTCCCGATCCAACATGGATCACCACAACTCACTTGAAAGAAGAAATTTTTTGATTGAGGACTCCAAAGAACAAGAGATACCGAAAAATTATTCGAAGCAATCTCTCCTTCACAATAGTCCTTAATCCTCTATCTCTCTCAAAGATTGTAAAGCACTTTTATTTTTGGGATGATTTTCCAACTAGCATGCATCACCCTTTTATAATCCCTTGGTAATCCATACATGGAAGGCCAATATATATGGAAACTTCCAATATGCATCAATCATATATTTAATAGAAATCTAATCATAATTGGCTTGCCATAATTGGAAACCCAATTATATGAAAAGCTACTATATGAAGGGTCCAATCATAAATATATAATCAAAGTAAATATGGAAATCCAATCATATATTTTCTTACCATATATGTTCCAAAATAGGATCCATGCACTCTCCGAGCTTCTTCGACACACGGATGGCGCTCGTCGCTCTCCGGGGTATTCTCCACATAGGTTGGGAACCCCACCCACTCCAACAAACACAAATATACATGACACTCTCACATTTTTTCCTAATCTCACTACACTCACACAAAGTTACCTATGCACTTCTTTTGTGCATGTGACCCTCGCCTATACTGTTATTGTTGCACCTATTTTATATAGGAATCACCTAACCTACTTCCACTAACAGGGCTTTACAGAAACTCCCTCCCCTTGTCTGTGCAACAGCACACTAATGCGTAAGCTATTTGCTGTTAGGTGCATGCCTGTTGGCTGCACCCAGGGCAGCAGTTGCTACCCCTTCTCTTACATGCCTACTGCTAAGTGGTTCACCCCCTTTACAACACACAACCTACATCCCTCTGTCATAAATTAGACACACACCTGCACTCTCTACATATAGGCCCTCACATGTATTCAACTGACACACACAAATCTTTAGTCCATATACTCTCAAGCATACAAAATACATGTATACACATGTGACTGTATATACCTACACTTATATATATATATATATATATATATATATATATATATATATATATATATATATATATATATATATACCCTTGCCTACTACTAATCCCCTACACTCACTCTCTACTTGTAATGCATGTGGTTCGTATTACGTATTTTGAATACGTGTACGTATTTTGTCTCGTATTGCATGTATCCTTACTTGGTTTAATTGGGCATTTCTTTGCTTGGTTCATCTTGGTTCGATTTGGCTTGTTGGCTTGGTTCGGTTTTGTTGGAGAACCAACCCACCTACCTACCACCACCATCACCATTTATTAACCCCCACATATTTCTCTCTCCTCATTCACTCTTCTTCTTCACCACTATTACTTCTCCACCAACCTGAGAGAGAGAGGTTTAGGCAAGTGCATCTTGCTTCATGGAGGAACTCAAGATTTATTGTTTTATTTTCTTCCTTGCAACATTCTAAGACTCTTCAGTGCTTGGCATTTTCAATTTCCTTAGCTAAATTCTTGTAGATCTAAGTTTATTATATTTTTGGATTTTTTGGGTTTTGATCTACTTAATATTGTTATTTCTAAGTTTTGATGGTTCCATGTTGTAAAGAATTTCATTCTGCCCCATTTTGACCTATAGAAGTTCGGATTTGGACTCCGGATGAAGGTTTTATGAAGCTTGGAAGCCATGGTTACATGGTTCTTCTTCTCGAAAGAATAGAGAAGAAGAACAGTTCCCTGCCACATGATTCTTTGCTGGATGAACTTAGCCGCATAGCCTTTATGCGGCAAGTTCTTCTTTCAGCCGCATGGACTCCCTTTTCCCCCGAGCCGCATATGGTTTCCTTGTCGCATGTGCCCTGAACCCTTGGGCCGCATGGACCCATTTCCAGCCGCATAAGGCCCATTCCCCCTTCAGCCGCATAAGCTCCTAATTTCCTCCGAGCCGTATGGATTTGAATTCCCAGCCGCATATGCACGCGTCTCCCTGGCCGCATGAGACCCGGTTATTCCTAGCCGCATAGACTTTCCCTCCTTGGCCGCATGGGACTCAGCTCATTCTAGCCACATAAGATCCCCCCATTTCCAACCGTATAAGGCCCATACCCCCTCTCAGCCGCATAGCGTTGCTCTTCTGCAGCCGCATATGCGCCCGCCATCTTGAGCCGTATACGACATTTTATCTCAGTCGCATGGGGTTGCTCCTTCCCAGAGCCGTATATGCTCATCTCCTCTGAGCCGCATGAGACCCTTCATCTCCAGCCGTATATGCCTCGTCTTCTCCGGCCGTATATGCCTAGTTTCTTCTTAGACGCATGGCCTTTTTGAGCTCTGGTCTTTTATTATTATTATTTGTTCTTATATTAAAATGTTACATAATGCTTCTATAACTTGGGTCTCCTGATGGAATGCTTGTACTATGTTATCATGCACATGTACCATGAACATGACAGTGACCCGTAGTGGTGCACTCTTGACAAGTAACATGACATGATAGTGGCCCGCCGTGGCACACTCCTGACAAGTAACCTGACATGATATACCTTGATATGTTGTTGCGACAGCTAGCCTGACATGACAAGTATAAATAGCCTGGACACCGTGGGCGATTGTGCTTGTACAAATGAACCAGTATTGTCTTGCATCATGTCTAGGACAGGGACCCCTGAGTACCACGGTCAGGGGTGCCTACCAAATTGACTAAGGCTAATAACTAGAATAATCCAATAGTCATGAAGAGATTTCCCAACTACAGGCAATCCCGTTACCTGGGCGCGCTTGGGATCTGTAGCCTGCCGTCGAGTAGGGCACATTTCCAGCACACTGTCATGTGTTGTACCCTTCAAGCTACTTAAGGGTACATGCGTTTCCTGGACGATGTACCCACCTGAGTTCAACCCCTAATATTCGACCTGGGTAACCTGGATGGTCTGCAGGGCTTGTGGCTATAGAATAATCTCGCTGCATCTTGCTAGTAACTAGGCATATGATAACCCTAGTTAGTTAAAGATATGTCTGTAACGCCCCAGTCCCAAAATACGTAGGACTAGAAACGTAGACATGCCAGCTGTATACATACGAAGTACATGGCCTTGTATGTATACATAAGCTGTAATATGCAGTAGAAACCATAGCAACTAATCTCAACCACAAATAAAGGAAAATAAAGAATTCATATAATCATTTATGGAAATATATTTGTACAATATGTTGGGCGGAGACAAATCCACTACCAACAAGCAAAGGACAAAATATATGGAAAATGAAATAAGTTTGGCGAGCGAAGCGAAGACGATCCAATTGCAATCATCCTCGAAGATATAGCGATGATCACGGCTAGAGCTAGAACACCTGCGTAAGACAAGAGCACACACCTGGCGAGATAACCAGGTCCCCAGAGGGGCGTAATAAGACACATAATATCATACCAATAACTGAATAATAGAAGCTCAACATAAAAGTATATATATGACTAAACAAATAAAGGTCCTTAACCATTCTATGTGAAAATACACTTTGAAGACAACGTTCCACACAAGGGCTCTCGAGACTAGAAATACGGCGCGTTAGCATTTCAACCGAGGTACTAGTAACATCTAGAGAAAAGTAAATACACGGTCCATTAGCACTCGGGTGAGAGCTAAGGGGCATCTAGAGGAAAATAAATGCACGGCCACTAGCTCTTGGGTGAGTCACTAACGGCAGCTAGAGGAAAGTAAATGCACGGCACATTTGTGTTTCAACCGAGGCACTAGTGGCATCTAGAGGAAAGTAAATAAATGCACGGCTCATTAGCTCTCGGCAGAGTCACAAATGACATCTAGAGAAAAGTAAATGTGTGAAAGCCCCTGCGCCTAATAACTGTCTTGCCCCTCCCTATGTACTACTCGTGCTGAATCCACACCATGATATTTCTAATAACCGCTAAGTCTTCTAGGTAATTATATTAGCAGTTATATCCTAACGCTCGTCCTGTACGCACCGATGTACGGTCGGTACGCAAGTCCGAATCTATATGAGACACGTGACATCGTGGTACACATGTGTCGAGTCAATGAATGTGGCATAAACAAAGGTGGTCCCTTAACTCTAGGCCAAAATGCATAACGAAAACTACAATATAATAATTTACAACTACATAAAGTTTTAAAATAACAATTTATATTCGCTAGAAATAAATAATTATAAAGCATGCATGATATTGAACAAGAAAAATAAACAGTAAAGGCAAGGTGTCTTGTCTAATGTCCGAGTGAGGTAAGATGATGTCCTGGCGACGAATCAACAACAGCGCACAAAGAGGAAGGTGCAGGAACAACTTCAGATGCTGAAAATAGTCTATTATCTAATTATAATTAATACTGCACCTATTATATTTATTTAATAAATTCTAAAGTTAGGATATGGTATAGGTTTTCGTATTAGCTTTTCGAAAAACTAAATGGATCGCATTTTCGTTTCCGGAATCTCCCGAAATCGCAAAAATACTGAAACACGTTTATTTTTGGGACACTGGATACTCAAACAGTTTTATAGAAAACTACAGAATGAATTTTGTCTATTAAAATATGTTTTTGGAAACCTTACCTCGATACGCTTCTTTTAAAAAAAAATTGGAGGCGAAACGGAGTTCGGAGCTAGGAGATATCGTCGTTCCAAGTTGCTCTTGCTGCTAAAAAGCGGGGCTGAATTCTAATGACGAATTTTAGAGTTTCTATTGGACTAAAAATAATTTCGAATTATGGCTGATAGAAGGGGGATGTATTGGGTTTATATAGGTATTTATTTCAGATTTATCTCCTAAATTAGATAGGATTTGATTTAAATAAAAAACGATCTAATTAATGCTAGATATGATTCCAATAGGATAAGAATTTCTAATGGATAAATCTTCCCATAAATTTAAATCAAATAAATTATTTAAAAAAATAAATCAATTTGATTGCAATCCTTTAAATGATCACCATAATAACTTTAAGTATTATTCGATATTATTAAATAATTCAAATCATATGAATCTAAATTCAAATCAAACTCAACATAATAACTTTAAAATAATATCTAATATTTATCAAAATAATTTAAATCAAATAATAAATAAATTATTTAATCAAATAACATTTTAAATCTAGATTAGACAAATCGTAATGCTCCAATTAGTCATCGTAAGTATTTTTAACAATATTTAAATTATCAACATAATTTAAAGTATAGTTGATAACCATCAAGATAATTTAAATAAATTCAAATATAATCAAATAACTGATTAACATATCAAAATAATACTCGATGTCATTAAATATTATAAAACTTACTTTTATAAATCCAAATCGTTATTTAAAAATAAATAGACAAAAAAAACCTTTTATCGCTCATTTTTTTTAAAACCAATTTTTAGAAGACCAAAAATAATAAAAACATATTTTATATTTCAAATAAAAAATTCGAGAATATTTTTTTTAGAAACATTATTTCAAACCATTAATTTAAAACTAGTTTTTGGTAACAAAAGTAATCACAAAATATCTTTTACAAAATTTCCACGAAAATTACTTTTAAACACGAAATTAAAATATATATATAATTTAAAAAATAATAATTTTGGGAAGATGAGTTACAAATCTAACCACCTTTAAAAATTTTCATACTCGAAATCTAAGGACTACTAGGATAGGCGGACTTGGTTGATCGGTAAAAGGATAGTAAGAATTTGTGATAAGAGAAAACAGATGAAAGGGAAAAGAGAATTTCTTTAATGAGAACTTTAATCAATTTGGATGAAAAATAGAAGAAGTGAATGGATATGGCTTGATGTGCACGGACACGATGCACAAACACATTTGTAGGTGGAGAAAATTAATAGAATAGAGAATAATGAGCCTCTCCTTATATAGGAGGTGGAAGCTACTATTTAGATAAGAATTATGATAGATGCAAATCCCTTTAGATAATTTCTCTATTTATTTTAAATCAAATTCAATAAATTTCAATCCAAATCTAAATCAATTTAAATCTAATTAAATTCCATCCTTTAGTTTAAAATCAATCAAATTTCAAATATATATATATTAATTTAACTATTTAAATAAATCCATAAAATCAAATCAAGATTTAAATCGCCACAATAATTTCAAAATATATTTTCCAAAAATACTAATAATAATATTTTTGAAAATTACATTATTATTTATAAATAAAATAATAAATAATTACGAAATATATATGTATGTCCCAATAATATTTACATAAATATACTTTTCTAATATACCATTTTATAGGAAAATTATTTATTATTATATCTGTATAAATGAAAGGCTTTTCATAATTAAAATCATAAACTTGAAAATTTAGGCACGATAGCTAAAAATAATTATTATCTATATTATTTCGAACTGGAAATTGCTGAGAAACCCAATTTCGGGGTGGGCTTTTATGAAATGCCCACCCGCTGGATAAGTTTTATGAAATACCCAGAATTAAGTATTTTCACGTTAAATATTCCAAGATTCCCTTTTAGATGCCACCCGCTAGAAACTGCTATTTTTATAATACCGAAACTACCCCTCCGCGCGAATTGGTCATCTATATGTATTTGAATTCAAAAAACTCAGATATGGATTGTGATTTTCGTCTTCTTCTTCTTCACTGGAAATCTGAATTCCATTGCTCTCATCTTCAGCAGAGATCGCAAAGATCGTTCGTAGTTCGGTGTGCTTTTCTTCAGTCGAACTCAGATCATCGCTCGTCATCATCATCATCATCATCATCTTCATCTTCATCGTGGAGACATTTGAAGTTTTTCGACAATTAGGTCAATTGTGGAGAGAATATCTTTCTTTTTCTTTTCCATCAGAATTATCATCGTTTTGAAAGAAGAACGAAACTCTTTGTTAATGAAAAAAACTAAATTACACGGAGAATGCCATTCTCCGTTTTATTTAAAACGGAGAATGCCGTTCTCCGTGTTTCTAACACGGAGAATGGTCATTCTCCTGCGTTTTAACACTGGAATGACCATTCTCCGTGCTAAATTACACGGAGAATGACCATTCTCCATTTTATTTAACACGGAGAATGGCATTCTCCGTGTTAGTAACACGGAGAATGGTCATTCTCCTGCGTTTTAACACTAGAATGACCATTCTCTGTGTTAAATAAAACGGAGAATGTCATTCTCCGTGTTAAATAAAACGGAGAATGACATTCTCCGTCTTAATGTAGCACGGAGAATGGCCATTCTCCGTTTAAATTAAGACGGAGAATGTCATTCTCCGTTTTATTTAACACGGAGAATGACATTCTCCGTTTAAATTAACACGGAGAATATCATTCTCCGTTTAAATTAAGACGGAGAATGTCATTCTCCGTTTTATTTAACACGGAGAATGACATTCTCCGTTTTATTTAACACGGAGAATGGCATTCTCCGTGTTTCTAACACGGAGAATGGTCATTCTCTTGCGTTTTAACACTGGAATGACCATTCTCCGTGTAAACTAAGACGGAGAATGACCATTCTCCGTCTAAATTATGACGGAGAATGACCATTCTCCGTGTAACTTTCAGGACGGAGAATGACGGAGAATGACATTCTCCGTGTTACTAACACGGAGAATGGTCATTCTCCGTATAAATTAAGACGGAGAATGCCATTCTCCGTGTTACTAATACGGAGAATGACCACCCTCATGTGAAATTAACATTTTTCGTGTTCTAACACGGAGAATGGCCATTCTCCTGCATTTTATGGTCAGCTGAAACTTTGGAGGGCCATAACTTTTGACTGGGAGGTCGAAATGAGGTCCCGTTTGTCGCAAAATGAGCGTATCGTCGAGGAGACTGAAAGTAACAGCTTTATCGTTAGACGGCCTTCCGAAATTTTAGATTCGCAAAAAAAATGATGTTTGGACCTCCGTTTTAGCATTTTTGTCGTTTGTCCCAGTCTTTCCGAAATTTTTCGTCGAGTTTTTGAAGATTTTTGAGGAGAAAACCTAGATTCGAAAGTGAGCAGCGTAAGGAAGAAAATGAAGTATCGAAACTTTTTTTAAGAACAGTTTCGTGGGTGTTTTCAATAAATTAAAAGGAAGGGCAAAAGGGTCATTTGGAATCCGCTTTGGATAAGTTTCTCTAATTCTGGGCACGCGATGAAAGTTTTTTTAGCGGTGGGTTTTACATAAAACTTTTTTAGTTTTTGGACATTTCATAAATCTTCCCTATTTCGAAACTATAAAAATAGAAAAAATATTTTTGAAAAATATGTACGCTCGCACATGGTCGTACTAGTCGAGCAATTACGAAAAACAAAATTTTGCGCGCGACGTACAATGCAACTACGCGATGTACAATATACAAAAATAAAAAAATCAGTATCAAATTTATTAAAAAAATAGTAGAAATTTAGGGGTTTTATATTCTACCCAACTTAAAAGAATTTCGTCCTCGAAATTAAGAATTAGTAGGAGGGTGAAAAGACACAAGGGGATATCGGTGGGGAACAATCAATTATATGGCTCAACAAAATCATGTCGTAAGAAGTTCCGATCTAGATCTTAGAAAAATAATACGGGTATGGTCGTGGGTAGTGAATGAGGTCATGAGTTTTAAGCAACAATTAAAAAGTTAAGGGTTAAAGTTAGTCATGATAACATGGAAGGAGTAATATGGTATCAAGAGGATAAATGGGAGACCTAAAAAGATATATTTTAAGAGTAGGTTGAGGGCACGATTTAAGAGAACGATTTTAATTTTACTCTTAAATTAAGCGATTAGAAGGTCATGATAGTAAATATAGGGCCAAGAAAAAGGACGAGTAGTTTAGGATGAAGATATAGCAACATTGAGTGAGAACGGTCATAGTCGATAGGATGGCTAGAGGAAGTTCTAGTGTAACGCCTTCGTCCTTCTAAAATAGGTGAAGGCGAAAGCAATATAGAGTTCGAAGGAGGCGTTATCGAATACGAATACATGACCGAATAATTCAAAAGGAGTTGCCAAGGCAGTCACGGATGGGACTCTAGATGGCAAGTTTAGCTATGTCCCCATCCACGTAGAACGATAGATGTAAGCGAACCAAAGTGCTCTAGGTTGATCAGACCATCATGCACCGGTTCTGAGTAGACAATACGTTAGCGGAGGCCTCCAATAACATATGTCATGAACAAGCTTGATAAAGAATTTAGCTTGCAAAACCTAGGCTACATTAGCATCATTAGTCTAAATAGTAAAAATATAGGCACGAGAGTTTAAAATTGAGAGAGAGTATAGTCGAACTTCTAAATAATCTAAGCCATGTCCTGTGATGGTCTTTATACAGTCGTCCTATAGTCTTCTTGTCCAAGTCCTTGGTTGACTAGATGGTTTAGGGTCCTCTAAATTCTAGAATCTAAGTGAACTTACTAATATAGGTCACAAGGACAAAGGGATTACTAGGTCATAAAGCATTATACCCAACTTAAAAGAATTAAACTAATAGTGTTTGGGATATCTAACTAGTAGGGTCAATCTTTAGCAAACACGAAGGGAAGATAAGAATAATGATAGGAGGAATCAAGCAAGATGCAATTGATGAGTCGAACGGTAATTCAAATATGGGATCGAGGAAAGAGGTCAGGTATGTGGATGAGATCCTAGACTTCTAATCCTATACGCAGGCTTGCTTGGTACGGTAAAGTAACCAAACAATTTATCTAGACCTGCATAGGCCACCACAAAAATATGTAACGCCCCAGTCCCAAAATACGTAGGACTAGAAACGTAGACATGCCAGCTGTATACATACGAAGTACATGGCCTTGTATGTATACATAAGCTGTAATATGCAGTAGAAACCATAGCAACTAATCTCATCCACAAATAAAGGAAAATAAAGAATTCATATAATCATCTATGGAAATGTATTTGTACAATATATTGGGCGGAGACAAATCCACTACCAACAAGCAAAGGACGAAATACATGGAAAATGAAATAAGTTTGGCGAGCGAAGCGAAGACGATACAATTGCAATCATCTTCGAAGATATAGCGATGATCACGGCTAGAGCTAGAACACCTGCGTAAGATAAGAGCACACACCTGGCGAGATAACCAGGTTCTCAGAGGGACGTAACAAGACACATAATATCATGCCAATAACTGAATAATAGAAGCTCAACATAAAAGTATATATATGACTAAACAAATAAAGGTCATTAACCATTCTATGTGAAAATACACTTTGAAGACAACGTTCCACACAAGGGATCTCGAGACTAGAAACACGGCGCGTTAGCGTTTCAACCGAGGTACTAGTGGCATCTAGAGAAAAGTAAATACACGGTCCATTAGCACTCGGGTGAGAGCTAAGGGGCATCTAAAGGAAAATAAATGCACGGCCACTAGCTCTTGGGTGAGTCACTAACGGCAGCTAGAGAAAAATAAATGCACGGCACATTTGTGTTTCAACCGAGGCACTAGTGGCATCTAGAGGAAAGTAAATAAATGCACGGCTCACTAGCTCTCGGCTGAGTCACAAATGGCAGCTAGAGAAAAGTAAATGTGTGAAAGCCCCTGCGCCTAATAACTATCTTCCCCCTCCCCATGCACTACTCGTGCTGAATCCACACCACGATATTTCTAATAAGCGCTAAGTCTTCTAGGTAATTATATTAGCAGTTATATCCTAACGCTCGTCCTGTACGTACTGATGTACGGTCGGTACGCAAGTTTGAATCTATATGAGATACGTGACATCATGGTATGTCGAGTCAATGAATGCGGCATAAACAAAGGTGGTCCCTTAACTCTCGGCCAAAATGCATAACGAAAACTACAATATAATAATTTGTAACTACATAAAGTTTTGAAATAATAATTTATATTCGCTAGAAATAAATAATTATAAAGCATGCATGATATTGCACAAGAAAAATAAACAATAAAGGCAAGGTGTCTTTCGTGATGTCCGAGTGAGGTAAGATGATGTCCTGGCGACGAATCAACAACAGCGCACAAAGAGGAAGGTACAGGAACAACTTCAGATGCTGAAAATAGTCTATTATCTAATTATAATTAATACTGCACCTATTACATTTATTTAATAAATTCTAAAGTTAGGATATGGTATAGGTTTTCGTATTAGCTTTTCGAAAAACTAACGGATCGCATTTTCGTTTCCGGAATCTCCCGAAATCGCAAAAATACTGAAACACGTTTATTTTTGGGACTCTAGATACTCAAACAGTTTTATAGAAATCTATAGAACAAATTTTGTCTATTAAAATATGTTTTTAAAAACATTACCTCGATACGCTTCTTTTAAAAAAAACTGGAGGCAAAACGGAGTTCGGAGCTAGGAGATATCGTCGTTCCAAGTTGCTCTTGCTGCTAAAAAGCGGGGCTGAATTCTAATGACGAATTTTAGAGTTTCTATTGGACTAAAAATAATTTCGAATTATGGCTGATAGAAGGGGGATGTATTGGGTTTATATAGGTATTTATTTCAGATTTATCTCCTAAATTAGATAGGATTTGATTTAAATAAAAAACGATCAAATTAATGCTAGATATGATTCCAATAGGATAAGAATTTCTAATGGATAAATCTTCCCATAAATTTAAATTAAATAAATTATTTAAAAAACAAATCAATTTGATTGCAATCCTTTAAATGATCACCATAATAACTTTAAGTATTATTCGATATTATCAAATAATTCAAATCATATGAATCTAAATCCAAATCAAACTCAACATAATAACTTTAAAATAATATCTAATATTTATCAAAATAATTTAAATCAAATAATAAATAAATTATTTAATCAAATAACATTTTAAATCTAGATTAGACAAATCGTAATACTCCAATTAGTCATCGTAAGTATTTTAAACAATATTTAAATTATCAACATAATTTAAAGTATAGTTGATAACCATCAAGATAATTTAAATAAAGGCTTAATTGCACTTTGCTACCCTCAACTATTCCGCTTTTTCAACTTGATACCCTAAACTTTTTTTTGTAACAAGTTGATACCTCAACTACTATTTTTTTTCAACTTGATACCTAATTTTTCAAAAAACCCCAAAATGCCCTTATCCCTTCCCTCTTCCCTTCTCCCCTCCCAAACCCCCCCTCCCCCACTCAGGCCACCCCAACCCTCCCGCTCCGCCTCCCCTCCGGCCACCCCCCCTCTCCCACGCCGGCCAACCCCCCCTCCCGCTTCAGGCGCCACCGTCGCGGCGGCGGCTGCGGCTGCTGCTGCTGCGGCGGCTACTGCTGCTGCGACGGCGGCTGCTACTGCCGCGGTGGCTGGCGGCGGTGGGGGTAGGGGGTGGCCGCGCGCGGGAGAGGGGGGTGGCCGGAGGGGAGGCGGAGCGGGAGGGAGGCGGTAGCCGGAGTGGGGGAGGGAAGGGTTTGGGGGAGGGGAGTAATTTTAAGGTTTGAGCAGGGGTATTTTCGTCCCAAAATTATTTTGGGTATCAACTTGTTACAAAAAAAAGTTTAGGGTATCAAGTTGAAAAAGCGGAATAGTTGAGGGTAGCAAAGTGCAATTAAGCCATAAATAAATTCAAATATAATCAAATAACTGATTAACATATCAAAATAATACTCGATGTCATTAAATATTATAAAACTTCCTTTTATGAATCCAAATCGTTATTTAAAAATAAATAGACAAAAAAAACCTTTTATCGCTCTTTTTTTTTAAAACCAATTTTTAGAAGACCAAAAATAATAAAAACATATTTTATATTTCAAATAAAAAATTCGAGAACATTTTTTTAGAAACATTATTTCAAACCATTAATTTAAAACTAGTTTTTGGTAACAAAAGTAATCACAAAATATCTATTACAAAATTTCCACGAAAATTACTTTTAAACACGAAATTAAAATATATAGATATAATTTAAAAAATAATAATTTCGAGAAGATGAGTTACAAATCTACCCACCTTTGAAAATTTTCGTACTCGAAATTTAAGGACTACTAGGATAGACGGACTTGGTTGATCGGTAAAAGGATAGTAAGAATTTGTGATAAGAGAAAACAGATGAAAGGGAAAAGAGAATTTCTTTAATGAGAACATTAATCAATTTGGATGAAAAATAGAAGAAGTAAATGGATATGGCTTGATGTGCACGGACACGATGCACAAACACATTTGTAGGTGGAGAAAATTAATGGAATAGAGAATAATGAGCCTCTCCTTATATATGAGGTGGAAGCTACTATTTAGATAAGGATTATGATAGTTGCAAATCCCTTTAGATAATTCCTCTATTTATTTTAAATCAAATTCAATAAATTTCAATCCAAATCTAAATCAATTTAAATCTAATTAAATTCCATCCTTTAGTTTAAAATCAATCAAATTTCAAATATATATATATTAATTTAACTATTTAAATAAATCCATAAAATCAAATCAAGATTTAAATCACCACAATAATTTCAAAATATATTTTCCAAAAATACTAATAATAATAATTTTGAAAATTACATTATTATTTAAAAATAAAATAATAAATAATTATAAAATATATATGTATGTCCAAATAATATTTACATAAATATACTTTTCTAATATACCATTTTATAGGAAAATTATTTATTATTATATCTGTATAAATGAAAGGCTTTTCATAATTAAAATCATAAACTTAAAAATTTAGGCACGATAGCTATAAATAATTATTATCTATATTATTTCAAAACTATAAAAATAGAAAAAAATATTTTTGAAAAATATGTACGCTCGCACATAGTCGTACTAGTCGAGCAATTACGAAAAATAAAATTTTGCGCGCGACGTACAATACAACTACGCGATGTACAATATACAAAAATAAAAAAATTAGTATCAAATTTATTT
Source organism: Iris pallida (assembly GCA_029216955.1). Classification (NCBI taxonomy): domain Eukaryota; kingdom Viridiplantae; phylum Streptophyta; class Magnoliopsida; order Asparagales; family Iridaceae; genus Iris; species Iris pallida. The sequence continues at coordinate 12,723,349 of JANAVB010022999.1, read as the reverse complement.
AAAAAAATAGTAGAAATTTAGGGGTTTTACAATGTCTGCCCCCGCTCTCCAGTATTCTGGTTCTGGGGCGTGACATGGTTTAAGTGGTGGCCCTTGCAGGTCTTGCAATTCAAGATTTGTGAGGGTTTACTGAATAAATGTCTTAATCAGTACTCGCCCTTGATCTCTGTTCGTATCCTCTGAATCCCTAAAATTTTTGTCCTGATCACATGTTTGTATCGTTGATCTGTCTTGGTCTTTCCTTATTGTTTCCCTATGTCTTCTTCTTCAGCGACATTGTACCTGGCCCTGCCGATCAGCAAGACGGAGCACCTCCCATGGACCAGCAGCAACCTGGAGATCAAGTCCAGCATTCAGGAGTAGCCTCCAGAGTCATACCTACCGGAGGAGTGCCACTAGTTCAGTCCGTCCAGCCTGCAGAGCCTGATGATGGCACTTTGGTGGGTCTTATCAGGACCTTGTTAGCTTTTCAGGATAGTAGAGGAGATGCCTTGCACCAGGCAGTGGAAGATGCTCTGACCAGAGGAGGTCATTAGGGTAACAACGCGACAAACCGCTTCAAGCGCTTGAACCCACCCTTCTTTGACGGCAGTGAAGATGCTATTGCCGCAGATGCTTGGCTTCAAGACACAGAGGTGATTCTAGAAGCAGCCAGGACTCCAGAGAACGAGAAGTTGGCCGTGGTGTGCCTGCAGTTATTAGATCTTGCCCGCAGCTAGTGGGCGGCGCAAGCCGTTAGATTAGTGGCACCTATTGCTTGGACAGTATTTCGTGAAAGATTCTAGACCAAGTATTTCGATGTCGTAGCTCGGTACGATCTACAGACCAAGTTCACCAATTTGAAGCAGATGGACAGGACGGTCGATGGGTATACGGCAGAGTTTTTTAGGCTTAGTCGGTTTGCTTCCACCTTGGTAGCGACCGAGTTTGATAGAGCCCAGCGATTCCAGCATAGGCATCACCTGGAGATTTTATTGGCAGTTGAACAGTTTGAGTATCAGACTTTCGATGCAGTCTTGAGAGCAGCTAGGAGGCATGAGTATACCTCCCAGAGGATCGTGGACAGGACCGGAGGTCGGAAGTGGTCTCACGGCCAGATGATCCAGTCCTCAACACCAGCCCCGACAGCTAGGACTTTGACTATTGGAGTTCCCCGAAGGGCAGATTCGGTTACGTCGGTTCAGCATTCGACTCCGATATCCCCTTAGCAACAGAAGTAGAAGCAGTCTTCCACAATGAGCTGCACTCATTGTGGGAAGCTAGGACACGTTATTTCGGAGTGTCGCAGAGCACAGGGATTATGTTTGGCTTGTAGGGCACCGGATCATAAGATAGGATCCTGCCCGAATAGGGCCAGTTCATCATCGGCCCAAACTAGTCCTTCGGTAAGGAAACTAGCACCAGTGCAGCAGCAGCAGCAGTACCAGCCTCCGAGGCTATTACCGCCTTAGGCTTAAGTCTTTCAGCAGCAGAGACCCCAACAGTATGCCCTGGTCCAAGTTCAGATTCAGAACCGGCTGAGAGGTTCCTAGCAGGATGTCTTCCCTCTTTCTCATGCCTTCAAATTCCTTGCTTGCATAATTGATTGTTTGATTGATTGCTTAGTATAGCTTGTCCTTGCATCTCCAGCCTCTCGATTAAATTTTGAGGACGAAATTCTTTTAAGATGAGTAGAGTTGTAATGCCTGTGGTTCGTATTACGTATTTTGGAATACGTGTATGTATTTTGTCTCGTATTGCATGTCTCCTTGCTTGGTTTAATTGGACATTTTTTTGCTTGGTTCATCTTGGTTCGGTTCGGCTTGTTGGCTTAGTTCGGTTTTGTTGGCGAACCAACCCACCTACCTACCACCACCATCACCATTTATTAACTCCCACACACTTCTCTCTCAGTATTCACTTTTTTTCTTCTCCACCATTACTTCTCCACCAACCTGAGAGAAAGAGGTTTAGGCAAGTACATCTTGCTTCATGGAGGAACTTAAGATTTATTGTTCCATTTTCTTTCTTGCAACATTATAAGACACTTCAGTGCTTGGCATTTTCAATTTCCATGGCTAAATTCTTGTAGATCTAAGTTTATTGTATTTTTGGATTTCTTGGATTTTGATCTACTTAACATTATTATTTCCAAGTTTTGATGGTTCCATGTTGTAGAAAATTTCATTATGTCCCATTTTGACCTATAGAAGTCCGGATTTGGACTCTGGATGAAGGTTTTATGAAGCTTGGAAGCCATGATTGCATGGTTCTTCTTCTCGGAAGAATAGAAAAGAAGAACAGTTTCCTACTGCATGATTCTTTGCTGGATGAACTTAGCCGTATAGCCTTTATGCAGCAAGTTCTTCTTTCAGCCGCATGGACTCCCTTTCCACCGAGCCGTATATGGTTCCCTTGCCGCATGTGCCCTGAACTCTTGGGCCGCATGGACCCATTTCTAACCGCATAAGGCCCATTCCCCCTTCAGCCGTATGAGCTCCTAATTCCCTCCGAGTTGTATGGATTTGAATTCCCAGCCGCATATACACCCGTCTCCCTGGCCGCATGAGACCCAGTTATTCCTAGCCGCATAGACTTTCCCTCCTTGGCCGCATGGGACTCAGTTCATTCTAGCCGCATAAGATCCCCCCATTTCCAGCCGCATAAGGCCCATGCCCCCTCTCAGCCGTATAGTGTTGCTCTTCCGCAGCCGCATATGCGCCCGCCATCTTGAGCTGCATACGACCTTTTATCTCAGCCGTATGGGGTCACTCCTTCCCAGAGCCGCATATGCTCATCTCCCCTGAGCCGCATGAGACCCTTCATCTCCAACCGCATACGTCCCGTCTTCTCCAGCCGCATATGCCTAGTTTCTTCTTAGACGCATGGCCTTTTTGAGCTTTGGTCTTTTATTATTATTATTTGTTCTTATATTAGAATGTTACATAATGCTTCTATAACTTGGGTCTCCTGATGGAATGCTTGTACTATGTTATCCTACACATGTACCATGAATACGACAGTGACCCGTAGTGGTGCACTTTTGACAAGTAACATGACATGATAGTGGCCCGTCGTGGCGCACTCCTGAGAAGTAAGACATGATATACCTTGATATGCTGTTACGACATCTACCCTGACATGACAAGTATAAATAGCCTGGACACCGTGGGCGATTGTGCTTGTATAAATGAACCAGTATTGTCTTACATCATGTCTAGGACAGGGACCCCTGAGTACCACGGTCAGGGGTGCCTACCAAATTAACTAAGGCTAATAACTAGAATAATCCAGTAGTCATGAAGAGATTTCCCAGCTACAGGCGATCCCGTTACCTGGGCGCGCTTAGGATCTGTAGTCTACCGTCGAGAGGGCACATTTCCAGCACACTGTCATGTGTTGCACCCTTCAAGCTACTTAAGGGTACATGCATTTCCTGGACGATATACCCACCTGTATTCAACCCCTAATATTCGACCTGGGTAACCTGGATAGTCTGCAGGGCTTGTGGCTGTAGAATAATCTCGCTGCATCTTGCTAGTAACTAGGCATGCGATAACCCTAGTTAGTTAAAGTATCAAGCCGTACTTATTGCTTGGTCGTAATTGTTGGATGAGGCATAATTAATCTAGTCTTGTCTTGATCCAGTACAAGATTCTTACATGACCTAATTTTCTTATATTATCTTGCCGATAAATAGGAGAAACCAAGTTCTGTTCAGATGAAGGAATCCAACCCCGGTCCTTGTTTGGTTTAAGGGTCGTAACTTGGGTATCTGAATGGTTCCATGGTTATCTGACCGTATATCCTCGTGATGCTCTATCTCTCTAGTTTTATTATATTATTATTATATTCTATGCTAATTGCTAGTTTTAGTTCCTAAGTGAAGCCTCCTTTGTGGCACTTGCTCTTTCTGGGATCTGATCCAGCTAGTTTTATATGGCCAGATACCGGAGCAGCTCCAGAGGATCTATCGACTTTCCAGTCCGATGGTGACCACCACGCGTAACCAGGGCAACGAGTGGGTTATTTTTGGCTCTCCCACTTTATTATAAAAAAATTCTTTTGAGGCGTTTAGCCGATGAGCACTTGTTTAGCTCGATTACACATTTACTTACTGTCTGCCTACGAGCTGTAACATGATTGACAGATCCTAGGGTTGATCATGTATGACTAAACTCTTGCTAGTCCTCATATTTTGTAATGACTAGCTTCATGATCAGCTGAATATGTAATGTTTGGGATGCCTTACTATTATATATTTGGTGATCTTACATCTTATAACATTTACTTACTTGCTTGTGATTGAGACACTAGGCTTGTTCATGATCCTAAGAGACTGTTGGCTTGTAGTTAAACCCTCATGTATCTAGACAGCCGTGACCGTATAGCGAGGTGGGATGCACTTCTATATACGTAGCTGGCTATGTCTGCCCCCGCTCTCCAGTATTCTAGTTCTGGGGCGTGACACTACAGTACAACACCAAATACATGTAATTAAGTCACCTAACATCCACATCAATTGCATAGGTATCCTGCCCTGCCTATACTATCCTGTGCACAGGTTCACAACCCCTCTCTACTTCCATATAAATTTTTCCCTACCTATCATCTCACCAACACTCATAGGTAGGTACACAGGGGACTTCTTGTATACATGTGTTACTATCCCCAATAGCAGGTGTTGCCAAACTAACTTAAAGCCCACTACTGCTGAACATTCTTCATTTCCCCTCCCATCAGATGGTTACCTGCATCTACTACCTCTTCCTGTTATTGCTTGCTAAGTTATTCCCCTAAACTGCTGCTACAACTAATCTCCCGTATACTACTGCTACACTGTTCTTTTGGTACTCCTATTGCTGCTCTTCCTACTGGGTACTGCCCATCTTTGGCTATGGCTAATAGGCAGCACCCTGTTCCCTATATTAGCTGCTGACTGCTCTTCCATATTTTCTTACTGCACACTCCTATACAAATATATATATACACACTTAGGCACACACACTCACCTACATACCTATATATAGATATAGATATTCACACACCCATAAGACACTGTCCTAGGACTGTACCTATACACACATAGGCCTACCCTTGATTCCCATATATTGACACGCAACACATGAATGTTTGTATCCACTAGTATACACATACACTCTACCTATATGGCTATACCTACATACACAACCAATAGCTCCTACTTACCAACTGATGCTACCTATATCCTATTCACATGGCACATGCACTGTCATAGTGAACACACACCCATATACCATACATATATACACACCCTACTCTATATACCCATATACACATATACACACATATATGACCCACACACACACACACATGCATGTTACTATCTACATATGCCTCTATATATTAATACCCACATGTATTAACCCCAATGTGTGCATGCACATTAAATACATACACACACACGAATTTATATATGGATACACACTTTTCTATATGCATGTATATTCAAATCTAACCATGCATTTCATAAGATACTATGACACCACACCACGTATCCTATTTAGGATACGCACCCCAAATCTCGTCTCAAGAAGGACACAAAAACCCTATGGGGACACGTAATGAACACTTGGTGCATAAACTTGTGATACGCCCAAGATACTCTATCAAACATTGTCCGAATCCTACCAAACATTATAGGTAAGTCTAAAAATATATATATTAGAACATAATTAGGTCATGGCAAGGCTAGTGTCAAGTGTCATATGCAATTGGGCATGTGTACCACAAGTGTAGGAGGCCCAAACCCCCCAAATTAACTCCGTGTCCTACCATATCATGACACAACCTACACGTATCCATTTGTGGACATGCATCTCGACACTCACAACCAAATCTATATTAATTAGACCTAACAAACCTAATGGCAAACACTTGGTGCACCATTCTCGGAATTCCTCCAAAAATAACTCAAAACTCATTGTGAAAGTCTCTAAATGGGTCAAATGAAGTCCAAGCTTCTCTCCATGGGTAACCCTAATGCATGGGTGGTTCCTAAATGACCAATTACACTATTTAGAATTAATTACAAGGGTTTAACTTCAGATTTACCTATTGGAAGATGGATTCCCAATACAAAGCCAAAAGGGATACAAATGGACACAACCTTCAAGAGTGGACACCTCATTCATGCTCCACTCCTTCCAATGCTTCCTCCTTGCTAATCCAAGCTCTAGCCCCCTTGGGATAGTACAAGAAATTGGTTGGAAATAAATTAGGAATGGTAGAGATTGGATCTTCTTCTCAAATGGAAAGAAAATGGAGATGAGGAAATTAGGATTTGTGGAGGCTAATAAATGAATGAAATGAGGGAATTTATAGGGTATATGACCAGCCACTATTCTCCAACCCTAATACAATCTAAAATGCCTAATAAGCCCTCACAACGAGTCATGAAGGTTTATTTTAGGAAGAGGTTTAATTAGGAAATGTTTTATTAACTAAAAAAAGAGTTTCTCTTGATCATTGCTCTTCAAATTAGTGGGTGCACCAAGACTAACTAATGGGTTCACTAATGGTGTCATGACAAGTCTAGTTGGGTCCATCTAGGTTTACTAACAAGTTGTCTAACTAGTAGCTAACAACTAGCAACTAACAACATCATATATTTAATTATATGCAACAATACCAACATAGAAAAGTAAAATAAAAATATAGTCATTACAATTAATATGAAATATAATTTTAAATTGGTACAATATAGGAAAAGACAAAAATATCCCTATTCTAGAAATGTGGTAGTTATAATGAGGTACCTTGACCAGATAAAGCCTCGACTTCCGCCAAGTCACAGCGGCGTAGCACCGCATATAGGCAGATAGCCTAATGCTGAAAAGATGGAGAGTTGTAGGTAGCACTTTAAAGGGGTGGGTCCCTATGCTACAGTGGTGTGACATCATGACGAGGTAAAAGATATAAAGCCTCGGCTTCAGGCTATGTCACAGCGACGTAACACCGTATAGAAGCACAAGACTTCATGTTGGGTAGTATAACAGTATAAAGAGGACTGTGACCTCATGCTACAGTTGTATGACTCCACAAAAGGTAGAGCCTCGGTATTGTAACATGTCATAGTGATATAGTACCGCAACGAAGCGCAAGACTTTATGCTAAAAACTCTTTACATAAAAGAACTCACCTAAGTGTATGGTTAGAGATGCGGGCCGTCTCTCGGCTTCAGGCTATGTCACAGCGACGTAACACCATATAGAAGCACAAGGACTCATGCTGGGGAGTATAACACTACAAAGAGGACTGTGACCTCATGCTACAGTAGTATGACACCACAAAAGGTAGAGCCTCGGCATTGTACTATGTCATAGTGACATAGCACCGCAATGAAGCGCAAGACTTTATGCTAAAAACTTTTTACATAAAAGAACTCACCTAAGTGTATGGTTAGAGATGCGGGACGTCTCTTGAGGGTAAACGGGTAGACACCCAAGATTCATACACCGAGACCAGGTCGACACAGGGTCTTTAACGTACGATCGTAGGCACAGTTGATGTCATGATGTGAATGAAAAAATAATAGCTATGGTGCAGAATTCAAGGCTTAGTCCATTTTTGTATCGTACTGTTGTTTGACCCATGTATCACGCCCAGTCCTAAAATATATCAGACTAGGAACGTAAGCATGCCAGCTAATACGATCTAGGAGAAGTTCCCAATTTAATAGACTAACTCCAGAGGTAATATGTTGTAGGATATACTAAACATGTGTTAACTAAACTATCTCAATCCACAGTAATATATAAATATCAAGAAATGAACAAGTGTAGTAGAGTCGGCAGCCAATATCATACTAGTTTGATCGATCTAGAGAAAAAGAGTAAGCTCGCAAAACTAGGCTATAACAGCATAGAAATTAAGACAGAAATATGAAGTGCAAGAGAATATAAAATGCACGAAAGAAAGAATAAAATAACCATCAATACTTGAATCCAACAATAACACACATACAACTATACTCCTGAAGTCCATTGAACACCCGAAGATATCACTAGGTCCTCAGAGGGACGTAACAAGATACAACAACTAGCCACAATATGAACAATAAAAGTAATATACATGAACATGAATATAACTGACAAGGTAGACTATCCATCTAAGTGAATGCACTTGAAGACTACTTTGGGATCATACAGATAGGTAAGGAGTGATATTAGCGTCAACTAATATAGCAAATATACTAGCATACTCCTGTCCAAACCGGAGACTAGTCCGCAGACGATAATAGAATATCCACTAGTATAGCCTATAACTCGGCACACTGAGGCTGATAAGGATAGGTAATCCCGTACGCCTACTAATAGTCTTCCCCGCCCAGGAATATTACAAGGTTATGTTCATGACTCGTACAACTCGTATCTCACATGCAAGTCCTCTAACTAACACAATTAGTCACATATGATCCGTAACACGAACCCCTTGTACCGGCCAAGTACAGGGTGTGTGCCAATACCAATGTAACTCTCACTCTATATGTCGTGTCATGAGTCGTATCCAAGTCATAGAAGTCATTAAGAATAACTTCAACATGAGGAAGTCTACTAGCATACTAGGTCACACATACCCACTATATGTCATCGATGGCATCATCGACGGCACCCAAGTCACACTTGGACGCTCTCCTAACACATCTAATCCTAACACACAATAACACGTCCATGTATAGCAGAAAATAAAATAAGATCACAGTGGCACGGTATCTTGTATGGAATCGTCGCGAAGGAATAAAGTACCGGTCCGACTTCAACCTCCCTAGTCACAGTCTCACGAACTCCTATAAATAATAATAATAATAATAATAATAATAATAATAATAATAATAATAATAATAACTAACATTAATAACCACACTAACATGATTACTATCATATATATATATATATATATATATATATATATATATATATATATATATATATAATATATTATATATATATATTTTTTTTTAATAAAAAAATATATATATATATTTATATATATATATATATATATATATATATATATATATATATATATATGTATATAAAAAAAAATATATATATATATATTATATATATATATTTTATATATATAGTACATAGATTTAACTATCTATATACTAGTCACAACTAGTCATAATACGTACTAGTCGAAATACTCCTTCTAGGACTAATAAAATTCCATAAAATATAAATATAAAATATCTAGTACTAATTCTTAAACAAATCTCTATAATTCTAAAAATATATATTATATACTTATTATCGCTTCGTGATCAAACTAATATCCCCATTTATAAACCAACGATATTAGAAAATTATTTAATCATAAATAAACTAAATTTAATATTCTGAAATAAATGGTAAACAATTATATTCATGATCATGAGTCGTGGATCGAATATGGAGCACTGGATACATAAAAAATTATTTTGGGACTTACAAGATGGAAATTTTGATAGTTCGTTTTACGGCAGAATTTTGTTCTTCAAAGATCGAATGATTCAAGCATTAAAACAGCAAAATTATGAAACACTCGTTGAACAAGATTTGTAGGTAATTGAAATAAGGTCATCTCCATATAGATATCAATGGTAAAAGTGAAGCTATATAGTTTAAAACTATTCCGTAATGAACCATGTCAATTCTGGATACATTTTGGTAAAACGTGTGTCCCGAAAAATCTAGAAATAATTTTGACATAAAATTTTTTATGAAGGCAGTAGAGCCATAGAAAAACCCAAAATTTTTGGTTTCATAAATTTTCAATGTCTAGAAGTGGAGAAAACATAGTTTCAAGTCGGCATACCTGCTATGATATTCGGCCAGTAAGGTTGGGGTGACTTCGGATGGCTTTGCGACTTGTAGGGATTATTCTAGGCCTTGTGGATTCTTGGTGTGATGGAGGGGTGCCTCAGCAGCGTCGAAGGTAAGGTGGCCGGCTCTAGGTGGTGCAGCAATGGCACGGATAGCAGCAAAAAGAAGAAGAAGATAGCAGCAGTTGGGCGACAGCAAGGGGCTCGGGTTTTAGGGTTTCTAAGATGGGGTTTGCGGATAGTAAAGGTTATATATATAAGGTTTTCTAGGATGGGGTTTGCGGATAGTATAGGTTATATATATAAGGTTTTCTAGGGGGTCGGGTATGGGCTGATGTAAGGGGGTTTTGGGTGAGTTTTGGTAGGATTTGGAGTCGTGATGCAGGAGAGATTGATACATGAATCTAAAGGTTTCCAAATATAGGAACTAAGATTTATTGAGTTTCATTGTTGGAGTTTAACCCAATAACTACTCAAATAAATTTGAAATAAATATTCTAGGATGGCCTCTCTACATGGATGACCCTAGCAAGTCCCATACAACTTGTTGGACAAGTTTAGGCTCAATAAAAATTATCCGATTTGGAAATACACTTAAAAAGTCACATAAAGGATCTTATGTGCCATTTGAATTTAAATAGCACATGGAGCCTCGATTGAGTGGAAAACCCTAGACATGTGTGTAGTAGGCTAAAAATAGTCGAAATAATATATTGAGTCATTTAAGTTGGATCAATATCGAGTCCGAAATTTAAGTTAGAAGTTACGACAAGTCTCACGGTAGATAACATCTTGGCCTAAATTGACCCCAAAGTTGTGCGAAGCAAATAGAAAACAAGAAGACATATTTGAGTGGGATATGATATACTAAATTGAAGATAAACTTGTCTAGGTCAAAACTCATGAAGGAAGTTTCTAGATTTTGGCATTTCTTATGCTCCAAAAATCAAAGCTACGGAAGAGTACATTTTATGATGATGAATAAATGTGGAAAAAATATATATTAATAACTATATTAAAAAAATAATTAAAAAATAAAAAAAATAACTCTAAAATTACAGGAGGATTACACCATGTGGGAAGATTCAAGTCGAAGCGACATCTCTTCCAATACATGATGGCAGTCACTGTGAGGAATGCTCAACCATATATTGAGATATATGTAGGGGATTTTTGGTGTTTTCTACTTTTCTTAAGGAACTTTTAGTCCCACATTAGAAAACCACCAAAGTGTATACCTCAATATAAAACTATACTTGTGTTGAAGTATGCACATAGGGTGAGGTGGCCCATATGGCTTGATTTTTCTAGAGGCTTAAGTTTAAATCACATAGAATCAAACCTTTGTTTTGTCATTATATTTGGTTTCCATAGGAGGTAAGCCCCGTAGGGGCTTAGCGACTCGGACTCCGGCGAAGGGCGCAAAGTGGCACTTTGATGACGCACTTTGCACTTAGCACTTCAGCATCTCGCAAGACGCTAGTGCGTACTTTTCATATGCGAGTTGCTTGTACCATTACTAGCTCGGGTGCATGCTCAAACGCATGCTCGGGATGTATGCGCGAGCATATGTGCGGCTATGTGCAGGCGCATGCACGACACTTTGCGTCAGGCGCATTGAGGTACGACACATTTGCGGCAAGGCGTATTTGTGTCCAGGCGCATTGCGGCCATGCTCCTTTAGAGCCATGTACAGTAGCATCAATGCGCATTTGCGTCCATACACCTTAGTGGCTATGCGTGTTTACCGTTGAAAAGTTAAAGTAAACTTTTGTATTTAACAAACAAAAAAAGTACCAAAAGTTGATCCTGGCCAGGTTCTTCCTTCCTAAATATAATTTTTCTGGGGACTTGTGATGATGGAGATCGAATACTGCTTCTGATTCCTTTACTCCGTTGATGATCCACTAACGGTTGAAAGTGAATTGCAAGTCTTTCTCTTTGATTGCAAGGGGATGGCAATTTGGCGCTCTGAAGTATACTATGGCTCTCAGAATGTCAGTACGACTATCTCTGACTCTCTGTGTGTGTCCTCTAAAATGAAGGAATGGTCCTTCTATTTGTAGCTATTTTGTAGAATGATCCACTCTTGCACGTAGGAACGCTACGAGCATGATCTATTGGGTGCAGGGGCCTACGCGCGTGATGGTAGAACTGAATCTGTTGTAACTGTACTGTTAGGCTATAGATGAGCCGACACATGGCAGTTGTTGAGATTCGCCTGTTGTTGAGATCTTGGGTTGTTGGCACCCGTTCGTTACTAGAACTGAGTCAATGACATGTGGCGAATGTGCTCTACTCAAAGATTTCGGTCTGTTTGAATAGAGGATCTCACTACGCCACAACAAGTCTAGGTTGAATACTGACTTTGGCATGTAAGATTCTCTGTAGTAGGGATGAAATGCACTGTTGGCATAGGGATGACCCTACGCCATAAAGAACTTAATATTGTAGAATGCTTTGGCGTGGAGAAGTCCATGTGACATTTGCACAACTGTCTCTGACAACATTTTAATCATTATGACGTGTCACACCCCAACCCCAAAATACATAGGAATATGAATGCAAGCATGCCAGCTAATACGATCTATAATAAGTTTCCTATTTAATGGACTTACGCTAGATGTATTATGCTGAAGAAGTATACTAAACCTATGATATCAAAACTATATCTCAATCCATATATAAGTAAATAAAGCAAGAATGAATAATATATAATATAGTCGGTCGCCCTACAATACACATGTTCGAGCAAATTGAGAACAAAAATAAGTTTGTAAAACTGGGCTAATAAGCAGAGTATATGATGATAAGAAATATATAAAACACGAAAGAATGATAAAATAGTACTACAAGAAATAACTAAAGAATGAAAACACAAACATACCATCTATCTATCTATCTATCTATCTATCTATCTATCTATCTATCTATCTATCTATCTATCTATCTATCTATCTATCTATCTATCTTTCTATAAGTGCTCCGCAGTAACCTGGAGAGATCACCAGGTCCTCAGTGGAATATAACAAGATATAGAAGGAACATGCCATAATATGAACTGAATAAATATAAATATGAAATAAATAGCTCTGATCACAATACGGTCGAGTATCCCACCATCGAAGCAGTGAACCACCCCTATAACCAGACAAGGACAAAGGATAGCAAACTATTCCACGATAAGACACTATCCCATGCCATAATACGAACTAAATGAATAACCCGAACCACCATATGGTCTACTATCTTATTGTCGAAACAATGAACCATACCCACAACCAAACAAGGACAATGTGTGGCCCACCATTCCGTAATAAGACATTATCCAATGCTATGTTTAGGGATAAGTATAACATCTCACTGTACTATGTCAATGCATGATGAAAACAACATTGGGCATATGGGTAGTGATAAGTATATAGCACCAAATCACAGACCGGTGTCGGATCACGAGCCGATGCTATGAACTATGAGCTACAAGCCAAACAGGCAACTATGAAACTATAAGGCGCATGACTCTGTAGTCTCCTCCAAAAATTATGCAGTCTAAAGGGCCTGTCTCATATGCCTACTAGTAGTCTTCTCCGCCCATGAATGGTACAAGTCATATCCATAACTCGAACAACCCGTATCTCAATACGAGTCACTAAACTAGACACAATCTAAATTCTATTTGCACCGACACACGAACCACTCGTACTGGTAGCTAGCCGAATACGGAAGCTCGTACCAACACAATGAACCCTCATTCATAGTGTCGTGTAATGCTACGTGTCATGGCATAAAAGTTACACAACTTTTAGGAAACGTCTTCTACACAACTAAGTCACACACACACACATCCCTATCATATCGATGCCATCGTCGATATCGTCCAAGTCATACTCGGACGCACACCACTATAACTACTACCAACAGAAAATAAGAACACGCATAAATATTTAAACAGAACAATTGATGGCAAGGTATCTTGCGTGGAACTTCGAAAGCAAAGTAAATCACGGTTCGGCTCCAATTGTAGTCGAATGATCACAAACTACTAAAATATAAATAAACTAAAATAAAAACTATTTCTAAAATAATATATCTACCATAAATATACATACTATTTATAGAGCCTATTACATATACTAGCTAACTAGTTTACAACTACATATGTACGCCCTCTACATGAAGTGTTATGCCAACATAAAAATAATACTTCATAATATAAAAATATTCATTTTAAATTATGGAATAATAATATAAATATTTGTGGAAAATTATTTAAATTTAATACTCGTCATATATATACATATTTATGAAACAAGTAAATATATACATATTCTAGCTATTCTACATACACATGTAATCATGCTATTAGATAAAAGTAGTATTTATATGGACTAAAAGTTGTAATTATAAATTTCAGAATATTTCTTGAAGATATTTAATAATAATATTTAATCATAATAATTATATAAAAAATACACTGACCACAGTCGCCCTTTAGACCCTTAGAGTTCTTGCTTCCTTCTTGTAGTTTTCTTTTTTAATCCTTTTGGTGGGTGTTGGGCCAACATTTATTTTGTAGGCGGGTTGGATTTTTCTCCAACTGCCAATGGAGCTTCTTCACTCCCTTTTGCCGTATTTATAATATTTACAGTCTTCTCTTAAAAAAAAGCACTCAAAATGCTATAAAAAATCGACAGCGTTCAGAAACACTATAATAAGTCAACATCATTAAAGCGCTATGCATTATCTATAACATTCATTAACGCTATTATTCATCAATAGCATTCAAGAACGCTATAGACCATCAACAACATTCATGAACGCCATAATCAATCTATAGCATTTACGAACGCTATAAACATTCACAGCATTCACGAACGCTATAAACCATCCACAGCATACACGAACGCTATAATCCATCTACAGCATTCAAGAACGCTATAATGTTATAGCGTTCACATGTCTGGACATATTATAGCATGGGCAATTATAGCAGACAGAATATGCTATAGAAGGCTTTATATAGCGTTCTGCGCATGCTATTGTAGGCCATATTTGTTGTAGTGTAAATATATCAACTTATTGGCTTGATTGACCAACTTATCAATTAAATCGAAACCAAACAAAGATAAACTAACATATTTAAATTCTAAAATAAATATAAGTAATTTGAGAAATAATAGGAATTGATGTGAAAATTACACAACAAACATCACATACTATATATAGGTGCAGCTAGTCAACAACCATAAATAATACTTAACCATATATATACCATCAATGCTACTATATATGGCACCATGTTATTTAGAAAAATAATATTTAAATTCCAAAAATATATAATTTTTTTTCTGAAAATTAAAAATTATTTTTTAATATATTTTAAATATAAATATTTTAGGAAAAAGAAGTCTAATACAAACTAGTTCAAAAATTACACAACTATGCCATACGGGGTTCCAATTTGGAAAGCAAATCAACATAAAAAATAGAAAATATATATTGTGGAATAAAATAAATAAATTACAGAAAATATGGCTTTCTATCTCAATTAATCATATTTAAATCATATTAAACTCTTATAAAATTTAAAGGTCAAATAGTCGGGTTATGGTGGACTTTTTGGTGTCCGAAAAATAGTATCTTGGAAACAATGCCATAAACGCATGAAATACTTGCAAATATGAACAAGAAACATTAGTATATGATTATAGGTTATGTTAGAGACATTACCAATAATTATTTTGAGATCAAACGGGTTCAAAAGTCGTCGGATAGATCCTCGCACCGAAATTGGCCAAATCTGGACCAACTTTAGTGCAACAGACGTCACGGCCAAAATTAGTGGATTGGTGTGAGTTAGCAATTTGACATCAAAGTAGACATATAGAGTTATCTATTAGTTTTAGCTTTAGGAGAAATAGATGAGAAAAGGTACATGAAACCCATCGGAGAAGATGACCAACCTACTGGTTCACACAAAATTGTGCTGCTAGAATTGGCCGCCTTGTAGGGTTGTTTTCATGTAGTAGAAGGGGTTGCGGTTGTGTGTGAGTTTGATAGGATTGTAGAGAGTCGCTTTATCTTTTCAATGAATATTCATAGAGTGTCATGGAAGGTAAAAAAGGGGTCGAAACTGCCGTTACACCACAAGGTGTCTCCAATGGCCAAGGTTGAATGCAATTTCAGGATTTGCAAGGTGGGTATTAGAGTTGGCTATTTTTAGGAGTTTAATATATAAGATTTTGGCCTCATTTAAGTTATTATTAACATAGATGAGGCTTGGATTGATTTGGTGGAGATTTGGTCAACCAATCAACTAATATGGCAAGGTGGGTAGTAGATTTCCATATTTAGAAATATGGAAGATTGAGTCAATGATACATAGGTTTAATACATGTGGGCTGCTATTAATATCCAAAAATTAATTAAATATATCTCTAGTTAATTTTGGCAACCCAAGATAGGCTCCACTAAGTTGGGTAGGCTAGGTTTGGGTCCAAACAATTATTCAAATTGAATTGAACACCGAAAAGACTATAAATAGGTCTCATATACCATTTGAAAATAAGTAGCACATGGAAACTCAATTGAGTGGGACACCATTGGCATATGTGTAGTAGGCTCAAAATAGGTTAAAATTATATATTGGATCATTTAGGTTGGATCGATGTCGAGTCCCGAAATTAAGTTGGATGTTGGGTCAAGGTTTACGATAGATAGCAAATTGGTCTAAGTTGACCCGAAAGTTGTGCGACAAAACTAGAATACAGGAAAACATGATTGAGTTGGACATGATATATTAAAATGAAGAAAAATTATCTAGGTCAAAACACACGAAGGATGTTTCTAGAGATTGACATTTCTTGTGCTCCAAAAGTCAAAGCTACTGAAAAAGAGTATTTAATTATCAAAATAATAGTGGAAAAAATCTATTAATAACTATATTAATTAAAATAGTAAAAATAAATAAAAAAATAACTCTAAAAATTTAGGAGGCTCACACGATGAAGTAAGTTGTCACCTAATTCGTTGAAGCGTTTTTTGCTTCTAGTGGTGTAGGTTCGGGATATGTCTACACCACCTATTCAGTGTAGTAGTAAATGGCTCTTCGATTCTTGTGCTGCTGTCATCTGTATTGGAGTCGAGGCATGTTGTAGTCTATTTCGAAGCATCATCTTGGTCGAACTTGCTATCAAACAAGCATTAAATGCTCATTGGTTGAAGAAAAGTCTAAGTATAGCCGCTTAAATGGCATTCGATGGCGTAGCCATTTCGATAGCGTAGTGTTCATTATGGCATAGTAGCCTTGCTGGCATAGTGGCCTCTAGCACATTGAAATTTTGAATCTGGTCAATTTTTTCTTAAGTGTTGCAGCTACATTAGGCACATGACTCGAAATGCTGACTTTAGAAGACATCGAGGTGGCAAGTTCATTACCATTAATGTGAGATTTATCACATTAATTTTGGGGACGGCAGGTTCATTGCCATTAATGTGAGATACATCACATTAATCTTGGAGCACTTTGACCTATTGCCGCTTGGCGTATGTGCTGGGCTACGTTGTTGCCTATAAATAGGTGCTTTTGAGAACAAATGACTTTGCTCATTCCTTCTTTGCACCCAACTTCATGTTTGACCCTGACATAGCTTCAGATGGCGGTGAGCCTCCCTTTTGGCACATAAATCGGCTGTTGGTTGTAGTTATCGTCGTTCAAAGAAGTCATAATTTTGAAGAAGAACTCCTTCAGAGAACTAGGATGTGCCTGAGGGTTTGGCAGAGTAGTTCGAACCTGAACAACATCTTGACTGTGTTCTGCTTAGAGTGTCAAAATATTGGATACGGGATTTGGATTGATTACCATTTGAAACCCTGTTCGATCAACGCCTAGGAGCTGTGCAGAGGAGCAACGCTTTTCTTGGTATACATTATATACGCTTTTCTTAGCATACATTGTATGCACTTTTTTTGGCCGACATTGTATGCATAGTATGTAGATAGTTTTCTTATGTAATCATGAATATCAATAAGAAATCAATAATAGACTTCCTCTGTATTGTTATCATGACTAAAAATAATTTTTTTCATGTGCCCTTTCAATACTGTGTATTTTCTTGTGCACGTGAGCTTTGTCTGTCTTGGTTACGCCAGTTCATCATTTTCTGTAGTCATCTATAGGAACTGTGCTTCTGGCTCTGTGCCAATTCGCTCATAGTGTACTTATATTTTTTCATGTTTCTACAAGCCCCCTTCAAAGTTTTTTAAACTTCAAACAAGTTTTGAAATAATTTGAACAAGAAGCATGGTTAATGAAGTCCTTCTAATACTCGTGATTGTTTTGAACATAGGGATCTTCAGAGTGCGTCAGCTATTTTTTGTGCACGACGTTTGGATGTCTTTGATAGGCTGTCAAATCAATCTTTAGGATGAGGGCTATTAACTTTTGGCGTGATCCGAAGCAATGCAGTTCGTTTCGACTCTATTGGGGCACGTGCATAGGCGGCCAATAAATAGGCGTTAAATTGGAGAAAGGAATTTTTTTTACTTGTTCTTTTTTTCTGAGAAAAGAATTTCGTCTCTCTTTCTAGTCTTCTTCTCTGAATTTGTTTCCATGCCCCAAGTCCACTACTGCTGCTAAGGGAAAGGGCAAAGCAAAAGCCCAATCTGATGCGACCGCGTCGGAGCCGCTCGTCGTTGACCTAACTCACCTGACGTTCGAAAGGAAGTCAAAGGTGAGTGGCTGTCGTCGGCCTTAGAACATATCGATACTTTATGCACTGGCGATCGCATGGATGGCATGTCCATTGAGTTTATCACGCGCCATCCTTCACTGTTGTAACGTATGGACCTAGCTGTAAAGCTAGGTCTAGTAGAATACGCCTAGGCTCCGACGTGCCTGGATTTTTAGCTCAAATACTATATCCAGTTAAACGTATTTTCATCACTATCTTCACTGACGCGCATGACTTAGCCGAAAGGTTTTGTCAAAGTGATGCGCTGAAGCCCTCATACGCTGATGCGCTTGATTTAGCCATAGAGCTACGTCAAAGTGATGCGCTGAAGCTTTGGCTGACTGACGTGCTCTACGTAGCTGAAGGGCTCTGCCAAAGTAATATGCTGAAGTATGGTCTTCATGCGCGTAGGAACGCTACGCGTACAAAAAATCCTGTATTTTCTTAGGTCTTGGGACTTTTGTCTGTGTTAGTGCTGTCTAGATATTTTGTTGATACTTCTGTTTATTTTGTACAGTAATGCTGACATTCCCAACGGGCAAATTCTTATTCGGCAGGGTGGGATCGAATTTTGAAGATGACATCGTGACCCTGGCAAAGATGGCCATCACTACAGGGCAGTCCCTTCAGAGGATGGATATGATCGAGATCTAGCATTACAACTTTCTCAAGCAGATGCTGGTATCGGGCAAGCTTTCCCGAGGAGATGGGGTGAGTGGTAACTACTTGAAACAACAATTCCTATTTGGGGACAAGGTAGTATGCGAAGAAGCTAGGGTCATGAAACTGAAAGAAGAATGTTTCTTCGAAGCTCATGTCCTTGAGATGCGCCTCTCAGTGATGGATCGCCAACAACTTCTTTCTACGTTTACTTTCCTCACTACGCAGAGAGTGATGGACTGGGAGCTGACTCCTAGCCAGGTCGGGGCAATATCCGGATGCTTCAAGCTGAAGACCCACACATGCCAAAAGGATACATTTGAGGCGTACGGGAAGGACCTTCCTTTTCTCTACAGGTGCTACACCCAAGGAAGATGACCAACGAGGTAAACCCAGATTCTTTGGCCTTCAGTGCTGAATCTTTTATTACCCAGATGCTAGAAATAGGTCGCATGTATCCGTCGGATGTCTTACATCTCATGAGCTAGATCTACAACAACCATGAGTGGTATGACCTGACTGCGTGGGTACTTACCAAGTACGAAGTCTTGTTGAAGCATCTCGGACTTTATTATGCCATCAGGGCTACCCAGTCTGGGATCAAGGTAAACCACCCTATGTTTTTACGCTGGTTGAAATGTACAACCCACACACTAATAATTTCTTCGTGCCTGGTGGAGAAATGGGCTTGGCACTTCACGAGATGCATGTTATCTCAAAGTTGTCCTGGGAATCCGAGCCCTATGAAGAGTACACTCCTACAAAGGATGAGCTCCTTACTTTGGAGAAGAAGGATGTTGATATGGTGGCAGTTTATAGATAACTGATATACCATCATATGATATGTTAATGTTTCGACAACCAACGATCCACTCCCCACATTCATGCGTAGGCCAACGCCGCCAGGTCCATACACCTTTGTCATCCACTCTGTCTTTGTGCCATATGCTATTGAAGAGCAGATGGTGAAGAAAAAAATATTCTGACCTTGATGAGCTCAAGCGTCCCACCTTATCTATCTACGTACGACTTCTTCTACAAGAATGCGTACCAGCTATCGTCAAAGACGCTGGCTGCATATTTAATGATATCTATGCGATTGTGCGATCTATGGTGGCTCAGGGTCGCTTGAGTGGGTGAGCCAAAATTTGATACTTCCAATCGTCCACCTCGTATTTGGCCATAGGCTACCCTTCTTCCCGCCATGGTGTGCAATCTCCAGAGGGGTTTACGACATTTTGTAGATAAGACGGTAAATTATGACGGTAAGTGTGAGTTCCCTCGGTCGGAACTACCCTTCCATTATCCGATGGGGTGGCTCATGCTGCACTATCCCTTCCTGATGAACCTGGGTAAGGAGGCATTTGTCCGCCTAGTAGACGCTTTCCTTTATCATTACTGGAAACTGGACTGATCGATCGAAGAGGTCCCTGTACCGGAAGGCGTTATCGTACTTAGATGGGTATGAGATTTTCAAGATATCCTATTCCTATGCAGACATCAATGAGGGGAACGAGTTGGTGGATGACGAAATTCATGTTTCCAATCATTCTGAGGCAGCCTTTCGTTGGTTGCAATCGATACGACCATCTCATTTGGTGTTTGAAATCGTAATGAAGTGTTCCTGAAACTATATCTACCATGCTAGTTTTCCTGCCAGTTCGATTATAGTCAGATATTGTTGACCAATGCCAGCACCTCCCTTGGATTCAAAGGAGGACTTTTTGATGGTGCACGGTCCTGGCAGTATTACAATAAAGGTTGCACCGGAGTACACTATGTGGCTCCCTTGCGGAGATCGGAGACATACATCTTGTACTCCGTCGCTAAGTTTTATTGTTCGGCGAACTCCTATCCTTCAAAGTATGACCGAGAGAAGAGTCTTCTCCTGGGGACTCGGTTTGAACCTTCGGGAGACGCTATTACCATGACTTGCCTCTTTATACCATATGGCGCAAAACTGGTCATAGAGCTAGAGTCTGATGTGTATGTGGACAGACCAGATGACTCCAGTCAGAAACGATCGGCGCCGGTCTGGACGAGCCCATTGCCCCAGAAAAAAAAAAGAAGTGGCGGCCACTAAGCAGCGGCTGTCTTCAAAGAAGGAGACTTCTTCCACCGCTGTCACTTCTCTAGTAAGTGAACTTTACGGTTTAGCCAGTGTTGTGTTTATGTAGTATCTTTCTTTGTTAACTCCACTTTTCTTCATTTGTAGGTGGCCAAAGAAAAGTCTAGGCATAAGAAAAAGGCGCCTAGCCCTCCATCCTCGTCCAGCCACAGGAAGGATTTGCCACCAGCAAATTCGCCCATTATTAATGAGGAGAATCCTCTAGTAGATGTGGAGGCGTTAATAGATGATGACTCCATGTTTGATTATTCGACCCGACATTTCTCAGATCTGAAGGACGTCTACCATTAGAAGCTTCTTCATGCGGGTTCTTCTGTTGAATTATTTTTTTACCACAGGGTGACCTTCCATGGTGCTTACTTTTTGGTTGTCCTCAATCTTGCAGGTTTACAGACAGAACTATCGCAACCCACGGAAGGCCCGTAGTTGAGGATGAAGTGGTTATCCCCACTACCCTTGCCCCGGTAGAGGATTCGATCCCTGGTCCTTATGGGAAAAAGGTGTTAAAGGGATCAGTCGGAGTTGAACCGATTACGGTGGATGATGAGACCGCCGTGGATCAAGATGACAGGACTGGTGAGGAGCTGATGAGAGATGAACCTGCTTCTTAGGCCATCATAGTGGTAAAGGAAGGGAGTGTCTTAGAGGCACCAGGTCAGATCGGGAGAGAAGAGAAGGATAGCACCATCCCTACATATGTTGTAGATCCAACAGCTGAGGAGACAGGGCTAGAAGATGACTCCTGTATTGGGCAAGTTGCTGTGCCACCGACCGGTCTATTAAGGATCGTTTTTAAGACCGTCGGCTCGAGAAAGGTACCTGCCTCAGTTGAGCAATCGACGATGTCACAAAATATGGGTGGATCCCCTTCCTATGATAAAGGGATCATGGTGAGCGACAAACCCAGGACAGGGACACCCTTGGCTCTGGCGAAACTTTCTGCTGGCTCTACCCTGGTTGGAGCTAACCCTGGGGCTTTCTGATGGAACTGAGGAAATCCCAGGACCACGGATCTACGTATATTGATCGATAGAATGTTAACAGATTTAAAACATGTTCTAACCCTTCATAGGTGGAAACTAGGGTTCATGAATTATACCTGCGATAAGAAGAAGATGATAGTTTCTAGCAACCTCGAGCAGTTAGCGACCCCAAGATCTTTTTCACGTATTCCTTCCTTGGGTTTGAACGTCGTATGGGAGACGATATTCCAACATTTTCTTTCCTTGGTTATCCTCCCTTTCTCTCCTCTCGTGATGAACGAATTTGAGAAAGATGTTCTTCTTAGCATACATATGACGGCCGAAAAATAGAGGGTATATATAGGCTACGGTAGAGACCGTGACGAGAAATTAGGTTTAGGTCTCCTAACATGTCTAGGTATCCCGTGTTCAGCCCGAACACACAACCCAGGCCTGTTAACAATAGCTCGGTCCATTAAAGAGCTGCTGTTGCACTACCTTCACAATCCCAAATTATGTTTATTGGCTCCTCCTTGTTATATGCTTATTTGTCTTCCCATGTTAAGATATCGAATATCCGTCAATCAAAATAAGTTACTGACAACTACATTGATTGACACCTTTTATCCTTAAGTAGTACCACTAAACTTTATTTGTCATGTCGGATATAATTCATCTACAAGGTTTACATAACATCCCTTATAACATTTTTATGGGGACATCATCAACCTGATACACCGGGACATGGATTCCTTTTATAATCTATAGTCCATCATACACATAATGTCGTTACCCAATTCATAGAGGTTATTGACTTATTATGAATATCACTCTTTTATGATTCAAAGTAATACATACTACATATACATGTCTGTTATTATACCCGAATTAAGAGCACAAGCATCCATAATAATTGAGGTATTTGTTTTCTTATGTAGTCAGTACAAAGAGAACAACCTCAAGTGGTCATATTCAATACACACAAAGTGCACTAGTATAAACCTATAGTCAAGATCGATTAATGTCAGATTATACCACAACCTTACCAATGGTTTGTCCAAATCTATCTAGATTGTGAACCATTTATATATTCTATAAGGGAGTGATAATATGATCTTCTGTGTGTCACCACACACCATATTATCTACAATATACAATATCAGACACTTGCATTAACATATAACGAATATAAAATGTCAATATTTGCCCATATGATTCTTATTCAAAAATAATAGGAAAATATAGTTAATACAAAAGTGATGCTTTTAGTATATAATCCTAAAAATCTCCCATTTATACTCAAAGCATTGATTTTTAGTATACTGTTCCAAATCTCCCACTTATACTTAAAGCCACGCGACCATGCATTTGACTCTCATTCCCTCAACATGAGTATTAAAAGCCTTCCCAGTAAGCTTTTTGTAAATGGATTAGCTAGGTTGTTTACTGATGCTATCTTGGTCACAGCAATATCTTTTTTTATGATATCTCGTATCAGGTGGTATTTATGCTCAATGTGTTTACCTGT
The DNA here is from genome assembly GCA_029216955.1 of Iris pallida. Classification (NCBI taxonomy): domain Eukaryota; kingdom Viridiplantae; phylum Streptophyta; class Magnoliopsida; order Asparagales; family Iridaceae; genus Iris; species Iris pallida. Next base: position 12,699,513 of record JANAVB010022999.1, on the reverse strand, counting down.
CTTATAGGCTCATGGTTCCTTCGAGTTTAAAACTGTACCACTATTATCACAATAAAGTATAATAGTCTTAGACAAACTAGGTACCACATCCAAGTCCAATAGGAAGTTTCTGAGCCAAACTGCTACTTTGGCTGCCTCAGAGGCTGCCATATACTTAACTTCCATGATTGAATCCGCAATATTTTTGCTTGATGCACCTCCATACTATGGCTCTACCTTCCAAGGTAAATAGATAACCTGAGGTAGATTATCTAGAATCCATATATGACTGAAAATTGTAGTCTGTATATCCCAAGGGCACTAAACTATCTTCCTGGTAAACCAGCATATAATCTTTAGTCCTTTTCAGGTACTTCAAAATATGCTTTTTCGTAGTCCAGTAATCATTAGTTCTTTTCAGGTACTGTACCACTATTATCGATGTCTTACGGGGAGATTGACATTAAGACTTTCTTCTCAAAATCCTATAGTTGTCTACCCCCATTGGGTCAGTATCTATTTTTGGGTAGATATCATCCTCTTGAAACGAGGGATTAAGGTGAATGGTCAGTCAGGGCCTGGCTACTCCCAGCCCATACTGCTAGTGTAGATTTTACTTTTGACCGAGTATTCTGGAATACCTCGATATTAGGGACTATTACTTTATTCCCTCGGGTTCAGGTTTTTGATGCGTTAGCCAAGACCGAAGGGCTATTGGATTTGAAATTCCTCCTGGGAGTAAGGGAATTTGAAGTAGCATGGCACGAAGCAATTGGATGTTCATCCCCATCTTCCATTAGTACCCTTTTTTCAAGATAATGTCGGACAGGTACCGCGGGCTGCAGTCTTTGAAACATAAACTACCTCAATGGTGGAGCTACTATTTTACAAGAGCAGCAGTTGATGTTGATACTAGCACAAGTATGCCCAGCAAGGGATGCATTGTGCGTAGTATTTGTCTCCCTGCCTTGCGATTGTGACTAATCACATTATGCAAATCATGCGATGAGAAGTTTGTATTCACACCCAGTTCTTGCGCTCGGCCAAGCGTTGCGCATTGGTGTGATTTAGGATAGTGTACTCCCTGACTCATTCCTGGCTCACGAGATGCACCTGAATCATTAGTGGGAGATTGGTTGTGAGATAGGCCTACTTCATGTGCACAATCAAACTGAGCACATGGGCCTATCATCATAATATTTTCTCCTATCTTGGTTTATGTGCATGAGTTGCACCCAAGTGGCAGGGGGACTTTGAGGACTGCCCCATTCTGGGTACAGAAGTACTGAGTCAGTCCAATACAGGTTACCATTAGCCGCACGTATGACCGTTAACTCACGCTTCTAGCTCATTATTAGCATAGCACGACGAGCATATACATCTCGTGCTGCCTTGGACTTCTTTGTACTAGCCTGTGAAGGTGCATAGTAATCTAACTTTTCCTTGCCAAGATGGCAAGTGATTCTGTCATAGACAAAGGCTTTTTCTGTATAGCAGACTCTTTGTGAGGGAGGGTGGATACGCCATTGTTCTAATTGCATAATGCCCTTAACTGGGTATGGGTAGACTAGGAATGGTGGTCAGCACCATGCTTCCCAAACCCATGCGTCGCTCGAGAGACAGCAGCTTGCTTGTTGATTGAGTCAGCAATAAGGATAGTTGTATAGGCACCGCCACTTCTATGTTGGTACGTGGTGCAACATCCTTAGGCATCTAGACTTGGCGAGCCTTCTTCGACTTCAGTAGCCCCTTCGAAGGACTCGCACTGCCTTCTGAGAGAAATTCCTCATGAGCTTGCTGGTCGAAGCGTAGGACCAGCATCTTGTGGAAGGATCCAAGCTTGTTGTCATCGGATTGCATCAGTGCCTCCTCGTTAGAGGAGAATGAGGTCCTCAGCAGAGTCGCCAGGTTGTTTTTCATTGAAAAGTTAAAGTAAACTTTTGTATTTAAAAAACGAAAAAAGTATAAAAAGTTGATCCTGGACAGGATCTTCCTAAATATAATTTTTTTGGAGAGTTGTGATGATGGAGATCGAATACTGCTTATGATTTCCTTACGATCCGATGACGGTTGAAAGAGAATTACAAGTCTTCATGTTTGATTGCAAGGGGATGATAATTCGGTTCTCTAAAGTATGCTCTGGCTCTCAGAATGTGTGTGCGACTGTCTCTGACTCTCTGTGTGTGTCCTCTCAAATGAAGGAATGATCCTTCAATCTATAGATGCTTTATGGAATGATCCACTCATGCACGTAGGAATTCTACGTGCATGATTTGTTGGGCACAGGGGTATTGTGTGCGTGATGGTAGAACTGAATCTGTTGTAACTGTACTGTTGGACTACGGATGAGCCGACACATGGTAGTTGTTGAGATTCACTTGTTGCTGAGATCTTGGGTGGTTGGCACCCGTTTATGACGAGAACTGAGTCAATGACATGTGGCATGTGTGCTCTACTCAAAGATCTCGGTCTGTTGGAATAGAGGATCTCACTACGCCACAACAAGTCTAGGTTGAATACTGACTTTGGCGTATAAGATTCTCTGTAGCAGGGATACAATGAATTGTTGGTGTAGGATGTGTAAGATTCTCTATAGTAGGTACGAAATGAACTCTTGGCATAGGAATGACCCTACGCCAGAAAGAACTTTGCATTATAGAACGCTTTGGCATAGAGAAGGTTCCATGTGGCATTTGCATAGCTTTCTATGACAACATTTTAATCATTACGATTATGTAAGTTGTTATCTCAGTCTTCGAAGCATTTTTGGCTTCTAGTGGTGTAGGTTCGGGCTATGTCTACGCCACCTATTTGGCGTAGTGGTGAACGACTCTTCGATTCTTGTGTTGTCGTCATCTGTATTAGAGTCGAGGCGTGCTGAACTATGTTCAAAGCATCGTCTCGGTAGTCGAACTTGCTGTCAGACAAGCATTAAATGCTCCTTGGTTGAAGGAAAGTCTAAGTATAGATAGTGTTCATTATGGCGTTATAGCCTTGCTGGCGTAGTGACCTCTAGCACATTAAAATTTTAAATCTGGTCAATTTTTCCTTAAGTGTTGCCGCTGCATGAGACACGGGACTCGAAATGCTGACTTTAGAAGACATCGATGTGGCAGTTAATTATCATTAGTGTGAGATTCAACACATTAATTTCAGGGACAGTAGGTTTATTTCCATTAATGTAAGATTCATCACATTAATCTCAAAGGTCTTTGACCGACTGTCACTTGGCGTATGCGCTGGGCAACATTGCTGCTTATAAATAAGGGCTTTTGAGAATGAATGACTTTGCTCGTTCCTTTTTTTTACCCAACTTCATGTTCGACCCTGATTTAGCTTTAGATGGCTGTAAGCCTCCCCTTTGGCACATAAGTCAGCTGTTGATTGTAGTTTTCATCGTTCAAAGAAGTCATAGTTTTGACGAAGAACTCTTTCAGAAAACTGGGATGCGTCTGACAGTTTGGCAGAGTAGTTCGAACCTGAACAACATCTTGACTGTGTTCTGCTTCGAGTGTCAAGATGTTGAATACGAGGTTTGGAATGATTACCATTCCAAACCCTGTTCGATCAACGCCTAGAGGCTACGCAGAGAAGCGGCACTTTTCTTGGCATACATTGTATGCACTTTTCTTGGCATACATTATATGCGCTTTTCTTGGCATATATTGTATACATAGTAGGTAGATATTTTGCTTATGTAATCATGAATATCAATGAGAAATCTGTAGTAGACTTTTTCTGTATTGTAATCATGACTAAAAAAGAATTTCATTTATGCACCTTTTCAATACTGTGTATTTTCTTGTACGACTCAGCTTTGTCTGTCTTGCCTGCACTAGTTCGTTGTGCGCTGCAGTCATCTATGGGAATTTTGCTTCTGGCTCTGCGTCGATATGCTCATAGTGTACTTATAATTTTTTTATGCTTCTATAATGCACTTTGGCATCCCTGCGCTGTGAGGCTAGGCACATTCGTTTGGATGATTTTCATGCAGCAGTGCTATTAGCTTGCAGCACGCATCGGTGTTTTGTTGTCAATGTGCGACCAATTGCGGCGGACGTGCATTGGAAGCATGTGAGCAGATCCAGTTGTCAGCGTACGGTACGTGCGGTACGCTGCGACTTTGACAACACGCTGCACGATGCTCTATTGGTGCACGAATTTGAATATCGTAGGATTTGGTTGGCCAGTGTGCGGTCACATAAAGGCATTCCTATGTGCGTATGGGTGCCAGCCAGTTCTATAAATGGTGCACCCCCTCCACCATTTGGAGTATTAAAATTAAGAGAAAGTGAGATACACCAAATTCAAGAGCTTCCATGCGCCAACAGCTGTAGTAGAAGGAATTCCATGCCCCAGCAGCATTTCTTGCTCGTTTTGAGTTCCAAGTCCTTTCAAAGTTGACGAAGAGCATTCCAGAGGTTCATACTTGAATTTGCTGGTTCCTTGGGGCATATAGCTTATAGGGCGAATCTTGCTTTATGACTTGTTTACCCCAACAAGGTGGCTTCCTTTGTGTGTTTTTTTTGTGTTTTGTGTCCTATCTCATTGTAGTGTCTGCAAACGTAAAGAGAAGAACATGATTTTCCAATTTGTTGTTGTATTTTACATTTTCTTAAAGTTAGTTTCTAACCTCCTCTTAGTGTTTCTTTTGAGTTGGCTAGAGTGCAGACTTTGTGTCTTGCTGAAGACTTTACGCCGTATTTGGATCCCTTCACTCTTTAGATCTGTCTTCGGGACTAACACTTTTTGTAAAAACCCCTAAATTTATTTTAAAATTTTTTATTAAATATAATTTAAAGTATTTTCTTAATTATTAAATAGCTTTGTATTTAATTTTATAATTTTTGTAAATATTAAAGTAGCAAGTAATTGCTACAGTATATGTATAGGTGAAATAGTACAAGTTATTTACCAAAAAAAAGTTAGATAATATTTGGGATTTTAGAATTTTTTGTTAGGTTCTCTCAGAATTATATATATATATATATATATATATATATATATATATATATATATATATATATATATATATATATAAAATATATATATATATATATATATATATATATATAATCATATATATATATATATATATATATATATATATATATATATATATATATATATATATATATATATATAAAATTATATATATATAATTATATATATAAAAATATATATATATATATATATATATATATATATATATATATATTTTATATATATATATATATATATATATATATATATATATATATATATATATATATATATATATATATATATATTGAGTTATATATTGAGTTGGCTAGAGTGCAGACTTTGTGTCTTGCTGAAGACTTATATATAATATATATATATATATATATATATATATATATATATATATATATATATATATATATATATATATATTGAGTTATATATTGAGTTGGCTAGAGTGCAGACTTTGTGTCTTGCTGAAGACTCTACGCCATATTTGGATCCCTCCACTCTTTAGATCTGTCTTCGGGACTAACACATTTGTAAAAACCCCTAAATTTATTTTAAAAAATTTTATTTAATATAATTTAAAGTATTTTCTTAATTATTAAATAGCTTTGTATTTAATTTTATAATTTTTGTAAATATTAAAAGTAGCAAGTAATTGCTACAGTATATGTATAGGTGAAATAGTACAAGTTATTTACCAAAAAAAGTTAGATAATATTTTAGGATTTTAGAATTTTTTTGTTAGGTTCTCTCTGAATTATATATATATATATATATATATATATATATATATATATATATATATATATATATATGCAAATGACCTCTAGCGTAGTGATTAAGAGAGATGCATGCGCCCCAAGTGGTCGGAGTTCTAGCCCTAGTGCAGGCGAGTTCGCCACAATTATATATATATATATATATATATATATATATTCCAAGAAACCCCCTCCATTTATTAAAGAGGCTCAAAGAGCCGAAACAAGTCCCAGTATATAAGACACAAAATGACAAAGCCTATACAAGTATACCACCAAAACGGAACGAAGGGGGATGGAAGGACCTTTACCATCAAGAGTTAAGGGAGGGTGGAGGACCAAAAAGTTCTCGAGATGTGCGAGCAATGGGAGCTGCGTTTACGGCACTGACGGAAGACTTCCCGAATGAGCTGATCGGCCGAGAATTGGCGACCTTCGTATCTCACCTTGTTGTAATTTTTCTATAACATCCACGTGGCGGCCGCTACGACGATCTGGTGGCCGTGGGAGGCAGAACCCCAGGCACCCGCTAGATCGTGGAAGCGTCCACCGCCCGGATCAATGTTGTAGAGCAGATTGAGGGTCCTCCAAGAAAGGACAGGCAGGGTCCCTTGACAAAAGATGTGGTCAATGGTCTTCAGCTGACGATCAGTGCAGAAATTGCAGGCAGATGCAAGACTAATCCCAATGGTGTTTAGGATCTCGTCGGTGGGCAGTCTCTTGTTAATGGCTCTCCACATGAGGATAGACCACTTCTTGGGGATGCATGTCTGCCAATAGTGCACGATGGGGTGATGTGGCTGACCAATCCCGAGGATAGCTGTCCTTGCAGACCTCACCGAGAATGCCCCAGAAGCTTCGAGCGTCCATCTAAGCGCATCGTCTTTACTGCCTATGGTAATGCCTATCTGGCGGATGGATTCCACCGCTTCGTCACCAGCCCAATCCCAAATTTTGTTCCAGTTCTAGACGTTGGCAGAGTAGTTCCACAAGTCTCTTATTCTGCTGTTTCTCGGGGTCTCTAAAAGAGTAGGGATTAAGCTGTCCTCCGTCCATCGCTCCATGAATGGGTTCGACTCGCCGGCTCCCAATATTAGTCTCATTGCGGGCTCGGCGAGGTCGCGACCGACTAGGATGGGACGCCAAGCCGCCGAGGATCTGCTGTTGGATATGGCCAGAGATGGGTGTATATGTTTGAAGTACCTGGCCTTCATAAATCTAGTCCATAAGTTCTTGCTCGTGCGAAGCTTCCACCATAATTTCATATAAAAAGAGTTAACGATGTGGGTTAGCTTGGTAAATCCTAGACCTCCGTCCTTGGTAGGTCGAGCCATAGATTCCCAGCTGGCCCAGTGGTGCTTGTCTTGACCATTGCAATGCCCCTAGAAGAAGTTACAGAAGATCTGTTCGATCGAATCAAGAACCTTCTTGGACGGGGAACACGCAGCCAGCATGTGGATGGGGATGGAAGTGAGCACATGATTGATAAGGATCATCTTGCCTCCCGGAGACAAAGTGGCATTATGCCACCCTTCAAGTATTTTTCTGATTCTAGCTTTCAGGTTCTCAAAGATGCGGGTATTAGTTTCCCGTACACAAGGGGATAGCCGAGGTAGTTGAACGGGGGTTGGACAACTGAGAATGATGTTAAGTGAGTGAGACTGGTGGCTTTCTCTCTTTTGATGTTATGATGGGCGTAGATAATGCTCTTGGAAGGATTGATCTTCTTACCCGAACATCTGGAGTACCTCTGCAGAGTGTTGTGTACTACCTCCACCGTACCGACGTCCCCAGAGGAGAAAATGAGTAAATCGTCCGCGAAGGCCAGGTGGGTGATGGTAGGACAGCCGCTGGATGTGTGATATTGTTGGATGTTTGGGGTACTGACCATATTGTTAAGGTTTCTACTCAGGGCGTCCGCGACAATGATAAAGACGGTGGATGATAGGGGGTCGCCCTGTCTAACGCCTCGGTTGGATTTGAAGAATCCATCGGCTTGGCCGTTGATAACGTAGAGAACCACGAGTTGCTGATGGATCTCCACACGGTGTTAGTCCAAACTTTCGAGAATTCGAAAGCTCTGAATACCCAGATCATAAATTGCCAATCCAGTCTGTCGTAGGCTTTTTCCATGTCTATCTTAACTGCTATGTTGCCCCCTCTGGCTGGAAACTTCATACAGGTGATTAACTCTTGGGCCAGCATAATATTGTCCTGGATGTTTCTCCCTTGCACAAAGCCACTTTGCTCCTCTGAGATTATCTTAGGTAAAATCCCCGCCATCCTGGAAGCGATGACTTTGGATATAATTTTGTTAGTGAAAGTGCAAAGACTGATGGGGCGGTAATCCCGAAAGGACTCCGGGTTATCTTTTTTCGGGATGAGGATGAGGTTGGCGCTGGATATGGCTTTGGGGTATGTAGCTCCCTCGAAGAAGGTGATAGTCGCATCGGTGATGTCTTGCTTGATGATGTCCCAGCATTTGCGAAAGAAGACTCCAGTGAAACCGTCCGGACCTGGGGTACTATGCTCGTTCAAGGCCCACACTGCGTCTTTCACTTCCTGGACCGTAGGTGGACGTTCCAGCTGGATGTTATCGTTGTCGTTAATGAGTCTGGGGATTTGTTCCAAGAAGGGTCTGTCGTTATGGATGGTCTCTTTGGTGAATAGTTTGGAGTAGAACTCCGCCGCAGGATCTTGGATGCTTTTATGGTCAGTAATGATGTTCCCATTGTCATTCATTGTGCGGTGGATGGCTAACTTCTGTCTGCGTCCATGGGCGCAGGCATGGAAAAATTTTGAGTTTCTATCCCCCTCGTTGTCCCATTTCAATCTAGCCTTCTGCTTCCAGAAATCAGTTTTCACTTTGAGTCTGAATTTGAGCATGGCCTTGGTGAGGTTCAGGGCTGACCTGGCCGTCGCAGAACGATCCGACGCAAAAATGGCTTCGGCGCGTGTGACGTCGTCCTCCGCAACCCGCACGGCTTGGAAGATGTCCCCGTAGGCGAGTTTGCTCCAATTGGATAGGGCTTTCCTCGTTGTACGGAGCCTGTAGCTCAACCGCGATAGGGGGTTGGGGGAGTCTTTCCGATTCCAAGCGTCCGCGACGATGCCCAGAAATTGGGGATGATCAGTCCAGAAATCGAGGAATTGGAAGTTCTTTTTGGGAGGGTTAGTATAGTTTTCGATTTCAACCAGCAGAGGGGCATGGTCAGATTCGGTGGAGTAGAGATGAGACAGATTGGTGGTGATCCCTATACCGAGCCAGCGATCGTTCGTGAGGGCTCTGTCCAACCGGGAGTATTGTCGCCGCTCGTCTTCCTGCATGTTGCACCAGGTGAATGTGCTGCCGTTGAACTGGAGGGTGGTGATATGAGCATTGAAGATAAAATTGTTGAAGTCTCGCATGGTCGATATGGGAGGAGGTCGCCCTCCGATTTTCTCTTCTCTGTATATATATATATATATATATATATATATATATATATATATATATATATATATATATATATATATATATTTTTATATATATAAAAATATATATATATATATATATATATATATATATATATATATATATATATATATATATATATATATATAAGAGAAGGAGAAAAAAAAGAATTTCAATATCTTACGAGATATTAAAATTCTCGTAAGATAGAAACCCTCCAGGGACCCGACCCCTCCCCTATGCATTTAGCATTTTTTTTAAATTTAGGAAATTAAATCCGAATGTATTCAAACCAAATTTGGCCAAAAAAAAATCCCATGTGATCCTAACCTAGTTGTCTCTATGATCGACATATATATATATATATATATATATATATATATATATATATACATATATAAAAAAAAAAAAATATATATATATATATATATATATATATATATATATATATATATTTATATATATATATATATATATATTTTTTATATATATAAATATATATAAAATATATATATATATATATATATATATATATATATATATATATATATATATATATATATATATATAAGAAGAGAAGGAAAAATATATATATATAAGAAGAGAAGGAAAAAAAAAGGAATTTCAATATCTCACGAGATATTGAAATTCTCGTGAGATGGAAACCCTCCAGGGACCTGACCCCTCCCCTATGCATTTAGCTTTTTTTTTTTTAATTTAGGGAATCAAATCAAAATGTATTCAAACCAAATTTGGCCAAAAAAATTCCCATGTGATCCTAACCTAGTTGTCTCTATGATCGACACAAATCCTGGTTTAAATAGGACTTAAATTCGAAATTTATTCGAACTTTCGGGTATTATATATACCTACAAGAAAACTGCACTTATCGATCCAAAAATTCGTGATTTCCTCTCGAACCAACACCACTAGGCCCTCTACAACTGCCGTCAACCATTGTGCACTTGATGACTACTTGCAGCCGCTGCACATGGCCGCAGATCGCTGAAGCACCGCCAAACCGATGGAGAACAGAGACCCGTCTGTTTCCATACATAGCTAGGTACCCATCTTCACGACCAAATTTCTCCATATATGCTTGATTGTTTTCGAAACTAGTTAATCCTATATAGAGTCTACCTGACCCTTTAGAAGTTCCAGCAAATAGATTCCCATGGGGTCGAGCCATCAATCCATAAAATCGACGCAAAGTAGATGAGGAACGTGTTTCGAAAAACATACTACAACCAGTCAAACCGCCCCTATTCGAAGATCGATTCCGATCAATCCATGAACAATTTTCAAAAACTAATTAAACATAGTTTTAAACAACCTATAGGGCTTCGAATCCTATTTCGTAGATTCTGATTTCATTGACTGTGTATCGAGAAAACGAATTTCTAAAATAGAGAAAAATAGTTTTCAAAACAGTATTATTTTAAAAAAATTCTGATATGGCATTCGCCCCGACAAACCGGACGATGTGGTCATAAACCGAAAGCATCGAAAGGTGAGTATCGACTTTGCTGACGTGTGAGATTCAACAGAACTCGATTTGTTTGTGTGTGCGTGACAAAATTGAGGCGTATCGGTTGAGATATCCTGTATCGGCCCTTTTTTTGCTAGCCCACAACTTCGTTCGTGCTCGTCATCTCGAGACGAAACTTATGCCACTGGATTCGTATCGTTTTTCTGGTCCCGTGAGTTGAGTTTGGTCCGACGGGCGAAATTGTGCACGGCTCACTACTGGAATCTGATGGACGAAATTGTTCACGGCTCACTGGAATCCAAATTTGGACGGACATTTGGGTTCCTATCGTCAAACCGGACCCGTAGACATATAACTTGATGACTTTAGAGACCGTAAGTTTTAGCACATTCTTCGGTGTAAAATGGGTCCAACAGTAGATACCAATTTGGTCCAAAATTATAATTTTGTCCCTATGTCCAGAATTGGACTTATGGGTAGGCGATCTTAAAAAAAATTTATGCCGGAAACGTTCATGATATTTATTTCTGCATCCGAGAACGTCTACGAAAGTTGACTTTTACTGCTCTTTGATTCTGACAAGTTGAGTTACTAGACATAGTCGTTTTCTGTACACCACCTCCAAGCAAGATACCTTGCCACTATTTACGGTTTAATTATTGTTATTTTTTATTTTATTTATTGTCTACTTGTTTCTATCAACCTGTGCATCCAAGTCATACTTGGGTGCGAGCGATTGCATCAGTCGTTTTTATTGTCTTTCTTTATTTTTATGCATGATGACTTAGTACTAGATGACCACCCCATTTACGTGAGGTATTGGTATATCTCCTATGGCCTTGACACTTGAATTTTATGTCACTACTACATTTCTAGTTTGAGGGTATTTTTGTTATTTTTGAATTATTTGAATTTAATATATATTATTAGGAATTTTTAAATAATTTAATTGAATGATGTGAATTAAATACTAATATAATTATTGCCTTGTGATTATGGTTAGTCTAACCTAGATTTGGACCTAACCTAGATGGGTCATAACTAATTTAGTGAGCCACTTTGAGAATTAGAGGGTTTTGGTTAAGGGGTTAAGTCAAGTCTAGTTATGGTTAAGTGATTTGCAAAAGACTAAGAAAGAGCCTTTTGTTCTAGACCACACAATACCCTTGATTCATTCCTAGCCATAGGATGAAACCTAAAAACCCTAACCCTAACTATTATGACCAGCCAAGACCCCCCTTGCCTATATAATGTCTCTATGGGGATTTGTGCCTCTTTCTTTATTAGTTCTTCATTTTCTTAAAGAATAGGTAAGCCTCCATTTAATTTCTTCCTAGTTTAATCAATAGGACTCCTTTTTGATTGGGATTTCTTCCATTATGATCTAATTAATGTTTTCTTGCTGATGGTGGAGTCAAATCTTAGATTTGCATCAATTTGGGGATTTTGGGTGACTTTGAAGAACTCCTTGGAAGAGACTTGTTGTGTTGAAGAACACCCATAGGCATATTCTATTCCACCCATTAAAACTAGGGTTTTATTGCATATTCATCTAGCCCTAGGTGTCCTTCTGTAGGTATAGGATTTGCCAATTTTTATGTCATGTACGTGTCCATATCGGACACGTATCAGTAACATGCGCAGGTGTTCGATGAAATGCCACAAAGGGCATTTCGTTCGAGTTTTCAAATTGTATTTGAATGAAAATTCTTATTTTGATGTCGCTTACATGATTGTGATTGACTGGGGTGGTTTTGAGTCGTGTCCGAGTCACAATGGACTCGCGGACACGGTCGCGCGCACCTGGGCGCACTGTCCTGCTACCCGCAAGGTCGTGCGACTCATACAGGACACGTGGGCGCATGCCATTGGACGTGGAGCTCGGGGCAGTGTCTGACACGACACTCCCCAAGTCTCGTGTCACTTGGTGGCGTGTCGTGTGCGTACGGACACGTGCACAGGCCAACTGAGCTCGTGCAGTCTCGTATGCGCGTGTGTATTAGGTTGGACACATCCGTGTCTGGTTTTTGGACACGAAATTGAGGGTATGACACTTTGTAACGCCCCAGTCCCAAAATACGTAGGACCAAGTACGTAGACATGCCAGCTGTATACATACAAAATACATGGATCTCGTATGTATACATAAGCTGTAAATGTAGTAATCCAAGACAACTAAATCTCATCCACAAAGATAAATAATGATATAAAGCAATTTTGAGTTTGTCATGTACACAATAGTTGGGCGGAGACAAAGTCCACTACCAACTAATTTAAATAGAGAAGAAATATACAAAGAAAGTGATTGGTCGAGCGAAGCAATGACGAGTCCAAAAGCAATCATCACGAAGGAAGGAATGGCCTTAGCTAGAGCACCTGCAAGAAGTCACAAAACACACACCTGGGGAAAACCAGGTCCTCAGAGGGACGTAACAAGACACATAATATCATGCCAATAAACTGAATAAATAAAGCTCAATAGAAAAGTATGCATGGGTAAAGGTTCCTAACCATTCTATGTGGATTTCAATTTAGAGGACAACGTTCTACGCAGGGGCTGTCTCAAGCATGTAATAAAGAGTGGCCAACAAGTAGCGCTCATCCGAGACACTATCGGCCGGGTAACACGTAGCGCTCATCCGAGACACTATCTCCCAAATGTGTGTAAAAAGTAGCCCCTACGCTAATAGCTGTCCCCTCCCCCCAATGATACTATACGTGTGTCGTAACCATGACAAACAAACACGTGTCGTTTCCACCACACTGTTTTACTATAGATAACTGTCAAGTCTTCTAATCATGCATCTATTGACAGTTATTCCTACGCATGCGCACGGGTGATCAGCCAACACGCAAGTGACCACTACATGATACTCACAACTCTCACACACAACTCGTGTACAATCGTGACAAGTCAATGAGACACACTAAATTTGACGGTAGTCCCTTAACTCTAAGTCAATTGCATAAAATATAGTAATTTGCATTTACATATAATTTAAAAAGAAACTAAAACATGCATGATATTGAGCAGAAAATTTAAATAGTAAGGGCAAGGTGTCTTGCCTGGTGAGTTGCCTGGTGTGGTACGATGATCCAACAAGTTCTGCTATGTCCAATTGCCAAGACGAGTATGTATGGGGTTCGAAGTCATGAGAAAATAGGACATACGATTAGTCATGAGCGATGGGGATAATTGAGGGGAATTTGTGGAGAACGTGCTTGCTATACTTAGAAAACATTTATAATGCTTTAAAAATATAGTTAGAAAATATTTATAATTTGTTTGTAATTAAGAAAATCCATAAAAATATGCTTAAATAACAATATAAGAAATACCAGAAATTTAACCAACTTTTTCAGTTCCAAAATCATCATTTGAAAACTATATATTTATATATATATATATATATATTCTTAAATAATAATATAGAAATTTAGTTTAGGGATAAGCTCTAAATTTTGAAATTTACATATAGGGCGAAGCTCAAAACTATATAGTTTGTTTATAATATATTTTTGAAATAGTAATTATATATATTTATAAAATAACATTAATGACTACCAACCCAAAATTAATGATAATAATAGTTGGTGCAAAGTATAGATAATAAGGTAAATAATAGTATACTACTATAGTTATAATAGCATAAAATAAAGTAACAATTTAAAATAAAAACAAACATTCTCTTTATCTTTTGATAATATTAAGAAATATAATAATAATACTACTAATAATACTAACATTAATAATAATAATAATAATAATAATAATAATAATAATAATAATGATAATACTGTTAAAAAACACAACCTCCCTCCAATTTCCTTTTACTGTAACAGGAAGAGAGAGAGAGAGAGGCACGGGAAGAAGAGGAAGAGGGGTTTACCGAGTGCGGGTGGCGTGCGATGCCGACGGTCGGCGGAGATCGGGGACGGGCTGGAACGGAGAGGCGGAGTGAGGCGGCTGGGGTGGCCGAGGTGCAGCGGACGCGTCCATCGATGTGCGGAGGCTTCGGCTGGGCGCGATGGATCGCGGTGGCCGGAGGAGGGAAGACGCGGCCTGGCGGGTCGCCGGCTGGCTCGGCGAGAACGGGGGACGCCGGGCGGCGCTGGGGCTTCCCGTTGGAACGATGGATGGTCGAAGGGGCGGATATCAAGGAGGGGCCAGCAGTTGGGCGCGCGACCTAAGGCACACCGGAGGCGGCGGATCTGGTCGCCAGCAGGCTAGCGCCGGGGCGGCGACTTCGCGATGGAGACGGACTACCGGCACGGCGGACGGAAGTCTTCGGCGGAATGAGCGGAGGTGGACCCACCAGATCTGGACGGCGCCGGTGCGCAGGCGGGGGTTGGCCGCGATTGCGGCAGAGACGCGGAGTTCTGTCGGCACGGCAGAGAGGATCATCGTCGACGGAGTTCGCTTGTGCGAGCGGCGGAGGCTTACGCACGCGGCTACGCGGTGGACCTTGGCGGCTTGGGATCGGCGCACAGGCGACGAAAGTTCAGGTGAGAGTTTCTTTCCCTTTCCTTACTGCGGTTTTGGTTTTTGGGAAAAATTGTGATGATGACGACGGTGGTGGTGAGCCGGGGAGGACGGGAAACTATGGTGGTGTTGATGAAGGAGGTTGTTCCAATGTTCTGGCAGGGTGGTCGGAGAACTGCTGGACTTGAGGGATGACCGAGGCGGTTGATCGGGAAGTAGCGGAGGGTGGTGACGATGATGGCAGGGGTGACGATGGTGGTTGCGGAGATGTCAGGGTGTGGAGAGGGCGACGCCGGCCGTGGCGGGGTGGTGTTGGTATTGGTGGTGTGGTGGGTCCTGCGTGACACGGATACATAGTGGTGTCCGGTATATCGGACACGGAGACGGTATTATGATGTATTTGTATTGGAAAAAAATATATAGTGGATGGGAGGGCACGGACACGATTCACAATGGGGTAGAAATTTGTGGATGTAAAATTATGGAGGAGTACCTGCCTATATATATAGGATGTGGGAATTTCCATTAGGATAAAGCTTGGGTTTGTTTAAACCATATTTAGATAATAGCTACAAATAAATTAAATCCAATCCAATCTAAATCCAAATTTAATTTAAATCCAAATTCATTTTAGTTTAAAATTAATGGGATAGATCAAATTCTAAGTATGGATATTTATTTAATCTATTTAAATAACTCCAAAAATTAAATCATGATTTAAATGGATACAATAACTTCCAAAAATATTTTTCAAAATACCAATAATAAAAATTTCGAAAATAATGAATATTTAAATATCTTTTTGAATAAGATATCAATATTAATAAATTTGAAAATCAGATTAAATATTAATAAAATTTCAAAAATCAATTTATACATAGATTACATTTTGAGAAGATGGTATTCTTATGAAACATAGTTTTCTAAATCGCCAATAAAATAAACTCGTCTTTTTATAATAATAAAATTAAATAATATTTTTGAAACTGGTTGTGACGCTTTTCCCAACCTTAATTAAATAAAATAATTACTGTATATTATTTTGAAATTTTAAAATAGGAAAAATGTTTTTAACAACATATGTACGCTCGCACATATTCGCACTCGTCGAGCAGTTACGAAAACGAATTTCGCGCGTAACGTAAAATACGATTTCGCGACGTACAATACAAAATTTTAAATCAATACCAAATTAATAAAGAAGAGAAAAAAAATAGTAGAAATTTAGGGGTTTTACATCCTACCCAACTTAAAAGAATTTCGTCCTCGAAATTAAGGATTAGTAGGGGGTGAGAAGGTACAAGGGGTATCGATGAAGAATAATCAATAGCAAAATCATGCCGTAAGAAATTGCGACCTAGCTCATAGAAAATAATATGATATGGTCATAATCGATAGGATGGCTAGAGGAAGTTCTAGTATAGCGGTTTCGTCCTCCTAAAATTGGTTAAGACGAAAGCAATATAGAGTTCGAAGGAGGCGTTTTATCGAATACGAATACGTGATTTAAAGACGATCGAATAATTTCAAAAGAATTGTCAAGGCAGTCGTGGAGGGGATTGTAAGGGCCAAGTTTAATTATGTTCCCATCCACGTAGAGTAATAGACAAAAAGCGAACCAAAGTGCACTCGGTTGATCAGACCATCATGCACCGGTTCTGATTAGGCAATATGTTAGTGGGAGCGACCCAATAAAACATATGTCATGATCAAGCTTGATAAAGAATACGCTTGCAAAACTAAGCTACATTAGCATCATTAGTCAAAATGGTAAATACATAGGCTCGAGAGATTAAGATTTAAAGAAGGTAGAATGATTCTAAGTCATACAGTCGTCTTATAGTCTTCTTGTCCAAGTCCTTGGTTGGCTAGACGGGTTAGGTCCTCTAGATTCTAGGATCTAAATAAGCTTGCTATTATAGGTCACTAGGTCAAAGGGGTTGATAGTTCACAAGGCTAGTTCATAAGGTATTCTACCCAACTTAAAGAATTAAACTAATGGTGTGATAGGTCCAGCAATCAAGATAAAATGCAAGGTTAAGCATGTAAGGAATTAAGTAGAACAAAATCATATATCGGTTCGAAAGAATTGAGTCGAGGTCGGGTCTCATCTATAGTAAAAAGAAAGTATATTGGTTTCCCGGTAGGGATTAGAGTCCAGTCATTTTGACTCGAAAGTCGCAATATGAAATTAGAGTACAAGGAGACGTGTTTTAGTGGCACGTGATATACCTACATGAAGGTGGACTCGTGTAGGTCTTACATATGAAAGTTGTGGGAAGGAAAAGTCTAGTATTGTGCTCCAAATATCAAAGTCACGATAGGGACACAAAAGAAATTAAAATAGAAAGTGGGAGTTCATGAGATAATGATTAACGCACAAAATAAATAACCAAGCTAAAGCATGAAATATAGATAACTTAGATTCTAACAAATCAAGGTAAAATAAATTAGGAGTACAGTTTTTTTTTTTTTTTTTTTTTTTTTTGGATATGATAGCCACTTAGATGGTGTATGATCAAGGAACAGTCCAATCATTTCTCAAGTTTCAAATGATTAGATGGTCATGACAAAAGATCTAGAATTGAGGAAAGGTCGAGTAAGTCAAAAGATATGTTCATTGGTTTGGTCGATGACTAACTATACTTGTGTATATGCAATATCATAATCATAGGTGGCATGGCAATCTAATGTACAATACTTCTATCTCACTAGGGTGACCTTCCTTGCTTCTTGGTCCTCTACCAATATGATCTAATCTAAATTTCAAGTTCCTCGAAGTTTCTCAATAAAATTTTCGAGATACTCCCCCAAAATTTCTAATTATCTTTAGCTACCAAGTCTAGTCAAAATTTAAATTCCTAATCAATCTCGAAATAGTCCTTGTATATTGCAAATTGAACATACTACCCTCTTTTTTTTGAACAAAATTTAAATAACCATAATCAAGGCCTTAAACTCAAAATCTAAATAACTTTATAACTCATAGATCATATGACACAATTTAAAATATAAATTTTCCTTCAAAATCGCTTTCATATCCTCCAATTATTTAAACAAAATTTTGACCATCATCTCTTCAACTCAAAATTAAATATACTTATAAATCGTACGCGCAATTTAAAAAAACCTCAAGTTCTCTCCCTTCTAAACTTTCATCTCTCTAGTCGTCTCAAAAATCATAATTTAAACTCTTTAAATAATCTCGAGATAAACTCTATCATATTACAATCCAAACTTAAGTTAATCGTAAATCAAGTGTCACAATATAAAAACTTAAATCATAACTATTTCACAATTTCAAAATTCATAAAAATTTTGCTTTCTCGTCTAGCTATCCTCTTGTGTATACCACCTTGTAAATTTAAAGTAAAATTTCAACTATCCTTTGATGGCGATAATATGCTACTACCCAACTTGGAATTAACTAATCCTTATAATCATATCTCTAGGAAAAATAAATGTCTTTATACTCAAATATAACCTAAATGGATATTAATTGTCAATGCAATCTATCTAGCCATGTGTTTAACCTATGGGCATATACCAGTGTAGTCATCTTACTAAACATGAAACTAAAAAATTTACGGTAGAAGGAGTCAAGCAAGATGCAATTTAAGGAGGTCGAACGAGAGTTCGAAATTTGAAGTCAAGAAAGGGTGTCAAGTAGGTGGATGAGATTCTAGACTCTAATCCTATATTGCAGGTCCGTTCGGTACAGTCATGTAACCGAAACGGCAAATTGGACCTGCATGGGCTACCACAAAAACATGTAACGCCCCAGTCCCAAAATACGTAGGACCAAGTACGTAGACATGCCAGCTGTATACATACGAAATACATGGATCTCGTATGTATACATAAGCTGTAAATGTAGTAATCCAAGACAACTAAATCTCATCCACAAAGATAAATAATGATATAAAGCAATTTTGAGTTTGTCATGTACACAATAGTTGGGCGGAGACAAAGTCCACTACCAACTAATTTAAATAGAGAAGAAATATACAAAGAAAGTGATTGGTCGAGCGAAGCAATGACGAGTCCAAAAGCAATCATCACGAAGGAAGGAATGGCCTTAGCTAGAGCACCTGCAAGAAGTCACAAAACACACACCTGGGGAAAACCAGGTCCTCAGAGGGACGTAACAAGACACATAATATCATGCCAATAAACTGAATAAATAAAGCTCAATAGAAAAGTATGCATGGGTAAAGGTTCCTAACCATTCTATGTGGATTTCAATTTAGAGGACAACGTTCTACGCAGGGGCTGTCTCAAGCATGTAATAAAGAGTGGCCAACAAGTAGCGCTCATCCGAGACACTATCGGCCGGGTAACACGTAGCGCTCATCCGAGACACTATCTCCCAAATGTGTGTAAAAAGTAGCCCCTACGCTAATAGCTGTCCCCTCCCCCCAATGATACTATACGTGTGTCGTAACTATGACAAACAAACACGTGTCGTTTCCACCACACTGTTTTACTATAGATAACTGTCAAGTCTTCTAATCATGCATCTATTGACAGTTATTCCTACGCATGCGCACGGGTGATCAGCCAACACGCAAGTGACCACTACATGATACTCACAACTCTCACACACAACTCGTGTACAATCGTGACAAGTCAATGAGACACACTAAATTTGACGGTAGTCCCTTAACTCTAAGTCAATTGCATAAAATATAGTAATTTGCATTTACATATAATTTAAAAAGAAACTAAAACATGCATGATATTGAGCAGAAAATTTAAATAGTAAGGGCAAGGTGTCTTGCCTGGTGAGTTGCCTGGTGTGGTACGATGATCCAACAAGTTCTGCTATGTCCAATTGCCAAGACGAGTATGTATGGGGTTCGAAGTCATGAGAAAATAGGACATACGATTAGTCATGAGCGATGGGGATAATTGAGGGGAATTTGTGGAGAACGTGCTTGCTATACTTAGAAAACATTTATAATGCTTTAAAAATATAGTTAGAAAATATTTATAATTTGTTTGTAATTAAGAAAATCCATAAAAATATGCTTAAATAACAATATAAGAAATACCAGAAATTTAACCAACTTTTTCAGTTCCAAAATCATCATTTGAAAACTATATATTTATATATATATATATTCTTAAATAATAATATAGAAATTTAGTTTAGGGATAAGCTCTAAATTTTGAAATTTACATATAGGGCGAAGCTCAAAACTATATAGTTTGTTTATAATATATTTTTGAAATAGTAATTATATATATTTATAAAATAATATTAATGACTACCAACCCAAAATTAATGATAATAATAGTTGGTGCAAAGTATAGATAATAAGGTAAATAATAGTATACTACTATAGTTATAATAGCATAAAATAAAGTAACAATTTAAAATAAAAACAAACATTCTCTTTATCTTTTGATAATATTAAGAAATATAATAATAATACTACTAATAATACTAACATTAATAATAATAATAATAATAATAATAATAATAATAATAATAATGATAATACTGTTAAAAAACACAACCTCCCCCCAATTTCCTTTTACTGTAACAGGGAGAGAGAGAGAGAGAGAGGCACGGGAAGAAGATGAAGAGGGGTTTACCGAGTGCGGGTGGCGTGCGATGCCGACGGTCGGCGGAGATCGGGGACGGGCTGGAACGGAGAGGCGGAGTGAGGCGGCTGGGGTGGCCGAGGTGCAGCGGACGCGTCCATCGACGTGCGGAGGCTTCGGCTGGGCGCGATGGATCGCGGTGGCCGGAGGAGGGAAGACGCGGCCTGGCGGGTCGCCGGCTGGCTCGGCGAGAACGGGGGACGCCGGGCGGCGCTGGGGCTTCCCGTTGGAACGATGGATGGTCGAAGGGGCGGATATCAAGGAGGGGCCAGCAGTTGGGCGCGCGACCTAAGGCACACCGGAGGCGGCGGATCTGGTCGCCAGCAGGCTAGCGCCGGGGCGGCGACTTCGCGATGGAGACGGACTACCGGCGCGGCGGACGGAAGTCTTCGGCGGAATGAGCGGAGGTGGACCCACCAGATCTGGACGGCGCCGGTGCGCAGGCGGGGGTTGGCCGCGATTGCGGCAGAGACGCGGAGTTCTGTCGGCACGGCAGAGAGGATCATCGTCGACGGAGTTCGCTTGTGCGAGCGGCGGAGGCTTACGCACGCGGCTACGCGGTGGACCTTGGCGGCTTGGGATCGGCGCAAAGGCGACGAAAGTTCAGGTGAGAGTTTCTTTTCCTTTCCTTACTGCGGTTTTGGTTTTTGGGAAAAATTGTGATGATGACGACGGTGGTGGTGAGCCGGGGAGGACGGGAAACTATGGTGGTGTTGATGAAGGAGGTTGTTCCAATGTTCTGGCAGGGTGGTCGGAGAACTGCTGGACTTGAGGGATGACCGAGGCGGTTGATCGGGAAGTAGCGGAGGGTGGTGACGATGATGGCAGGGGTGACGATGGTGGTTGCGGAGATGTCAGGGTGTGGAGAGGGCGACGCCGGCCGTGGCGGGGTGGTGTTGGTATTGGTGGTGTGGTGGGTCCTGCGTGACACGGATACATAGTGGTGTCCGGTATGTCGGACACGGAGACGGTATTATGATGTATTTGTATTGGAAAAAAAATATATAGTGGATGGGAGGGCACGGACACGATTCACAATGGGGTAGAAATTTGTGGATATAAAATTATGGAGGAGTACCTGCCTATATATATAGGATGTGGGAATTTCCATTAGGATAAAGCTTGGGTTTGTTTAAACCATATTTAGATAATAGCTACAAATAAATTAAATCCAATCCAATCTAAATCCAAATTTAATTTAAATCCAAATTCATTTTAGTTTAAAATTAATGGGATAGATCAAATTCTAAGTATGGATATTTATTTAATCTATTTAAATAACTCCAAAAATTAAATCATGATTTAAATGGATACAATAACTTCCAAAAATATTTTTCAAAATACCAATAATAAAAATTTCGAAAATAATGAATATTTAAATATCTTTTTGAATAAGATATCAATATTAATAAATTTGAAAATCAGATTAAATATTAATAAAATTTCAAAAATCAATTTATACATAGATTACATTTTGAGAAGATGGTATTCTTATGAAACATAGTTTTCTAAATCGCCAATAAAATAAACTCGTCTTTTTATAATAATAAAATTAAATAATATTTTTGAAACTGGTTGTGACGCTTTTCCCAACCTTAATTAAATAAAATAATTACTGTATATTATTTTGAAATTTTAAAATAGGAAAAATGTTTTTAACAACATATGTACGCTCGCACATATTCGCACTCGTCGAGCAGTTACGAAAACGAATTTCGCGCGTAACGTAAAATACGATTTCGCGACGTACAATACAAAATTTTAAATCAATACCAAATTAATAAAGAAGAGAAAAAAATAGTAGAAATTTAGGGGTTTTACACACTTGCACACACTAGATATTATTTACCAGCCCTTTTCATGGATTATTAGATGATATTTCATATTCGAATGGGAATCCCCCTATTTTCTGATACACTGAGATATCAGTGAGATAAATCACTGTTCTTATATTGTACTTCACTAATTTCTTGATTAAATATTAAGTATTAGTTATGTTTTGATTTCCTGAATATTTGATAACAAGGTTTAGATCAAATTCTCAGTTTTAGAAGGTTTACATGGTTGAACTGTCTTGATGGACTGATACATGAACAAATTTTAAATCCTGTTTTCCCTTTCCTGTTAAATTGATTTCATGATTCCTAGACTTAATGGTTAATCCTAATCACACATTGCTATTCACTGTTAGATGTAGGTACTGCTATTACTTTCCTCCTTTAAACTGAGGTTGAATTCCTGTTGTAGTTTGTGTTGAATCTCTGAGATTCAATCTTGAATCTATTATCATGAACACTGTTGGTAGAGGGGGACTTGGCATGTGATAAACTTCGAATGCCAGGACTGAATTGGGATTCCTACCCTATTGCATTACCTGTCAACTGTTGTTTCAAGTATTAAATGGCAAATTGTTCATTTGTAGACTGAAAGTGATTTTGCTTCTTACTGAACTGAAGTTGATTGAATGACCAACTGTTTTTCTGTGCAGATTAATTCACTGAATTAGGATTCTTGTCTAATTGCATTACCTGTCACCTGTTCTGAGAATATCACTGTTTGTGAACCCAAAAAATCTAAGAATACTATTTTGGTTTCCTTTCCTTTACATTGATTGATTTCTTTACACTATTTTTAGAGGCTGAATTGATCCCTGTGTTTTCATCAAACCTGAGATATGTAGGTTCAGAATTACATGTTATATTTTGCTGAAATATGGTTACATGCTTTGACTGATACATGGTATTGGCATTGAGATGAACTGTCCACACAAACCTGAGTTGATGAACTGTTAGTGATCAATATATATATTGGAATCTGAGATAGCATTGTGATGTTTTAACTCAAAAGAAAACTGAGTTCTTATAAACCTGAAATGTATGGCAATTTCTTAATGAACTGAGTTGATGCAAAACTGGGCATGTTCCCCATTGTCACTGTCAATTGCATATCCTGAGAACCTGAGAACTTCATTTAGTAGTTTACTGATTGGATGTTAATCCTGAGATTGCTTTAACTGTCACATTTTCTGAGTATTGGTTTCTATTCCATTTTGCACTGTCACATACTACACACCCACACACACATGCTTACCCACACATACACACAACACTGTGGTTCCTGTCACACTCATGTGCACAGTCTCTCTCTCACTCACTCACTCTCTATTATCTATCCCTCTCTATGTATCCTATTCCTATGTAATATATGTATATATGTAATGTAGGTATATATGTAATGTATACTTAATATATGTATCTATATATATATATATGATATAAGTTGTGTATTATATATAGGTATCTAGTATAGATATGCACATGGGTGTATAGGTTATATTAGAATATATACTAGTATCATATAAAATATGTATATTGATATATATACATATAAAATATGTATATATATATATATATATATATATATATATATATATATATATATATATATATATATATTATGGTTGTGTAATATATATACATGTGTCATGTATTAGATATAGGTAATGTCAGGTTGTCATGAATTATGATTGGCTAATAGGTATGATATAGCCTATAGCCTATGGTGTGTCAGTTAGACTAGTTAAGCCTAGTTAGACTTGCTAGACCTAGGTTTGACTTTTTGGTTGACTAGGGTTGACTAAGAGTTGACTTTGACCTAGTTTGATCTAGGCTCATGTAGAATGCATAGTAGAGCTTCATTTTATCATTTTAGACTTGTTGTGACTTGTGCTGTTCTGATTAGGAGCCAGACACCACTCCTCGGACAGTACATTTACCTTGGACATTCAGATAGCAGGCGAGTACATTCTCTGATCATTTCATATCATGTTTAGGATTATATTTCCTGCTTTAGACTATCTTACTTGATGCTGACACGATGGAACACGGATTAGTACTATATGGATCCCTTCATGAGATGTTATCCTTCTCGGGTGCATCAGATACTTTCGTCTCATGTGTGTTTCACTTACATCACGTATCTTATGCTTCTATTATCATGAATCTTCAGGAATCAGCTAGTGACTCATGTACCCTCATGATCACCGAGCCTTCACGAATCAATTCATGAATCACCCTATACGGGTAGTAGTTTAGTCACGAATCTTAACATAACTTGACTGGATCCTTGTGTATTGATTGGGGTACGGGGGAGTATGAATGGTCATGTGAATAAATATCCAAAGTAGTGTAGTCATGAATCACTCTTAGTGTAGTCATGAATCAGTCCTAAGCCATTCACATGTTCGTCTATACTCTAAATCACTAGCACTATCTCTCTTTTATATATCATAGATATTTACTTACTGTCTCTTTCTCTTACATTATGTTATTCTTCAGTTTGCTGTATTTTATTCTCTAGCATGATTATACTTCCTTTCATGTTATGACTTGTTGAGATGTATTATGCTCGCTACTGTCCTGACTGTACCTGTTGAAATATTACAGAGGATGAGGACGAGGCTGGCTGTCCCACTTACTATGGGGCTACCCTAGATGATAGTACAGATTTGGACCAGCTGCAGGAGCCCTTAGCTGTGGACGACACTCCTCTAGACTAGGATGTCTTTATTTATATTCATTCTGGATGATTGTATATATTGATACTTAGATTTGGGATATGTATTTATCTTAGACACTTAGACTCTCTGTTGTACATGGGATTTCCTTTCATTTCAGCAGTTTATCTATCTATGATTCTATCTTATCTTCTGCCTTAGTTTATGATTGAGTTTACTTCTGCTATGTCACCCCCATTCGGGAAGTATAAACTGTTTAGCTTTATATTGTTAGATGTTGTGACGTAGGACAGCGTTCTACCGCCGACACTGCGGCGTAGGCTGGACGTACCCACGTCTCGTTGCCCTTACTCTAGGGTGCGGGTCGTGACACGTTTTTAGTGGTGGCCCATGCAGGTCTAGTTTAGAAGTGTAGTGGTATTCGAACTAGAATATCACTGCAGCCTGCAGTAGAATTAGGAAATTTTTGAAAGTACTCAATCACATTAGGACAAACTCTTTATCAGATTCCGTATATCTAAAATTTTGCTGCTTATTGTCTTTCTTTGAATTTAAACTGTCCTCCTTTGATATTTCGACTCATTCTCAGCAATTGTTTCTTTTGATCTGTGTCTCCAGGATGGTCGAGACGCGATCGCATCGCCAGGGCCAGGGGGATGCCGAGGAGAGGTCTGTCACCTCTCACACTCAGCAGCCAGCCCCTGGTACCGCAGCCCCAGTCAGGCCAGCAGGGATAGGCGTTTCAGCAATTTTTGGAAGAGCCCTACCAGTTGTGAGGCATAAGCCGAGTCCGGTGATTCCGGATGTGCTTCAGCAGCAGCAGCCACCTGCGGGGACAGTTGACGCCGTGCAGCTATGGGCCTTCTTCCGATAGTACATGGAGGGTCAGCAGACCCAGCAGTAGAGGCACACGGCAGAGCTCACTCGAGGTATTGAGCTGGCAGTGACCGCAGTGGAGAGAGTCGTAGCTCAGCCAGCGACAGCCCCGCAGCCGCACCAGCCACGGGAGAAGGGCATTCAGGACTTCCAGAAGATGCACCCGAGAGGCTTCCGAGGGACAGAAGGGATCATGTATGCCGATGAGTGGATCGAGCATATGGAGGAGATCTTCAGGCTGGCTGAGATCCCGACGAGGCTCCAGATAGAGGCAGCGGCCAGTATGATACAGGATCTGGCCCGTACATGGTACTAGACCGACCCGAGGGTCGGCACAGCAGGACAGACTTGGGCAGCGTTCAAGAAGCTGTTCAAGGAGAAGTTCTTTCCAGACGCAGCGCTGGGAGCCCTCGAGACCCAGTTCGAGGCCCTAGTCTAGGGGAACCAGTCTGTGGAGGAGTACGCAGGAGAGTTCTGTCGCCTGAGCAGATTTATGGAGGACTTGTCGGAGACGACGAAGGCCCGGAGGTTCCGGTAGGGCTTGGTAAAGGAGGTCAAGTCCTACACCAATAATGCCCGCAGCGCTACACTTAAGGAGATCCTGGTGGACGCACTAGCTGTAGAGGATGATCTTGAGCTTAGGCTCAAGAGGGGGCGAGACTCCCAGGGAGGCAGTAGCAGCAGAGGACCGGCCAAGAGGCCGTACTTTCAGTAATACCACCAGCAGCAGAGGTTCCAGCCGCAGCAGTTTCAGCAGCCGAGGCAGCAGCCAGTACAGTATCAGCAGCAGAGGGTGCAGCAGCAGGCACCGAGGCAGCAGGCCACCCCCTGTGCATATTGCAAGAAGCCAGGGCACGGGTGGGACGAGTACAGGAAGAGGTTGGGTAGATGCCTTCTTTGCGGAGCAGCGAACCATCAGATGAGGGACTGCGCTCAGTATACTGGCAGGATAGCACAGGGAGCAAGAGCAGGAGACAAGGCTCCAGGAGGACCGCAGAAGGGACCGTTGCCAACTCAGCAGCAGCGGTTTGTGCAGCACCAGCAGCAGGCCAGGGGAGGCCAGCAGGGGCAAGCTTTCGCCATGGCAGCTGAGGATGCAGAGGCGATAGGAGAGCTGATCGCAGGTTCGGTTCTTCTCGACTCCAGACCAGCTTTTGCATTATTTGATTCCGGTGCTTCGCATAGCTTCATATCTGTATCGTTTGCAATTAGACACGGTATCATAGCTGAATCGTTGCCTAGGACTTACAAGATTATGACCGGGGGTGGCATTATCCTCGTGCGTGATATTTGTAAGGGACGGAGTATTGTCTTGGGAGGCCGTGAGTTAGAGGTGAGCCTGCTCGTAATGCTATTGTCGAACTACGATATAGTACTCGGCATGGATTGGTTGAGCAGACACCACGCCAGCATTGATTGCAGAGGGGGTAGTATTCTCTTCACAGCGCCGGGGGAGCCAGAGTTTGAGTACTCCAGATGTCAGGCGGAGCAGAGCAGCAAAGTTTTCTGTGGAGTCTCGGTTGAGGAGCAGACGATTCCACACCCCTTGATAGCAGAGTATATGGATGTTTTCCCAGAGGAGTTACCAGGATTGCCACCAGACAGAGACATAGAGTTCTCGATAGACTTGGTTCCAGGAGCGAAACCCATCTCACAGCATGTCTATCGAGTGAACAACAGTGAGCTGGTGGAGCTGAAGAAGCAAGTTGATGAGCTGCAGGACAAGGGCTTCATCCGTTCGAGTTCGTCGCCATGGGGTGCACCAGTGTTGTTTTTGTCGAAGAAGGATGGGTCAGTACGGATGTGTATTGACTACAGGGCACTCAACAACCTCACGATCAAGAATAGATACCCACTGCCGTGGATCGACGATCTTTTTGACCAGTTGAGCGAAGCTCGGGTATTTTCCAAGATTGATCTGAGGTCGGGATATCACCAGGTGAAGGTGAAGAGGGAGGATATTCCCAAGACCGCTTTCAGGATGCGGTACGGGCAGTTTGAGTTTTTGGTTATGTCGTTTGGGCTAACCAATGCACCAGCAGTATTTATGAACCTAATGAACAAGGTGTTCCACCAGTACTTGGACAAGTTCGTGGTGGTGTTCATTGACGACATCTTGGTATATTCCAAGACTGAGGAGGAGCACGAGGAGCATCTGCGGATAGTGCTGGAGACTCTCAGGAGGGAGCAGCTTTATGGAAAACTCTCCAAGTATGAGTTTTTCTTGGACCGAGTAGAATTTTTGGGGCATGTGGTGACTGGAGGTGGTATCTCAGTTGACCCCAAGAAGATTGTAGCAGTTGAGGCATGGGCAGCGCCGACTTCAGTTGTAGAGATTAGGAGTTTCCTGGGGCTGGCGGGATATTATCGGAGATTTGTGCAGGATTTCTCCCGGGTTGCAGAGCCGTTGACTCGGTTGACCCGGAAGGATACTGAGTTTGTTTGGTCAGAGGAGTGTCAGGCAGCTTTTGATGAGTTGAATAAGCGGCTTACGACAGCTCCGATTCTGACATTGCCTTCAGGATCAGGTGGGTTCACTATTTATAGTGACGCTTCAGGGAAAGAGCTGGGTTGCGTCTTGCAGCAGCATGGGAAGGTGATTGCCTATGCTTCCAGGCAATTACGTCCCCATGAGAAGAACTACCCTACCCACGACCTGGAGCTGGCAGCGGTGATATTTGCTCTGAAGTTGTGGAAGCATTATCTGTATGGGGAGAGGGTAGAGATCTTCACAGATCACAAAAGCTTAAAGTATGTGTTCACTCAGAAGGAGTTGAACATGAGGCAGCGCAGATGGCTAGAGTTGATGAAGGATTTTGACATCCTACTTCAGTATCACCCAGGGAAGGCCAACGTGGTTGCCGATGCCTTGAGTAGGTATTCGACATCCATGTGTTTGACCATGGATCGGCATTTGCTTGCGGACTTGGAGAGCCTTGGGATTGAGGTGATCGTGCCCGGGGTACAGATGCAGTTATGGGGGATGCAGATTCAGTCGGACTTGGTGGAGAGGATCAAGTCGGCACAGTTTGAGGATGTTGCTCTGCGGTGTCTCCGAGAGCAGGTTCGAGCAGGATTGCTGGAGGGTGAGTTTTTTCTTGCAGATGATGGTGCCTTGAGGCACGGTTCCAGATTATGTGTGCCCAGCGGAGATCTCAGGGAGCAGGTTATGTAGGAGGCCCACAGATCTCAGTACTCTATACATCCTGGTGCCAACAAAATGTTCCGAGATCTGAGGGAGCATGTTTGGTGGTCCGGGATGAAGCGGGAGGTGGCTCGCTTCGTAGCTAGGTGCTTGGTCTGTCAGCAGGTCAAGAAGGAGAGGCAGAGGCACGGTGGATTATTGCAGTCGCTGCCCATTCCCGAGTGGAAATGGGAGCATATCACTATAGATTTCGTATCAGGATTGCCGCGTACACCTGGAGGGAAAGACGCGATTTGGGTCATCGTTAACAGGTTGACCAAATCGGCCCACTTCTTGCCATTCAAGGTGGGTACGTCTACAGAGAGGCTGGCAGAGATGTATATGCGACAGATAGTCAGGATTCACGGAGTTCCGGTCAGCATCATCTCAGATCGGGATAGTCGCTTTACTTCCCATTTCTGGAGGAGTCTGCAGATTAGCTTGGACACTCAGCTCAAGTTTAGTACTGTATACTACCCCCAGACGGACGGACAGTCAGAGAGGACTATTCAGACACTTGAGGATATGTTGCGGACGTGCGTCCTGGACTTTGGAGGTTCCTGGGAGGATCATCTTCATTTGGAGGAGTTTGTCTACAACAACAGTTTCCAGGCCAGCATTGAGATGTCACCTTTCGAGGCTCTGTACGGGCGTAGGTGCCGTACACCCTTATCTTGGGATGATATTGGTGAGCGAGCTTTACTGGGGCCAGAGATGGTTGTTGACGCAGCCGAGAAGGTGAAGCTCATCAGGGACAGACTTCGAGTGGCGCACGACAGACATCGACACTGGGCCGATAGCCACCGGAGACCCTTGGAGTTTGAGGTACAGATTAGAGTAGGATTAGATTTAGGTTTGATTGTTGTGTTTTATTGATCATGTTTGTTTATCATAGTTAATTTGAGACCTTGCTTGTGTTTAGGTCGGAGACTTGGTTTTTCTGCGGATATCTCCGACTCGTGGTACGATACGTTTTGGTGGAGGTGGGAAGCTTAGCCCGCAGTTCATCGGCCCTTTCGTTATCAGCGGAAGAGTCGGCGACATGGCTTACAGGCTAGACTTGCCACCTGCACTTGTGGGGGTCCACAACATATTCCATGTATCACAGTTGAGACGGTACGTGGCTGACCCTAGCCATGTGCTTGATCATTCGGAGATTGAGGTCAGACATACTCTCAGTTATCCAGAGCAGCCTGTGGAGATTCTGGATCGCCGGAAGAAGGTTCTGAGGAACCAGGTGATACCTTTGCTACACGTCGCATGAAGGCATCAATCTTCAGGAGAGTCTACCTGGGAGCGGGAGGATGAGATGCGCGAGCGATACCCATATCACTTTGGACCGTGAGGTATACTTTCTATCCTTCTCACCAGTTGCATTTCGCCTTTCAATTTCGAGGACGAAATTCTTTTAAGGAGGGTAGATTTGTCACTACCACATTTCTAGTTTGAGGGTATTTTTGTCATTTTTGAATTATTTGAATTTAATATATATTATTAGGAATTTTTAAATAATTTAATTGAATGATGTGATTTAAATACTAATATAATTATTGCCTTGTGATTATGGTTAGCCTAACCAAGATTTGGACCTAACCTAAATGGGTCATAACTAATTTAGTGAGCCACTTTGAGAATTAGAGGGTTTTGGTTAAGGGGTTAAGTCAATTCTAGTTATGGTTAAGTGATTTGCAAAAGACTAAGAAAGAGCCTTTTGTTCTAGACCACACAATACCCTTGATTCATTCCAAGCCATAGGATGAAACCTAAAAACCCTAACCCTAACTATCATGACCAGCCAAGACCCCCCTTGCCTTTATAATGTCTCTATGGGGATTTGTGTCTCTTTCTTTATTAGTTCTTCATTTTCTTAAGGAATAGGTAAGCCTCCATTTAATTTCTTCCTAGTTTAATCAATAGGACTCCTTTTTTATTGGGATTCTTCCATTATGATCTAATCAATGTTTTTTGCTGATGGTGGAGTCAAATCTCAGATTTGCATCAATTTGGAGATTTTGGATGACTTTGAAGAACTCCTTGGAAGAGACTTATTGTGTTAAAGAACACCCATAGGTACATTCTATTCCACCCATTAAAACTAGGGTTTCATTGCATATTCATCTAGCCCTAGGTGTCCTGG
This sequence comes from Iris pallida, assembly GCA_029216955.1. NCBI lineage: Eukaryota > Viridiplantae > Streptophyta > Magnoliopsida > Asparagales > Iridaceae > Iris > Iris pallida. The sequence goes on along the minus strand of JANAVB010022999.1, from coordinate 12,668,032 downwards.
TTCTGTAGGTATAGGATTTGCCAATTTTTGTGTCCTGTACGTGTCCGTATCGGACACGTATCAGTGACATGCGCAGGTGTCCGACGAAATGCCTTTTGGCATTTCGTTCGAGTTTTCAAATTGTATTTGAATGGAAATTCTTATTTTGATGTCGCTTACACGATTGTGATTGACTGGGGTGGTTTTGAGTCGTATCCGAGTCACAATGGACTCGCTGACACGGTCGCGCGCGCCTGGACGCACTGTCCTGCTACCCGCAGGGTCGTGCGACTCATACAGGACACGTGGACGCGTGCCATTGGACGTGGAGCTCGGGGCAGTGTCTGACACGATACTTCCCAAGTCTCGTGTCACTTGGTGGCGTGTCGTGTGCGTACGGACACGTGCACAGGCAAACTGAGCTCGTGCAGTCTCGTGTGCGCGTGTGTATTGGGTTGGACACATCCGTGTCTGGTTTCTGGACACGAAATTGAGGGTATGACACTTGCACACACTAGATATTATTTACCAACCCTTTTCATGGATTATTAGATGATATTTCATAGTCGAATGGGAATCCCCTATTTTTTGATACACTGAGATATCAGTGAGATAAATCACTGTTCTTATATTGTCCTTCACTAATTTCTTGATTAAATGTTAAGTATTAGTTATGTTTTAATTTCCTGAATATTTGATAACATGGTTTAGATCAAATTCTCAGTTTTAGAAGATTTACATGGTTGAACTGTCTTGATGGACTGATACATGAACAGATTTTAAATCCTGTTTTCCCTTTCCTGTTAAATTAATTTCATGATTCCTAGACTTAATGGTTAATCCTAATAACACATTGCTATTCACTGTTAAATGTAGGTACTGCTATTATTTTCCTCCTTTAAACTGAGGTTGAATTCCTGTTGTAGTTTGTGTTGAATCTCTGAGATTCAATCTTGAATCTGTTATCATGAACACTGTTGGTAGAGGGGGACTTGGCATGTGATAAACTTCGAATGCCAGGACTGAATTGGGATTCCTACCCTATTGTATTACCTGTCAACTGTTGTTTCAAGTATTAAATGGCAAATTGTTCATTTGTAGACTGAAAGTGATTTTGCTTCTTACTGAACTGAAGTTGAATGAATGACCAACTGTTTTTCTGTGCATATTAATTCACTGAATTGGGATTCTTGCCTAATTACATTACCTGTCACCTGTTCTGAGAATATCACTGTTTGTGAACCCAAAAATCTGAGAATACTATTTTGGTTTCCTTTCCTTTACATTGACTAATTTCTTTACACTATTTATTAGAGGCTGAATTGATCCCTGTGTTTTCATCAAACCTGAGATATGTAGGTTCAGAATTACATGTTATATTTTGCTGAAATATGGTTACATGCATTGACTGATACATGGTATTGGCATTGAGATGAACTGTCCACACAAACCTGAGTTGATGAACTGTTAGTGATCAATATATATATTGGAATCTGGGATTGCATTGTGATATTTTAACTCAAAAGAAAACTGAGTTCTTATAAACCTGAAATGTATGGCAATTTCTTAATGAACTGAGTTGATGCAAACCTGGACATGTTCCCCATTGTCACTGTCAATTGCATATCCTGAGAACCTGAGAACTTCATTTAGTAGTTTACTGATTGGATGTTAATCCTGAGATTGCTTTAACTGTCACATTTTCTGAGTATTGGTTTCTATTCCATTTTGCACTGTCACATACTACACACCCACACACATGCCTACCCACACATACACACAACACTGTGGTTCCTGTCACACTCATGTGGACAGTCTCTCTCTCACTCACTCACTCTCTATTATCTATCCCTCTCTATGTATCATATTCCTATGTAATATATGTATATATGTAATGTAGGTATATATGTAATGTATACTTAATATATGTATCTATATATATATGATATAAGTTGTGTATTATATATAGGTATCTAGTATAGATATGCACATGGGTGTATAGGTTATATTAGAATATATACTAGTATCATATAAAATGTGTATATAGATATATATATATATATATATATATATATATATATATATATATATATATATATATATATTTTTTTTATATATATATATATATATATATATATATATATATATATATATATATATATATATATATATATATATATATATATATATGTAATGTGTATATATAAATATTATGGTTGTGTAATATATATACATGTGTCATGTATTAGATATAGGTAATGTTAGGTTGTCATGAATTATGATTGGCTAATAGGCATGATATAGCCTATAGCCTATGGTGTGTCAGTTAGACTAGTTAAGCCTAGTTAGACTTGCTAGACCTAGGTTTGACTTTTTGGTTGACCAGGGTTGACCAAGAGTTGACTTTGACCTAGTTTGACCTAGACTCATGTAGAATGCATAGTAGAGCTTCATTTTATCATTTTAGACTTGTTGTGACTTGTGCTGTTCTGATTAGGAGCCAGACACCACTCCTCGGACAGTATATTCACGTTGGACATTCAGATAGCCGTCGAGTACATTCTCTGATCATTTCATATCATGTTTAGGATTATATTTCCTGCTTTAGACTATCTTACTTGATGCTGACACGATGGAACTCGGATTAGTACTATATGGATCCCTTCATGAGATGTTATCCTTCTCGGGAGCATCAGATACTTTTGTCTCATGTGTGTTTCACTTACATCACGTATCTTATGCTTCTATTATCATGAATCTTCGGGAATCAGCTAGTGACTCATGTACCCTCATGATCACCGAGCCTTCACGAATCAATTCATGAATCACCCTATACGGGTAGTAGTTTAGTCACAAATCTTAACGTAACTTGACTTGATCCTTGTGTATTGATTGGGGTACGGGGGAGTATGAATGGTCATGTGAATAAATATCCAAAGTAGTGTAGTCATGAATCACTCTTAGTGTAGTCATGAATCAGTCCTAAGCCATTCACATGTTCGTCTATACTCTAAATTACTAGCACTATCTCTCTTTTATATATCATAGATATTTACTTACTGTCTCTTTCTCTTACATTATGTTATTCTTCAGTTTCCTGTATTTTATTCTCTAGCATGATTATACTTCCTTTCATGTTCTGACTTGTTGAGATGTATTGTGCTCGCTCCTGTCCTGACTGGACCTGTTGAAATATTACAGAGGATGAGGACGAGGCTGGTTGTCCTACTTATTATGGGGCTACCCTAGATGATAGTACAAACTTGGACCAACTGCAGGAGCCCTTAGCTGTGGACGACACTCCTCTAGACTAGGATGTCTTTATTTATATTCATTCTGGATGATTGTATATATTGATACTTGGATTTGGGATATGTATTTATCTTAGACACTTAGACTCTCTGTTGTACTTGGGATTTCCTTTCATTTCAGCAGTTTATCTATCTATGATTCCATCTTATCTTCTGCCTTAGTTTGTGATTGAGTTTACTTCTGCTATGTCACCCCCATTCGGGGAGTATAAACTGTTTAGCTTTATATTGTTAGATGTTGTGACCTAGGACAGCTTTCTACCGCCGACACTTCGGCGTAGGCTGGACGTACCCACGTCTCGTTGCCCTTACTCTAGGGTGCGGGTCGTGACATTTCCACAAGTTGTGAGTCACATGTAGGACACGGACTCACGTAGTCAGCTGGCCACCGATACGTCTGAGACGTGCGACGGTTAGGATATAACTGCTAATAAAATTTGTATGATTAGTAGACTTGGCAGTTATTAGAGGTTCATATGTGTCGTGGAGATGACATAAATAATCATGAGGTGGGAAGAACAGTTCTTTAACGTATGGGCCACGTATGCACTTACCCATTATAACATGTGAGCTCCGCCGATGACACAGGTAAGATTACCCCTACTGTTACTGATTTTCTCTGACGTTCACAGAGCGTTACAGACATAGGCCCTCGTGTCCAATTGGGGACTATACCAATCCCACTGTAGCCAGAGTGCCCACGCGTTGAAGGTTATTCTTAACTGCATATTCATAATAGATTGGTTAGGCACCATGTTGCATTCATTCTATATTTATTACACAGTTTATATGGTATATTTTTCATGTATCTTGTTACGTCCCTCTGAGGACCTGGTGATCTCTCCATGCTTAGACGACCAGTATTATTCCTCGGAGTACGACTCTGCACTGGATCCATCATTTTCAGTTGAGGAGGTTTCACCATCAGAGATCTAGTTATCCTTGTTTAGTGGACATGATATTGCTACATTTAGTTAGATATTTTTTTCCTTTATTTTATTTTATATCGTTTAGGAGGTCAGACTTCAATTATCTCAGACTATTTTTCATAGCTGTTTGGTAGTAGATTTGTCTCCGCTATATTCTCTTTTCACTCTTTTATTTAGTTTTCTGGACTATTGCCTTTATATTGTGTTTTATGGATGAGATATATAGTGCCTGCATGTGGTTTAGTTATTTACAGTTTATGTGTGTGTATGAGGATTCTATCTATTAGAGTATTCTTCGTATGCATACAACTACATGTTCCATATGCCCAGTCATATCTATATTGAGACTGGGACGTTACACTTTTCATAAGTTAGTTTATGTATGGCCATGTTGTGGCAGCGTCCGTGTGAGTGGATGAAATAAAAACCACGATTGAATTGTATATTACAACGTACATAGAAATCAGATAGGTTGTTATAAGTTCTTTTCGAGTTGGGACTTCTAACATTTGGAGACTGGGGGAGGTTTCTGAATGTATCCAACAAACAGGACTGACCTAGTAACAAATTTTGACTCAACACTAGAAATATTTATTAGTAATTTTCAACCTGAATGCATACAAGAGTTAGTAATTAAAATATTTAGGGTTATTTAGTAATAGGATCTCATATAATATGTGATATTAGTATTTTGGTCTTCAAATTGTCTAATATTGGAGTTTGGATCTCATTTTTACTGTTCACCTTACCAATTTTGTGTAATGTGGAGACCCAAACTCTAATGTCGGATAACTCGGACCCAATATCACATATTATATGAGATCCTATTACTAAATAACCCAAATATTTATTAGTACTTTTAGATTAGAACGTTGTTAAGCATAATTGTTGTGGGAAGACGCTTTCAAATGAAACCTTCCAACTATTAAGCAGAACTTTTGTTGGAGGATTTTTTTTTCCCAAGAATTGAAGCTCTACGGGTGCATTTGAGTGTAAGGTGGAAAATAAATTAATTCCATAAACATATTTTAGTAGAAAGTTTTTTATGGAAATTTGAAAATTTCCATAATGACGGTTGAAGGAAATTATTTTCTTGTGGAAAATCAAAATTTTCATGAAAAACTTAATTATATAGTGTTCGGATGTCATTATTTTTCAAAAAAAAAATATTTCATGGAAAATAATATTTTCCTACGGGTTGAGCCAGTTTCATTTTCCACTATTTTGGAGGAAAATACTAAAAATAATTCCACAAAAAATATAAGCTATCAAACACTACACATTGATGGAATTGTGATGCAAATATTTTCATGGAAAAAAGTCCAATCAAACACAGTCTACCAAGTATTTTGTGGCATTAGAATCAAAATTGAAATAACCATTTTAACAAGATTGCTAAAAGACGAGCCAAGGATTGTGGGTTAAAAGGTATAAAGAACTCCAACAAATGAACTATCTTAAGTTTGCTAAAAGGCTAGCCAAGGATTATGGGTTAAAATGTAGAAGAGCTCGTCCAACAAATGAACTATCTTAAATGAGAATGTTGAGATGAATGATTTGACAATATGATAATAGATAAGTAAGAAACAAGTGCATTGGTCGGAAGTTATATGTGGTGTCAGAGATTGATGATGAGAATGTTGGAAGATGGATGGTAAATGCAACTAAATCAGGGGCGAAGCTACCCCTGGGCAAGGGAGGGCTGTAGCCTACCCCATTATTTGAAAAAAGGTTTTGAGCTATTTTTCAATGTGTTTTTGGTTGTGTTTTATTTATTTATTATTTTAATTTAAAGTATGCAACAATCAAATAATAAATAAATTCTAACAAATTGATATTTTAAGCGGTAGGATGCTAGTGTCATCGTGTCGTTCAAACTATACCTAAAGTTCAACCCTCCCTATTTTTAGAGGCCAGCTCCGCCACTTATGCAACGGGATCTATAATGTTATTTTACTGGCAGTAAAATCATAGTTAAAAGAGCTGTTAGAACCTGGGGTATACCAAATAGAACATATGCATGACACATTGAAGTAGGATATTGTTTATGTTAATGTTGTGTAGTTGATGGCTTTAGTATGTTGAAGAAAGAACATGATTCGTATAGCCCACTTCCAAAGCTTGTGACAGAAGTGTTATTCCCGGGGCTTGACCAAAGATGGAAAAACTGATGCAATCGAGATCTGAGAGTCACACAAAAAATTTGCAGTGATCAAACTCAAGATCTACGATGATACAAAAAGCCAAATAGCCAGATTACAATATGAAGGAAGGAAATAGAGAAGAGAAGATCTCTCGTTCTTCTTTGCAAACGTGTTGCAATTGGGACAGAACGAGTTACAATAATCTAGAGAAAGATGAGATGAAGAAAAGTTGCTGGGGTGTCAAAACACCGTTGCTCAAAGCAAGATTCGCCCCACACGAATTACTTCCAGGAACCAGCAAGTTGAAGAACTTGTGGAACGCTCGAAGTCACCTCTGTTCTGACTTCTCGGATGGATTTGCAATGGCGGCAGCAGCTCCCTCTCTCTCTCTCTCCTCTCTCTCTCTCTCTCTTTTGACTTATAAAATTCGTAGTCCTTCACAAAAGAGGCCAGAAGAGAGTATATATAGAGAGAGGGTGGAAACCCTAGCCGCCTCTTCAGTTATGTAAAGATTGAATCAAATCCCACAAAGATAGCAACGAAATTAATTCAAATCCCACAAAGATAGCAACGAAATTAATTCAAATCCCACAAAGACAGCAACAAAATTAATTCAAATCACACAAAAAGTGGATTTGAATTAATCGCAATGAATCAGTCTTTCCATAACTGACTTGTAGCCTGCACATTCAGTGGAGCCCTCCATGCGGTAGCAGCAGCAGCTGTAGCATCCACTTTTTCATAGAAGGGTATTTCAGTCATTTTAGCCATTTTGGCCTTTATGTGATTCTCTGAATATGTTTACTCATGATTGTGCTAGCAACTGGTTTAACCTTAGTGGACATGTATAGGGGCCTAACCATGCATTAGAATGGTTATTTTCATTTTAGAAATTATTTTTATGCATTATATTATTTTTAATTCTTTTATTTATTTATTTAGCCTTTTTGCATGTAGGCTTTTAAGCTTTTTGAGTTGGGCCCATTTTTAATTGAGAAGGAGTTGGCCCAAGTGAAACCCTAACCCCTAAAGACCCCCTTTTCTGCACAACACAGCAGTACCCCCTCCTCTTTTCATCATTTGTGAAATTTTGAGCCTCCACAAAGAAACCCTAAAAGATCAATCTCTCCAAAACTCAAAATTCCTTCATCCGGAGTCCGTTTCTTCCCAAACGAACTCCGTTGTGCTCGTCGAGGAGAGGAGGATCTTCTGTAGCATTTCTGGAGTGGAGACAGAGGTTTTGCTGGAGGGAAATCGGTCGACACGACAACCGAGGAGCCCCGATCATTGAGTTTGACACTCAATAGGTAAATCCTAATATACTATTGTAAATCTGGTTTTTTCTTCATTTTTGCATCCATATAGGTGCCCTAGTCTTGCCCCCAAAATTTGGTGGGGTTTCGACTCCGTTTGATGGAGGTATCGGACACGTGTCGGTTCATTACGGCACGTGTTCGACGAAATACCGCTTAGGATAGAAAGTTGTTGTTTTTCGATTCCGACTTCATGAATGTTTAGATAATATGATTTTGATAAACTTTTGTGAAGACAGATTTGGGTTTGGCATCGTTTCAGCGACGTTTCGGACAACGGACGCACGTGCACGAATCCGGTGCACGAGGCCGTGCGTGCCCTGCTGTCCGCGTGTGATTGCTCGATACACAGAGCGTATTTTTGTGTGAAAATTTGTGAGCACGTGGGGGCAACCTCTGCCCTCATGCTCATAAAGTTTCATGACTTTTCGTTGAGCGAGCGCGGAGAAATCGTGCGTGCACCGCTCAGCCACTATGCATTCAGCCTGTCATTTTTGTCGCGGAGACGGACTTCGTGCGCGCACACGACACAACGAAGACCTGTTCCAGGACCCGAAACATGTCGACCTAGACCTAGACGTCCCGTAGGATGAACCCCGAGTCGCGGCATGGCCCGACGAGGGAGCAGCGAGGCCGGAACCACGCGCACGAGGGCACGCGGGCGCGCGCGCGCGCAACAGGCCGCACGGGTGCGAGGGCTACGTGCGTCGCTTCGGGCAGCATGTCACCATGTCATCATGTCCTAGACCTACCCCAGGACCCCCCCACCCAGCTATGTGCACAAGCATGTGGCGTTTCGTTGCGTGTGCGGCGCTCAAACGAGCGAGAACGCACGCGTACTACGCGGTATCGGGATGTTCCGATGCGCGTTATGTGGACACGACACGGACACGATTTCGAACCCGAGAGTATACGAACACATCACGTGGGTCGAGACCAACGTGTATGCCGAGTTTCGCGGGTTCGTTTGGTGTATTTTGTATTTTGAGACGTTGTGTGAATTGGATGAGTTTCTTTGATTTCGATTTTTCGAGTTAAATGTGATATTTTGATTTCCAGCTTCTTAGGTTCTAAAATATGAGTTTTCAGGACTTACATGAGTTTTCGGATATGTGGGAACCAACGCTTGGGTTTATTTCATCATTTTTCATCAATTATGAGTATTTACACTTTTCTATATATATATATATATATATATATATATATATATATATATATATATATATGTATATATATATATATATATATATATATATATATATATATATATATATATATATATATATATATATATATATATATATATATATATATTTATATATATATATATTTATTTATTTTATATATATATATATATATATATATATATATATATATATATATATATATATATATATATATATATATAACCCCGTTGAAACCCATTGCTATGTTCATATGCGTTGAGAATGGGTCGAGGGAGTTAATTCCAGATTTCTGATTCTTTAAACCATTTCAACCATTACAAATCTTTCTATTTAAGAGTTTGTGTATATATATATATATATATATATATATATATATATATATATATATATATATATATATATATATATATATATATGTAGCTTCTTACTTTATATATATGTATATAATAGTATAGTAATTTGGGTAATACCATGGGTATGTTTTACTGTTTTTAATCTCAGATTTATCCTATTTCAGTCAGCACCAGTACACACACACACACACACACACACATCATCTTTTGTTAGAAATAGGGTTTGTTGTATTGTATATACACATGTGTGTGTATATACCTATATGTATAAAGGTTTTATGCTTGAAAACCCTCGTGGAATAGATTATAGTTGTGTATATAACTATAAGAGCCCTAGGACAGATTTGGTTTGTCATTTCGAGCTTAGTTTAGTCAAATTGGCCGACAAGTTGACCAAATTGACAAAAGTCAACTTTGGGTCAAACTTGATCCAATTCAACTCAAACGAACTCCAAATGACCTAGAATTTTGTTTATGACCTAAAAATTAGTAGACGGACTAGTTGACCCAGTTTTGACCAGGTTTGACCAGTGTTGACCAGGTTTGACCAGAGTTGACCGAGGGTTGACTTTGACCAAAATGGACCTAGAAGCATGTAGTCTTGTATTGTAGCTATTTCTTTTGATATTGTGGACTTGGTTGTGACATGTGTGTATTTTAAATAGGTTTATATTGCCCCAGTTTAGTAACACCTCATCATCAGCAGTTCAATTTGTCAGGCGAGTACATTTTCTGATCTTTTCATACTTCTTTGGATATGTTCTCTTGTTATAGACTAGTATACTTGATGCTGACACGATGTTCACACGGATTAGTACCCTATAGATCTTTTCATACGATGTTATCCCCTCGGATACATCGAGTATGTCATGTTCATGTACTTTATCATGGCCATCATGTACTCCATGTATTCATATTTATCCATGTGCCCTCATATGTTATTTATGTACACTCATGACCATATGAGCTCCATGTATACAATAGTTGTTATCCATGTGCAATAACATAACATGTATTGATCCTTGTGTATTGATTGGGGGCAGAAAGAGTGTAGTTGTTTATGTGATCATTATCCCCAGTAGGTATCCATGTGCACTCCATAGCTGTATCCATGTGCAACCCAAACCGTTTACATAACCAATTCATGCTCTAGATCACGTAGAAGGTTATATTTCTTTATTTATCATATTATATCTTATTTTATAGTCTCTCTCTCTCTTGTTTACTTTCTTTACAGCGATTCATGTATAGTTTTCTATAGCTTGCTTTATATGTCCATTCCTGCTATGAACTATTGTGAGAGATATGTGCTCGTTCCGTCCTGACTGGGCATGTTAAAAATTTTACAGGTATTGATGAGGAGTACTGCCCTACTTATTATGGCATTGGCTTAGATGACACTGGCGACATGGACCCTCAGGAGGATCCCACAGTCGCTAAGGACTTGCCCATAGTTTAGCTGTGATTTAGTACTTTATTTGTATTTCTATTTGAGACTTTATGAGTTGTACTTGAGATTTATTCTGGTGGTTTACACCTAGACTTTTTATCTGTGACTCTCTTGAGATTCATTCTTATATTCCATCTTAGTATTGTGATTGAGTTACTTATTATTTACTCTCCATTCAGCGCTTATTCTAGACTGTGTTAGATACTGTGACTCAGGACAGCGTTCTACTGCCGACACTGCGGCGTAGGCTGGGCGTATTCACTTCTCGTGCCCTTCCACTGGTGCGGGTCGTGACACATTTTTAGTGGCGGTCCATGCAGGTCATAATCACAACTAGTATGATTCGTAGTGGTACTCGAACTAGAGTATCATTACAGCCTGCAGTAGGATATAAGATATAAGTTAAGGTACTCAATCACATTAGGAAAACTCTTATCAATTCTTGCTGTTAATTGTCTTTTTTGAAAACAACTGTCCTCCTTTGATGATTTTGCTTCTTTTTAGTAATTGATTCCTTGTTTGATCTGTCTTCAAGATGGTGGAGACACAATCACAGCGCTCTGGTCTTAGGGATACCACTGAGAGGTCTGCTACTTCTCATCCGACTCGGCTGGCACTAGGGACCACAGTGCCTCTTGTTCCAGCTCAGATGGGCCCATCTGTAACTTTTGGGGGTGCTCCTCCACCAGCTCCGAGGACTACCCCATGATTTTAGGGGATGCTACTACTACCGCCCCAGGAGACAGTTGATGCGGCACAATATTTCGCTTTCATTCAGCAGATGATGGAGATACATCGATTTCAGTCAGAGGACATGAGGCAGGGCATTGATAATGCCTACTAGTTGGCAATGGTGGCAGTAGAGAAGGTGACTGCCCAACCCCAAGGAGGGCAGATTCAGCCTTACCAGCCGAGGACTCCAGGTATTCAGGAGTTCCAGAAGATGAGGCCGTGGGACTTCAAGGGTACGGAGGGTATCCTTTACGCGGACGACTGGATCGAGCACATAGAAGAGATTTTCCGTCTCGTAGAGATACCGGCTAGACTCCAGGTGGAAGCAGCAGGCAGTATGATGTAGGATCTTGTCCGCACTTGGTACCAGACCGACCCCAGGGTTGGTACTACGGGGCAAACTTGGGAGGCTTTTAAGAAGCTTTTCAAGGAGAAGTTCTTCCCCGATACTGCACTTGGCGCATTGGAGATGCAGTTTGAGAACCTGGTTCAGGGGAACTAGACTGTAGAGGAGTACGCCGGAGAGTTCTGCCGCCTGGGCAGATTTGTGGAGGGCCTTAGTGAGATAGCGAAGGATAGGAGATTCAGGAAGGGTTTGGTTAAGGAAGTCAAGTCCTTAACCAAGAGCAACAGGAATGCTACATTTGAGGAGATTTTGATAGGAGCCATGACAGCAGAAGATGATCTGGAGTTGAAGCAGAAAAGAGGTTGTGATTCCCATACAGCCGGTGGCAGTAGAGGACCGGCCAAGAAGTCCCATTTTCAGCAGCAGTATTAGCAGAGGTCTTTCCAACAGCAGAGGCCATTCTAGCAAGTACAGCAGAGACAGGGTCAGCAGGCACCGAGACAACAGCAGGCTACCACTTGTAACTTCTGTAAGAAGCCAGGGCACAGGTGGAGTGAGTGCAGGAAGAGGCTAGGCAAGTGCCTACTCTGTGGTTCATCAGAGCATTAGTTGAGGGAGTGTCCTGAGGCTTTCGGGCATAAGGGACAGGGAGCAGGAACCAAGGCTCCAGTAGAGCAGCAGAGGGGACCCTTACCGACTCAGCAGTAAAAGTTTGTTCAGCACTAGCAGCAGACTAAAGGAGGCTAGCAGGGGCGAGCTTTCGCCCTGGCAGCGAAGGATACAGAGGCAGCAGGCGATCTGATAGCAGGTTCAGTTTTTATCGACTCTTTTTCCGCATTCACATTATTTGATTCGGGTGCTTTTCATAGCTTCGTGTCTGTATCTTTTGCAATTAAACACCAGCTTTCTTCTGAACCTTTGCCTAGGACTTGTAAGATCACGACTGGGGTGGTATTATCCTCGTCAGTGATGTTTGCAAGGATCGGAGAGTAGTTTTGGGAGGCCGAGAACCGGATGTGAGTCTGCTCGTGATGCCACTACCGAACTACAATATTGTACTCGGTATAGATTGGTTGAGCAGGCACCATGCCAGTATAGATTGCCACGGGGGTAGAGCTCTTTTCAGCATGCCAGAAGATCCAGAGTTCGAGTTCACCAGGCGGGAGTTAGAGCAGAGAAGTGGAGTTTTCTGCGGAGTTTCAGCAGATGAGCAGGGCGTGCCACATCCACTGATAGCTGAGTTTATGGATGTGTTTCCGGAGGAGTTGCCAGGGTTGCCTCCGAACAGGGATATGGAGTTCTCTATAGACTTGGTACCCGGTGCAGAGTCGATATCTCAGTATGTCTATAGAACAACAGTGGGCTTGCAGAGTTGAAGAAGTAGGTGGATGAGTTGCAGGACAAGGGCTTCATCCGATCGAGTTCTTCACCATGGGGTGCGCCAGTACTCTTTGTACCAAAGAAGGATGGGTCGGTACGGATGTGTATTGACTACAGGCCACTCAACAGCCTCACGATCAAGAACAAGTACCCGCTGCCGAGGATCGATGACCTGTTCGATCAGCTAAGCGGAGCAAATGTATTTTCTAAGATTTATCTGAGGTCAGGGTATCATCAGGTAAAGGTGAAGAAGGAGGATATTTCGAAGACATCTTTCAGGACTCGGTACGGCCAGTTTGAGTTCATGGTGATGCCGTTTGGGTTAATTAACGCCCCGGCGGTGTTCATGAACTTGATGAACAAGGTGTTCCACCAGTACTTGGATAAGTTCGTGGTGGTGTTCATCGATGACATTTTGGTATATTCGAAGACCCTAGAGGAGCATGAGGAGCATTTGAGAGTGGTTCTAGAGACTCTCAGGAAGGAGCAGCTGTACGGCAAGCTCTCGAAGTTGAGTTCTTCTTGGATCGAGTTAGTTTCTTAGGTCATATGGTGACCGAAGATGGGATCTCAGTCGACCCGAAGAAGATCAGAGCAGTTGAGGCATGGACAACACTGAGTTCAGTCGCAGAGATCAGGAGCTTTCTGGGATTGGCAGGGTACTACAGGAGGTTTGTTCAGGATTTCTCCCGGATTATAGAGCCATTGACTAGGCTGACCCGGAAGGACGCAGAGTTTGTCTGGTCAGAGGAGTGTCAGGTTGTTTTTGATGAGTTGAAGAAGCGACTGACGACAGCCCCGATTTTGACGTTGCCATCAAGATCAGGCGGGTTCACTATCTACAGTGATGCCTCAGGGAAGGGTTTGGGTTGTGTCTTGCAGCAACATGGGAAGGTGATTGCCTATGCATCCAGGTAGTTACGTCCGCATAAGAAGATCTACCTTACCCATGATTTGGAGTTGGCGGCGGTTATCTTTGCTCTGAAGCTGTGGAAGCACTATCTATACGGAGAGTGTGTGGAGATCTTCACAGACCACAAGAGCTTGAAGTATGTGTTTACACAGAAAGAGCTCAACATGAGGCAGCGCAGATGGTTGGAGTTGATGAAGAACTTTGATATTTTATTACAGTACTATCCAGGAAAGGCCAATATGGTTGTCGATGCCTTGAGTAGGTATCCGGTAGCTATGTGTTTGACGATGGATCGTTATCTATTAGCAGATTTGGAGAGTTTGGGGATCGAGGTGATTGTACCAGGAGTTCAGATGCAGATGTGGGGCCTACAAATTCAGTCAGACTTGATAGAGAGGATCAAGTCAGCTCAGTTCGATGATGTTACTCTGCGGTATATCCGAGAGCAGGTTCGAGCAGGATTGGCAGATGTGGAGTTTGTCATTACGGAGGACGGCATATTGAGGCACGGTTCCAGACTGTATGTGTCTAGCGGAGAGCTTCAGGAGCAGGTTATGCAGGAGGTCCATCGCTCTCAGTACACTATGTATCCAGGTGCCAACAAGATGTATAGAGACTTGAAGGAGCATGTATGGTGATATGGGATGAAGTGGGAGGTAGCACGCTTCGTAGCCAGGTGCCTAGTCTGTCAGCAGGTTAAGACAGAGAGGCAGAGGCCAAGAGGACTGTTGCAGCCATTGTCCATTCAGGAGTGGAAGTGGAAGCACATTACGATGGATTTTGTTTCGGGATTGCCGCGTTCATCATGAGGGAAAGACGTAATTTGGGTCATCGTGGATAGGTTGACCAAATCGGCCCACTTATTGCCATTCAAAGTGTGACGTCTACGGAGAAGCTAGCGGAGTTGTATATGCGACAGATTGTCAGGATACATAGAGTTTCGGTGAGCATTGTCTCGGATCGGGATAGTCGCTCTACTTTCCATTTCTGTCGGAGTCTGTAGACTAGTTTGGGCACTGTATGCCCCTGTTTTTCAAATTTTAGTTAAATTAGTGTTAATTAAATTTTAATGTCATTTATAGCCTTAAAATAATTATTAGGATTTTTAGGAATTTTTCTAGAATTTTAAATAATTTTTAAATGAGTTTTATATATTAAAATATTGATTTACAAATTTTTTAAAATGTTTTAATTGACTTTTGTAATTAATTAGATTATTTAAATAGCATTTTGTAATTTTTAAATTATTTTTATATCAGTATGCAATTTACTTAATTGTTAAATATATCAGTTTGTAATTTGTTAATTGTTTTAAACTACTGAATGCAAATTATTATTTGCATTTGCTACTGTGGGGACCTATATGCAATAACCTAAACCCTAGGGACCCTATTGCAAGACTCCTACCCACCCCCCTGCCCGACGACCGACGACGACGATCGGCCTGCCCCTGCCAATTCTGGCTGCCCCGACCGACCTAGCATCGCCCACGACCCCCTATTTAAACCCCTCTCTCCCCCCAGACCAAACCCTAACCCTAAATCCTCTCCAGCCACCCCCACGACCACCGTTCTTCTCCTTTTTCCCTAAACCCTAACCGCAGCTCCGACGAACTCCTCGTCCAGCCCCCACGCCGAGTGCCACAACCCCCAACCACCCTCATTCGACTAGCCGTACTGAGCCGCGCCCAGTGCCACCGGAGCGCCGCCTCGCTGATGCCTCCTCCGCCGTCCACGACCCTCGAAAACCCCTTCGACGATCGGACACGTGAGTGGCAGTATTCCTTTGTGTCGTGCGTGTCTCGTGTTGGGTCGAAATTGTTCGTCGTGTCCTGGCGAACACGAGCGTAGACCAGGACACGTAAAACTCGTGTCATACGTATCGTGCTGAGCGAGGATACAAGACACCTGTGTCCCTAACAGTCAGGACACAGGACTGTGTTTATATATTTTTTTTAATTATTTAAACACTTAATACCTAATAAAATTAACTAAAGCCCTAACTCTAACACAACTGATGGGCTGACCCCCTGGCCAGCCCGTCCTAACCTAAACCCCCCCCCCTGCGCGCTCGGGTTCGAGCCCCCCCCCCTTCCTTGTTTCTGTATTCTTTTTCCTTTCTTTTTCTTTTTTTTTTCTTTTCTGTTTTATTTATATATTTATATATATATGTATATATTAGTATATATATATATGTATATATACTGTATATTAGCTATAATTTTACATAGGTATATATATTTTTATAACTAGTAAATTTATGTATATATTAGTTAGTGTTTATATACATATGTGTATATATGTATATATTTTTAGATGTATATATATTATTATATATATACAAATATATATATGTGTATACAATATTTTGTATATGTACATATACTTTTTAATTAAGTGTTTTACTTATACATAGATATATGTACTTTTTACATGTGTATGTATATAATTATTTTGAATAATTTTACAATATTAAAATAATAATATTTATTTTGTACTATTACCAAATTGTATTTCTAGTGTATTTAAATTACTGCAACCATTTGGTGTCCAAGCCTAGCATGGGTTTTTGGGCCCAAATATGTTTTTACACATTCAAGACCTGTACAAGTCATATTGGACTTGATTCATGGCCTTGGGTCCTGTATTTGAACTTTGGTTCAAATTATATACATGGACAAAATATGCAGATAATTAATTATTTAATTTCAATTGTGTGCAATACTGTTTTTGATTTTCTAAATATACTTAAAGTACTGTTAAAATTCTGGAAAAATAGTATTTAGATACTATGTTAATTTAGCTAATTTAGTATAATTTTTGTATTATTTAATTTACAGTTTTGCCACTAGTTTGGCATATGAAACTAAAACTCATTTTCTGTATACTTAGGAAACCTGATTTTTATAAATATTTGTACTGGTTAATAAATTCCAAAAAATTGTAATAAATTTCTATGATTAACAAGGATCACTTTGATACTTTACTTAAAGTAAAACTAGGCTTTTTGTCTATCTCTAAAATTGTTAGAACACAATGGTCTTTTGATTTATTTATTAATTAATTATGACTTGTAGCTTTTTTGTGTTATTTTGAGTTTTAGTTGTGCTGAACCCCACCCCTCACTAGTGTAAAGACCCTAGAAAGTTAGTTAAAGTAATGTGTCACCCCACATTGGTCTCCTATGCCAAAGTCATCATTTTGGCTAGGTGCCCAGTCACAAGTCGTGTCGCACCAATTAGTGTCCTAGTGTTTTAGCTTAGTGTAAAAACTAAGTTATTGTATTTATTTCTATAGTGACGAGTTACCGGACATCTATAGCACTGTTATCGCAGCTTGTTTTGTTTTGCTTTGCTAGAGGCAAGTACCTTCTACGAACTTTACATATTGTCACATAAATGAACTGTAAACCCCACCATGTTAAATGCTGATCCTTGGGGTAGCAAGTTAGATCTCTACATATTGTACTTCCAGTTACTACCATGCTTAGAACTGTCTTGATGTATCTCTCACATGATTAGAATATGGGTTATGGGGAAACTGATAGTAGTGTACGTGATCATGACCCCCCTATAGTAGCGAGCGAGGTCGCATTTTATATGCATACCTTGCCGCAGGCCATTATCCCGCATTTCTGTACGGATGTACACCTATGCTTGTTAACTTGTACGTATGTACATTTCATTTACATGTACCACAGTACATTGTACATCTATTGATCGATCACGTACTTGCTACAGTTTTAAACATTACATATACATCTGTCTCTATGACATATGTGTCCTTGCCATGATAGACTATGTGATGCCATGCTTTCCAGTTATTCCTCTTATGTTTATTTCCATGTTTCATATGCTAGTTTGCTAGATTCAGTACTTGCTTCCGTCCTGACAGGATAACGTTGTAGGTGTCCTTATTGAGGAGGAGTTACTCTGCGACACATATTATGGGGTTACTGCCGAGGACCCGGCTCTGCTTTACGAGGATGTTCCTGCGGGGAACCTCGCCTAGTTGTCTTTTGTTTACTTAGACTTTTGAGAGTAGACATGTATTAGACTGTATCTTTTTGTACCTGGACATGTATCCAGTTTTACTTTTCAGTTCACTTGTACTTGGACATTTTACTATATACGACGACTTTTGTATTTGGTGCATTTATGACTTTTATTCACTTATAGAACTGTTAGCACATTTAGTCTTATTCTGTTGTCTTTAGAACAGCTTACTACGTTTTAATCTCAAAACGTAGGCTGGGCATGACTCGGCCTGGCCCAACGATTTGGGTAGCGGGTCGTGATATGTTTTTAGTGGTGGCCCATGCAGGTCCTGACTAAACTGTTTGGTTACGTTATTGTACCAAGCATGCCTGCAATTAGGAACTTAAGGTAATTAGCAATATTAGGAATGACGCTTAGAACACCTAGAGGAATGCTAGGATTACAATATAGGAAAACATCACATGTTTGTTATTATAATTAAATTTTCTTGTCTATGATTGCTTACTTTAAATAAGTCCTTATAAGCCTTTTTTTTTGTAATTTAGATGCTGCTTACTCGTTCATCCCAGTATGTTACCCCCGAGAATGGGGCCCTCCTTATCCAGTCAGCTGACCAGTCGACTGATACCCCTCCACCTACCATATTCTCCCACTCCACAGATCCATAAACCCAGATACCACAACCACCTTCCACATCACAGGCCCAGCAGGACCCGATACTTCCACCACCCCCAATCACTATACCCACCCAGGCTTCCGTCACACTCGACAGGAACCAGCTGCTCACACTGATTCAGGGGTTCCTAACAACCCATCAGGAGCAGACTACCCTACTCCGCCAGAGCATGGAGCGTTCTGAGAGACGTCCCATGGTCCCACCACATGTAGAGCCACGGCAGAGAGCGGGGACGATCAAGGACTTCATGGGTCTGAATCCTAAGGAGTTCTCAGGGACTGAGGGCATAGTATAGCAGATGACTGGCTAGATTCGGTAAAGAGGAAACTTTTGGGAGTTAGGATGTCGGATGACCTCCAGGTCGAGGCAGCGGGATTTCTGCTGATAGACTTAGCAGGAGTCTGGTTCCGGAATGAGCCATTGTTTGTGAGAAGGAGAGCCACTTGGGATCAGTTCAAGACCCAGTTCAAGAAGAAATTCTTCTCGACCACTGCTAGAGTAGCCATGGGGCTACGATTCCAGAATATCCAGCAGGGGAACCGTTCTGTTGATGACTATACGGCAGAGTTTAGTCGCCTGAGCCGTTTTGCTCCTAGTCTGGTTGCAGATCCAGAGGAGATGACCCGTAGGTTTTGCCATGGTCTAGTTTCAGACATTGGCATTCTTATAGTGGCGAACGGTACGACTGACTACTACCAGAGCCTAGAGTTGGCCCGGAGCATTGAGGAGCGCCTTTTGTCTAGCAAGAGGCCGGCTTCTGTACATCATGAGGGACCGTTCAAGCGTCAGGCTTTCCAGCAGAGAGCACCGATGCCACCCCAGCAGACTTACCGTCCCCCTACACCACATCATCAGACCCCGCCAGTTAGAGCCCCGGGACCCCGACAGCAGCAGAAGGGAGCTATATGTTCTTTCTGCGGAAGACCAGGGTACGACAGCTCCATTTGCAAGAAGAGGTTGAAGCAATGCTTAGTCTGTGGGTCTGCCACCCATCAGATTCGGGACTGCCCAGTAGCGAAGCCTAGAGGACCACTCCCGACTCAGCAGCAGAGGTTTGGGCAGCATCTGTAGCAGCAGAAGGGACCTCAGAGGAAGGTCTATAGCCTAGCCCTTGAGCCGGAGCCGGAGCCGGAGCAGGTTTCAGAGCCCGATTACTTAGCTGACGTCATTACAGGTCATGTTTATTTACATACTTTTTTAGCTCTATGCTTGTTTAATTCTGGTGCATCTTATAGCTTCTTGTCATTAGAGTTCATGCATGAACATCACTTAGTATCTACACCTACTGCGGAGATTAGTAGAGTAATGACGGGAGGAGGACCAGTGCCTATTAGAGCTAGCTATAGATGCTCTATTATGATAGCCAGGAGAGAGTTTGAGGGGCAATTCTTTGTGATGCCACTCCCCAGTTATGATATCATATTGGGGATGGACTGGCTTAGCTATGCCCATGCATCTATAGATTGCCATGAGGGTAGTATTTTGTTCAGTCCCCCAGGCACAGCACCATTCAGTGTCAGGAGGACAGGGCCGGAGATCAGCCTAGAGCCGAACTGTTGTGCTACAGTCGGGGATGCAGCACCGCCACACCCTATCATTAGGGAGTTTATGGATGTATTCCCAGAGGATCTTCCAGGACTTCCGTTTGACAGAGATGTGGAGTTCACTATAGATTTAGTGCCGGGTTCATCACCAGTATCCCGGGCTTGCTATAGAGTGAATCCCAAGGAGGCCATAGAGATGAAAGAGCAGATTGATGACCTGTTGAAAAAGGGTTTCATTCGATCCAGTGCTTCTCCATGGAGAGCACCAGTGTTCTTTGTGCCTAAGAAGGATGGTACAGTCCGGTTATGTATTGACTACCGGGCCTTGAATGCCATCACCATTAAGAACAAATATCCTCTGCCCAGGATAGATGATTTGTTCGACCAGTTGAGTGGGGCGAAGGTGTTTTCCAGAATAGACTTGAGATTCGGGTACCACCAGGTGAAGGTTAGGCCAGCAGACATCCAGAAGACGGCGTTCAATACGAAGTACGGGCAGTATGAGTTTCTGGTGATGCCATTTGGTCTCACAAATACGCCAGCTGTCTTTATGAATTTGATGAATAAGATATTTTACCAGTATCTAGATAAGTTCGTCGTAGTATTTATCGACGACATCCTGATATACTCGAAGGCGCCAGAGGAGCATGCAGAGCACTTGCGGATAGTTTTGGGGATTCTGAACAGGAGAGATTATTTGCCAAATTGCCGAAGTGCGAGTTCTTTTTAGACCAAGTGGAGTTTCTCGGCCATGTAGTCACTGGAGATGGAATCTCGGTGGATCCCAGGAAGATTGCTGTAGTTGAGACGTGGAAGGCTCCGACGTCAGTTTCAGAGATCAGGAGCTTTCTGGGTTTAGCAGGCTATTATAGAAAGTTCGTCCAGGACTTTGCTAGGATAGCTGAACCCATGACGAAGCTGACGCGGAAGGACGCAGAGTACATCTGGTCAGAGGACTGCCAGACAACGTTTGAAAAGCTGGAGAGGAGGCTGACGACCGCTCCAGTTCTGACTTTACCTTCAGGTTCTGGAGGTTTCACCATATACAGTGATGCTTCTGGGAAGGGGCTAGGATGTGTCCTACAGCAGCATGGGAAAGTGATTGCTTATGCATCTAGGCAATTGCGGACTTATGAGCGGAATTATCCTACCCATGACCTCGAGTTAGCTGCGGTGATCTTTGCACTCAAGTTATGAAAACATTACTTATACGGAGAGCGTGTGGAGATCTTTACTGACCACAAAAGCTTGAAGTATGTGTTCACGCAAAAAGAGCTGAACATGAGACAAAGACGATGGTTGGAGTTGATGAAGGACTTCGACATCGATCTACAGTATCACCCCGGGAAGGCAAATGTGGTGGCGGATGCGCTGAGCAGGCATCCGATGGCATGGTATCTAATGATAGATCGACATTTACGGGAGGATCTGGAGAAGCTCGGCATCGAGCTAGTTCGGCCAGGATCAGTGATACGGATGATGGCGCTTGACATTCAGTCAGGTTTGATGGAGCAGATCCGGGAGGCACAGTCTACAGATAAGAGCCTTTGCAGACTTCGACCCCAGGCTTTAGCTGGATTGCTGGATGACTTCACTATAGCAGAGGACGGATCCTTGAGGCATGGCAGCCGATTGTACGTGCCGAAGGGAGAGCTGGTAGAGGCAGTCTTGCAGGAGGCGCACCGATCGAGATATTCTATTCACCCTGGTGCTAACAAGATGTATCGTGACTTGCGGGAACATCTTTGGTGGCACGGGATGAAGAGGGATGTATCACGTTTTATCTCGAGATACCTAGTTTGCCAGCAGGTCAAGACGGAGCGCCAGAGGCCAGCTGGTTTGTTGCAGCCGTTACCCATTCCCGAGTGGAAGTGGGAACATATTACGATGGACTTCGTCTCAGGGCTTCCCCGTTCCCAAGGAGGGAAGGATGCCATTTGGGTTATCATGGACAGGCTGACGAAGTGTGCGCACTTCATACCCTTCAAGGTGGGGCTTTCCACCGAGAAGTTGGCAGAGCTATACATGCAGTAGATAGTTCGCCTACACGGAGTGCCGGTGAGCATCGTGTCAGACAGAGACAGCAGATTCACATCCCACTACTGGAGGAGCTTGCAGGAGGAGTTGGGCAGTAGGCAAAAGTTCAGTACGGCGTACCACCCGCAGACAGATGGGCAGTCTGAGAAGACGATACAGACACTGGAGGATATGCTGAGGACCTGTGATGGATTTTGTTTCGGGATTGCCGCATTCATCATGAGGGAAAGACGCGATTTGGGTCATCGTGGACAGGTTGACCAAATCGGCCCACTTATTGCCATTCAAAGTGTGACATCTACGGATAAGCTAGCGGAGTTGTATATACGACAAATTGTCAGGATACATGGAGTTTCGGTGAGCATTGTCTCGGATCGGGATAGTCGCTTTACTTTCCATTTCTGGCGGAGTCTGTAGACTAGTTTGGGCACTGTAGGCCCCTGTTTTTCAAATTTTAGTTAAATTAGTGTTAATTAAATTTTAATGTCATTTATAGCCTTAAAATAATTATTAGGATTTTTAGGAATTTTTCTAGAATTTTTAAATAATTTTTAAATGAGTTTTATATATTAAAATATTGATTTACAAATTTTCTAAAATGTTTTAATTGACTTTTGTAATTAATTAGATTATTTAAATAGCATTTTGTAATTTTTGAATTGTTTTTATATCAGTATGCAATTTACTTAATTGTTAAATATATCAGTTTGTAATTTGTTAATTGTTTTAAACTACTGAATGCAAATTATTATTTGCATTTGCTACTGTGGGGACCTATGTGCAATAACCTAAACCCTAGGGACCCTATTGCAAGACTCCTACCCACCCCCCTGCCCGACGACCGACAACGACGATCGGCCAGCCCCCGCCAATTTCGGCTGCCCCGACCGACCTAGCACCGCCCACGACCCCCTATTTAAACCCCTCTCTCCCCCCCAGACCAAACCCTAACCTTAAATCCTCTCCAGCCACCCCCACGACCACCGTTCTTCTCCTTTTTCCCTAAACCCTAACCGCAGCTCCGACGAACTCCTCGTCCAGCCCCCACGCCGAGTGCCACAACCCCCAACCACCCTCATCCGACTCGCCGCGCTGAGCCGCGCCCAGCGCCACCGGAGCGCCGCCTCGCCGACGCCTCCTCCGCCGTCCACGACCCTCGAAAACCCCTTCGACGACCGGACACGTGAGTGGCAGTATTCCTTTGTGTCGTGCGTGTCTCGTGTTGGGTCGAAATTGTACGCCGTGTCCTAGCGAATACGAGCGTAGACCAGGACACGTGAAACTCGTGTCGTACGTATCGTGCTAAGCGAGGATACAAGACACCTGTGTCCCTAACAGTCAGGACACAGGACTGTGTTTATATATTTTTTTTAATTATTTAAACACTTAATACCTAAATAAAATTAACTAAAGTCCTAACTCTAACACAACTGATGGGCTGACCCCCTGGCCAGCCCGTCCTAACCTAAACCCCCCCCCCTGCGCGCTCGGGTTCGAGCCCTCCCCTTCCTTGTTTCTGTATTATTTTTCCTTTCTTTTTCTTTTTCTTTTCTTTTCTGTTTTATTTATATATTTATATATATATATATATATATGTATATATTAGTATATATTAGTATATATATATATGTATATATACTGTATATTAGCTATAATTTTATATAGGTATATATATTTTTATAACTAGTAAATTTATGTATATATTAGTTAGTGTTTTTATATATATGTGTATATATGTATATATTTTTAGATGTATATATATTATTATATATATACAAATATATATATGTGTATACAATATTTTGTATATGTATATATACTTTTTAATTAAGTATTTTTCTTATACATAGATATATGTACTTTTTACATGTGTATGTATATAATTATTTTGTATAATTTTACCATATTAAAATAATAATATTTATTTTGTACTATTACCAAATTGTATTTCTAGTGTATTTAAATTACTGCAACTATTTGGTGTCCAAGCCTAGCATGGGTTTTTGGGCCCAAATGTGTTTTCACACATTCAAGACCTGTACAAGTCATATTGGACTTGATTCATGGCCTTGGGTCCTGTATTTGAACTTTGGTTCAAATTATATACATGGACAAAATATGCAGATAATTAATTATTTAATTTCAATTGTGTGCAATGCTGTTTTTGATTTTCTAAAAATACTTAGAGTACTGTTAAAATTCTGGAAAAATTGTATTTAGATACTATGTTAATTTAGCTAATTTAGTATAATTTTGTAGTATTTAATTTACAGTTTTGCCACTAGTTTGGCATATGAAACCAAAACTCATTTTCTGTATACTTAGGAAACCTGATTTTTATTAAATATTTGTACTGGTTAATAAATTCCAGAAAATTGTAATAAATTTCTATGATTAACAAGGATCACTTTGATACTTTACTTTAAGTAAAACTAGGCTTTTTGTCTATCTCTAAAATTGTTAGAGCACAATGGTCTTTTGATTTATTTATTGATTAATTACGACTTGTAGCTTTTTTTTGTTATTTTGAGTTTTAGCTGTGTTGAACCCCACCCCTCACTAGTGTAAAGACCCTAGAAAGTTAGTTAAAGTAGTGTGTCACCCCACATTGGTCTCCTATGCCAAAGTCATCATTTTGGCTAGGTGCCCAGTCACAAGTCGTGTCGCACCAATTAGTGTCCTAGTGTTTTAGCTTAGTGTAAAAACTAAGTTATTGTATTTATTTCTACAGTGACGAGTTACCGTACATCCATAGCACTGTTATCGCAGCTTGTTTTGTTTTGCTTTGCTAGAGGCAAGTACCTTCTACGAACTTTACATATTGTCACATAAATGAACTGTAAACCCCACCATGTTAAATGCTGATCCTTGGGGTAGCAAGTTAGATCTCTACATGTTGTACTTCCAGTTACTACTATGCTTAGAACAGTCTTGATGTATCTCTTACATGATTAGAATATGGGTTATGGGGAAACTGATAGTAGTGTACGTGATCATGACCCCCCTATAGTAGCGAGCGAGGTCGCATTTTATATGCATACCTTGCCGCAGGCCATTATCCTGCATTTCTGTACGGATGTACACCTATGCTTGTTAACTTGTACGTATGTACATTTCATTTACATGTACCATAGTACATTGTACATCTATTGACCGATCACGTACTTGCTACAGTTTTAAACATTACATATACATCTGTCTCTGTCATGCCCCAGGACCAGAATACTGGAGAGCGGGGGCAGACATAGCCAGCTACGTATAACGGAATGGGATCCACACCGCTATACGGTCACGGCTGTCTAGATATGTGAGGGTTTCACTACAATCCATCAGTCTCTTAAGGTCATAAAATAGCCTATTGTCTCAATCTCAACCAGCTAATAATAATCACAAGATATCAGATCTCCAAATGTACAATTATAAGGCGTCCCAAACATTACATATCCAGATGATCATGAAGCTAGTCGTTACAAAATGTGAGGACTAGCAAGAGTTCAGTCATACATGATCAACCCTCGGGGCTTGTCAATCATGTTACAGCCCGTAGGCCGACAGTAAGTAAGTACAATCGAGCTAACACTTGCTCGTCGGCTCAACGCCTCAAAAGAATAATTTACAATATTATAGTGGGAGAACAAAAGAAACCCACTCGATGCCCTGGTTACGCCTGGTGACCACCATCGGGCTGGAAGACAGGTAGATCCTTTGCTGCTGCTCCGGTATCTGGCCATACAAAACCAGCTGGGTCAGACCCCATGAAGAGCAAGTGCCACAAAGGAGGCCACAAAATAAGAACCAAAGCCAGCAAATTAGCACAATAATAAAATTACATAATAAGAGACAGTAATTTAAGAAAAGCATGATGGATAGTTATAAAAGACAATCTTGTATAGAATCACTAAAAGACAAGACATATGAAAAAGCATGTCAGGACGATATACGATGAGATAACCATGGGACTATTCAGATAGCTAGGTTACAACCCGTAAACCAAACAAGGACCGGGGTTGTAACCCTTCATCTGAACGGAACTTGGTTTTTCTCACCATTTATCGACAAGATAAATATAAGAAATCAGGTCAAGTAACAATCTGGAGTGACAATCATTATAGTGACAATCTGGAGTGACAATCCTTCAATCATTCTGGTACAATCCTACAATCAATCAATTCTAGACAATACTATACTGGACCAGACTCCATCCAAGCAATCACGGCCAATCATTGCCTATGGCTTCTACATTAACTAACTAGGGTTATCACAATCCTAGTTACTAGCAAGATGCAATGAGATGCTCCAAGTAGTCACAGGCCCTGCAGCTATCCAGGTTATCCAGGCAATCGTTATAGTGACAATCTAGAGAGTATAATGCATTATAGTGACAATAGAGTTCAATCATTTAAGTGACAATGGTGGGTGCCCCACATAACAGTGGGCTGGAAATGTGCCCTACTCGTCGGCAGGCTACAAGTCCAATCATTTGCGGCCGAGATAACGGGATCGCCTGTAACTGGGGAACATCTCTTCATGACTAGTAAATTATACTAATTATTAACCTTAGTCCAATTCAGTAGGTACTCCTGACCGTGGTACTCAGGAGTCCCCTCCTAGACATGATGCAAGACATGACTGGATTATTTGTACAAGCACAATCGCCTACGGTGTCAGGATTAATTATACAGGTCATGTCATGTCAGGTAGCCGTTACAACAGCTATTCAAGATGTATCAGGTCACGTTATCATATCAGTGTACTAGTCAAGAGTGCGCCACGACGGACCACTATCAGGTCATGCTCAATTATCAATTCCAAACATATCCAGTGAATTCGTGATTATCAAGTTCAGGACAAAAGGCGTAAGGATATAAAATGGACGTAAAATATCTAATAAAATATCAATATACAGGGCTATAGAAGAGCAAAGCTTAAAAAATTAAGACCAAAACTCCAAGAGCCAATGGGTTAAGCAAGGGGTCAGGGGGCAGCGTACACAAAAGTCACGTACGCAGGGGGAGCTGCGTACGCGAAAAGTCACGCACGCTCAAGGGAAGCAGCGTACATGAAAAGTCACGTACGCTCAAGGGAAGCAGCGTACATGAAAAGTCACGCACGCTCAAGGGAAGCAGCGTACATGAAAAGTCACGCACGCTCCAGGGAAGCAGCGTACATGAAAAGTCATGCACGCTCAAGGGAGCAGCGTACATGAAAAGTCACGCACGCTACAGGAAGCAGCGTAGGTGAAAAGTCACGCACGCTGAGAGAGCAGCATAGGTGAAAAGTCACGCACGCTGAGAGAGCAGCATAGGTGAAAAGTCACGCACGCTGAGAGAGCAGCATAGGTGAAAAGTCACGCATGCTACAGGGAGCAGCGTAGGTGAAAAGTCACGCACGCTGAAGGGAGCAATGTACGTGAAAAGTCACGCACACTCAAGGGAGCAGTGTGCGTGAAAAGTCACGCACGCTCAAGGGAGCAGTGTACGTGAAAAGTCACGCACACTGAGAGCTGCCTACGCATAAAAACACGCACGCAGGGTCTGGGTCTTCTTCTCCATGGCTGAGAAGAAGCTCCAATGGCTCCAAAACTTCAAAACCTCACAACTTGGCCATCCGAACTCCAAATTCAGATTTCCAAAGTTCTAACTAGGGTGGAATTGAACTCTCTTCCACAAGGAAACATCAAAACCCATAAAAATCCAACTTAAGTAGCTCAAACCATGCAAAATCCAAAAATAGAAATAACTGAGATCTATAACAATGGAGGCTCCAAATCACAAAAACCCAAGTTCTAATGTTGATCACCATGTCCTAATCTAGCAAATGGACAAGGAAAAGAGGGTTCTTATGTAGTGGTAAGATGCACTTGCCTATGGGTGGAGAGTTGTGGAGGAAGGAGAAGAAGAAGAAGGAAATAAATGGTGGTGGTGATGAAGAGAGAGAGAGTGGTAGGTGGAGTTTTAAAGAGGGTGGGTTGTGGTGTGTTGAAGGTGGAGTGTAGGTTAAGGTGTGCCAATGCATAATAAACCAAATCAAACCAACCCAATCCAACCAATTAAAACCGAGCCAAGCTTAAAACCCCAAATACGAGAAATACCGAAATTCCACAAGTTGAGAAAAATAAAATAAATAAATAAAATATACATGCCAAATCCAGATACGAGTATAAATACGAAATACAGGAAATGAGGGTGACAGTCTCTATGACATATGTGTCCTTGCCATGATAGATTATGTGATGCCATGCTTTCCAGTTATTCCTCTTATGTTCATTTTTATGTTTCATATGCTAGTTTGCTAGATTCAGTACTTGCTCCCGTCCTGACAGGATAACGTTGTAGGTGTCCTTACTGAGAAGGAGTTACTCTGTGACACATATTATGGGGTTACTGCCGAGGACCCGGCTCTGCTTTACGAGGATGTTCCTGCGGGAAACCTCGCCTAGTTGTCTTTTGTTTACTTAGACTTTTGAGAGTAGACATGTATTAGACTGTATCTTTTTGTAACTGGACATGTATCCAGTTTTACTTTTCAGTTCACTTGTACTTGGACATTTTACTAGATACGACGACTTTTGTGTTTGGTACATTTATGACTTTTATTCACTTATAGAACTGTTAGCACATTTAGTCTTATCCTGTTGTCTTTAGAACAGCTTACTACGTTGGGCATGACTCGGCCTAGCCCAACGATTTGGGTAGCGGGTCGTGACATGTTTTTAGTGGTGGCCCATGCAGGTCCTGACTAAACTGTTTGGTTACGTTATTGTACCAAGCATGCCTGCAATTAGGAACTTAAGGTAATTAGACAACATCTAGAGGTACTATTATAATATCACATGTTTGCTATTATAATTAAATTTTCTTGTCTATGATTGCTTACTTTAAATAAGTCCTTATAAGTCTTTTTTTTTATTTGTAATTTAGATGGTGCTTACTCGTTCATCCCAGTATGTTACCCCCGAGATGGGGCTCTCCTTATCCAGTCAGCTGACCAGTCGACTGATACCCCTCCACCTACCACATTCCTCCACTCCACAGATCCACAAACCCAGATACCACAACCACCTTCCACATCACAGGCCCAGCAGGACCCGATACTTCCACCAACCCCTATCACTATACCCACCCAGGCTTCCGTCACACTCGACGGGAACCAGCTGCTCACACTGATTCAGGGGTTCCTAACAACCCATCAGATGGTTGTAGATGCAGCTAAGAAGGTAAAGCTCATCAGGGATCGACTTCGCGTGGCACAGGACAGACAGCGGCATTGGGCCGACAGCCACCGAAGACCGTTGCAGTTTGAGGTATAGCGTAGACTAGGATTAGAATCTGGTTGTTTGTGATTTGTTGATATGTGATTGCTTTTGTTGTTAATTGAGACCATGCTTGTGCTAGATTGGAGATATGGTATTCTTGAGGATTTCACCGACTTGAGGCACTATTCAATTCGGTAGAGGAGGGAAGCTTAGCCCATGCTATGTCGAACCTTTCGTTGTCAGCGGAAGGGTCGATGATGTATCGTACAGACTGGACTTGCCTTCTTCCTTAGCGAGAGTCTATAATGTATTTCACGTATCGCAGTTGAGACGGTATGTGGCAGATCCTTGCCATGTACTGGACCATTCTGAGATTGCGGTAGGACCTACTCTCAGTTATCCAGAGTAGCCTGTGGAGATTCTGGACCGACAAGAGAAGGTGTTGTGGAACCAGTCGATACCATTAGTTCACATAGCTTGGAAGCATCACTCTCCAGGAGAGTCCACCTAGGAGAGAGAGGATGAGATGCGCGAACGATACCCCTATCTTTTCCAGTCTTGAGTTATGATTTTGTTCTTTCTTAATCATGCAGTTTTGTCTTTAATTTCGAGGACAAAATTATTTTAAGGGGGGTAGATTTGTAGCATCCACTTTTTTATAGAAGGGTATTTCAGTCATTTTAGCCATTTTGGCCTTTATGTAATTATCTGAATATGTTGACTCATGATTGTGCTAGCAACTGGTTTAACCTTAGTGGACATGTACCATGCATTAGAATGGTTATTTTCATTTTTAGAAATTATTTTTATGCATTAGATTATTTTTAAGGCTTTTATTTATTTATTTAGCCTTTTTGCATGTAGGCCTTTAAGCTTTTTGACTTGGGCCCATTTCTAATTGAGAAGGAGTTAGCCCAAGTGAAACCCTAACCCCTAGAGACCCCCTTGGCTGCCTAACACAGCAGTACCCCATCCTCTTTTCATTATTTGTGAAATTTTGAGCCTCCACAAAGAAACCCTAAAACATCCATCTCTCAAAAACTCAAAATTCCTTCATCCGGAGTCCGTTTCTTCCCAAACGAACTCCGTTGTGCTCGTCGAGGAGAGGAGGATCTGCTGGAGCATTTCTGGAGTGGAGACAGAGGTTTTGCTGGAGGGAAATCGGCCGACACGACAATCGAGGAGCCCCAATCATTGAGTTTTGACACTATATAGGTAAATCCTAATCTACTATTATAAATCTAGTTTTTCCTTCATTTTTGCATCCATATAGGTACCCTAGTCTTGCCTACGAAATTTGGTGGGATTTTGACTCCGTTTGATGGAGGTATCGGACACGTGTCGGTTCTTTACGGCACGTGTTCGACGAAATGCTGCTTAGGATAGAAAGTTGTTGTTTTTTTATTCCGACTTCATGGATGATTAGATAATATGATTTTGATAAACTTTCGTGAAGACGGATTTGGGTTTGACAACTTTTCAGCGACGTTTCGGGCAACGGACGCACGTGCACGGATCCCGTGCACGAGGTCGTGCGTGCCCTGCTGTCCGCGTGTGATTGCTCGATGCACAGAGTGTATTTTTGTGTGAAAATGTGTGAGCACGTGGGGACAACCTCTGCCCTCATGCTCATAAAATTTCACAACTTTTCGTTGAGCGAGCGCAGAGAAATCGTGCGTGCACCGCTCAGCCACTGTGCATTCAGCCTGTCGTTTTTGTCGCGGAGACGGACTTTGTGCGCGCACACGACGCAGCGAAGACCCGTTCCAAGACCCGGAACATGTCGACCTAGACCTAGACGACCTGTAGGATGAACCCCGAGTCGCAGCGTGGCCCGACGAGGGAGCAGCGAGGCCGAAACCACGCGTACGAGGGCGCGCTGGCGCGCGCGCATGCGCAGCAGGCCACGCGGGTGCGGGGGCTGCGTGCGTCGCTTCGGGTAGCGTGTCACCGTGTCATTGTGTCCTAGACCTACCCCAGGACCCCCCCAGCTATGTGCACAAGCACGTGGCATTTTGTTGCGTATGTGGCGCTCAAACGAGCGAGAACGCACGCGTACCACGCGGTATCGGGAAGTTCCGATACGCGTTCTGTGGACACGACCCGAATACGATTTTGAACCCGAGAGTATACGAACGCATCATGTGGGTCGAGACCAACGTGTATGCCGAGTTTCGCGCGTTCGTTTGGTGTATTTTGCATTTTGAGACGTTATGTGAATTAGATGAGTTTCTTTGATTTTGATTTTTCGAGTTAAATGTGATATTTTGATTTCCAGCTTCTTAGCTTCTAAAATCTGAGTTTTTAGGACTTACATGTGTTTTCGGATATGTGGGAACCAACGCTTGGGTTTATTTCATAATTTTTCATCAATTATGAGTATTTGTACTTTTCTATATATATAGCTATATACAGCTATATATATATATATATATATATATATATATATATATATATATATATATATATATATATAGCCCCGTTGAAACCCATTTCTATGTTCATATGCGTTGAGAATGGGTCAAGGGATTTAATTCCAGATTTCTGATTCTTTAAAACCATTTCAACCATTGTAAATCTTTCTATTTAAGAGTTTGTATATATATATATATATATATATATATATATATATATATATATATATATATATATATATATATATATATATATATATATATGTAGCTTATTACTTTATATATATGTATATAATAGTATAGTAATTTGGGTAATACCATGGGTATGTTTTACCGTTTTTAATCTCAGATTTACCCCATTTCAGTAAGCACCAGTACACACACACACACACACACATCATCTTTTATTAGAAATAGGATTTGGTTGTATTGTATATACACATGTCTGTATTTTATATACACATGTGTGTGTGTATATATATATATATATATATATATATATATATATATATATATATATATATATATATATATATATATATATATATATGAGTGGTCATCTCATGTAGCACTGCTTCCGCGCTCATCCCGAACTAAAGAAGAATATCCCGCGCACCCCACGTGCGACCACTACTCAACATCACCCCGCCACCACCTCCCACAAATCGAATCCCGCTCTCCCCTCAGAAAGATGGTTAGACTCCCCCCTACCCCCCGACGAACGCCTCTACCAGTCGGGCTATCGTCCCTTTCAATCCCTCCTCCTTCACACTCCACAATTCGTTCGAACTCCTCTCAGACACCCCCACCGATGAAGATTCCAGAGAACGCGGCATTCCCCCCATCACCAATGATCAACAAGTTTCCCCCAAGAACAGCGGGCACCCAAACACCGACCATACCGAAAACGCCAATCTACACCTGAGATCACCTCACCTCCCTCCCTCGAGGCCTACCATCCCACCACACATCCAAATAACAGATCTCCTCTACCAGACAAGGTCTCGTTGGTTAGCAGCTCAGACCAGATCGAGGCTATTCGGACAGACCCACAACCCCCCACTCTTACAGAGGGCGCTCAGACCTCTCACACCCACATCATAGCCGGCAGATTCTGGCAGGCCAAGGAAGCAGGGTTCCTAAATCGCGACAACCCCTTTTGCGCTCTAGAAGATCAGAACCACGACTCACTCATCGACGCGGTCGCAGAAGAGAGCAGTGATCAAGATAGGCCAACCATCGAATCAGGAAGCAACGGACCGACTCCCGCACCAACCAAGAGAAAAACATCAAAGAAGAACAAAAACAAACAAAACAAACAAAAGCAGATGACGGCTAGGACTACCAGGTCCGCCTCGAAGCTCAACCATCCACCCCCCTTCTCCATCTGATGATTAACATCATCTCCTGGAATGTCAGAGGGCTCGGGAACAAATTGACCATGAACAGAATTCTCAGCCTCAAGAAGACCCACCGTATTGACCTCCTTATCATTATCGAACCTAAAATCCCGCAAAAAAGGCTTAAAGCCACTCAACTAAAGTTAGGCTTCCCACACGCCATCGCGGGCGGGAACGACATCTGGATTTTTCTTGCTCAAGACTTCCAATTCGGCACTATCCATGATTCCCCTCACGCTCTTTCTTGCTGGGTTGAACACCCAAATCTAAAGTCCCGCTCCGTCATCTCCGCTGTTCATGGCAGTTGCGACATCCCCATGCGCCGTCAGCTCTGGGCAGACCTTTTGAGGATTCTTCCGCTGGGTCTGCCATGGCTTTGTATCGAAGATTTCAACATGGTTGCCTGCATCGAGGAGAAGTCCGGCGGCCGTCCCCCCCCCAAGCATGCTATGGATGATTTCAACAACTTCACCTTTCACGGGAACCTCACCCCTATCCCATTCCTAGGCAGTGCTTTCACTTGGTGCAACATGCAAGAAGACCGCAGGCGTCAGTATTCCCGCCTCGATCGGGCACTGACCAACGACAGTTGGTCCGACATAGGCCTGATTACTAATCTCTCCCACCTCAACTCCACCGAATCGGATCATTCCCCCCTCCTTGTTCAAATCAAAAGCAATCAATCCAGGAACAAGAAAGCTTTCCGCTTCTTCAACTTTTGGCGACATCACCCTCAATTCCAGAACATTGTTGCTTCGGCATGGAGTTCCGTCTCGGAAATTGACCCCATGAACCGGATGGCGTCCAAGCTCAAAGCCACCCGCAAAGCCTTTTCGGCCTGGAGCAAAGAGGCATACGGCGACATCTTCCAGGCCATTCGCGAGGCGGAGGACGATGTCACTCGTGCGGAGTCTACTTTCACCATCTCCAACTCCCCGGAGAACCGCTCATCCCTAAACCTAGCCAGAGCTATTCTTAAATCGAGGCTGAAAGTGGAGAATGAATTCTGGAAGCAGAAAGCCAGATTGACCTGGGACACTGCTGGTGACCGCAACTCCAAGGTCTTCCACGCCTGTGTCAAAGGACACAGGAACAAATTAAAATTACACAGGATTCTCGACTACAATGGCAACCTTATCGAAGACCAGGCCGGGATCCAGGTCACAGCCGTGAATTTCTTCTCCAGCCTTTTCTCTAAGGAGCGGGTCGTTAGAGACGAAACCCTTTTGTCGGTCATCCCCTCCCTCATTACCGAGCATGACAACGAGACTTTGCTGGCAGCCATTGTCGAGGTAGAGATCAAAGCCGCGGTCTGGTCCATTAATGAGCACAGTGCCCCGGGGCCTGACGGCTTCAACGGTGTCTTCTTCAGAGATTGCTGGGACATCATTAAAATGGACCTTGTCGAAGCCACTATTGCCTTTTTTCAAGGGGCTAGATACCCTAACTCCATCTCCTGTGCCAACATCATCCTTATCCCAAAAAAAGACAATCCGGAATCCTTCAAAGACTTTCGCCCGATCAGCCTCTGCACCTTCACCAACAAGATCATATCCAAGATCATCGCCAATCGGATGTCCGATCTCCTCCCCAAGATCATTTTCGAGGAGCAGAGCGGGTTTGTTAGAGGCCGCAACATTACTGACAACATCCTTCTAGCGCAAGA
This sequence comes from Iris pallida, assembly GCA_029216955.1. NCBI lineage: Eukaryota > Viridiplantae > Streptophyta > Magnoliopsida > Asparagales > Iridaceae > Iris > Iris pallida. The sequence continues at coordinate 12,633,006 of JANAVB010022999.1, read as the reverse complement.
GATGATCACGTGCATGAAGTTCCCATCGACGGAGGGAACGTCGCCATCAAACTTGACATGGAAAAAGCTTACGACCGCCTAGACTGGCAATTCATGATCTGGGTGCTCAGGGCCTTTGGCTTCTCCGAAATCTGGATTGACATCATCTTCAGATCTATCAACAATATATTGTTCTCCACCGTGATCAACGGCCAGGCAGCGGGCTTCTTCCGTTCTACCCGTGGGGTGAGACAGAAAGATCCGCTCTCTTCCACCATTTTCATCATAGCAGCCGAAGCTCTCAGCAGAAGCCTCAACAGCATGCCCGGTATGCCCGATTTTAATCACTTCCACACAACCACCGGTTGCCCTCTTATCACTCACCTGGCTTACGCGGACGATATCCTCATCTTCTCCTCTGGAGACAGCGGTTCGATTGAGGTCATTTTGAGCACGATTGACAGATACACTAGATGCTCGGGTCAGTGTGTTAACAACAATAAGAGCGTCATCTACACTCATCACAAAGCTGACAGAACACACTCTACCCGGCTCGCCAACAAGACTTCTTTCAGAACGGCTTACCCCCCCTTCATTTACCTCGGCTGCCCGCTGGTGTACGGCAGGGCCAACTCCGGCATATACGAGCACCTAGCTGACAAGATCCGCAAACTTATCTCCGGTTGGCACAACGCTTCCCTATCCCCTGGAGGTAAAACGATTCTCATTAAACACGTTTTATCGTCCATCCCGATGTACATTCTGGCCGTCTGTTCCCTCCTAAGAAGGTGCTCCTTGCTCTCGAAGCTCTCTTCGCCAAGTTCTTCTGGGGTCAGAGCGACGGCAAAGACAAACATCACTGGGCCGGTTGGGAGTCGATGGCCAAACCTACTGGAGAAGGAGGGCTAGGCTTCTGCAGACTCGCCCACATCGTGGATGCTTGCTCCTTTAAACTTTGGTGGAAGTTACGCACCGAGACCTCTTTATGGACGAAGTTCATGAGAGCTAGATACTCCAGATTCTTCCATCTGTCGGAGGCTAACCCTAGCAACAGATCCTCATCCGCTTGGCGACGAATCACTCGGGGCCGTACCACCGCTGAACCTCTGATCCGTCTCCAGTTGGGGGACGACAGCTCCCTGGCCTGTCGAGAGAGGTGGTTAGGAGCAGATATCATTCAGCCCAACATTCTTACTCCTCAGGGGTGCACAATCAGAGACCTTTGGGAGGGCAGTCCCGATTGGAATTGGAGGAAGGTCAGCGATTGGCTCGGTCTTCCGGCGGCTACCAGTCTTCGTGCTGCTAATTTGCGAATCTCCGACACGCCCGACACTTGGAGATGGTCCCCTAGCCCTAGCGGGATATTCAGTCTGGCTTCCGCCAGACGTATTGCCGGAGGCAGTGGGATGCCGAACATGGTATATGCCAAGTTTTGGCAGGCTTGCATCCCCATCAAATGGTCCATCCTCATCTGGCGTGCTCTTTGCCGCAAGATTCCGACGGACGACATTATCAGATCTTGGGGATTCAGCCTCGCCTCCAGATGCCACTGCTGCGAGGAGCACAATATGGAATCCGCCGAGCACGTCCTTCTTTCGGGGGAGCTGGCCGCAGGCACTTGGGTCGAACTTCATCAGAGGTTTAGTATGGATGAACCGACTGGGGGCTTCTACGATCTCTTGGCCTCCTGGTCCCGTTCCCACGGGCATCAGATCGTAGCAGCCGCTGGAATCTGGGTTCTTTGGAAGAACAGAAACAAGTTCCGTTACGAAGGTCACAACTTCCCCCTCCTCAGCTGTTCAGAGAAGTCATCAGACAATGCTTCAAAGTGAGGAGGCGCTGCTCTCATGCCTCCAACTTGTTCTGGGAGACCCTGGCCTAGGCCGCTTCTTCCCCCTTCTTGTAGGGTTGCGTGTGCACTCCGCGCCTCTTGTTTTCAGTTTTTGGCCGCCTCCGCGCGCTTCTTGTATAGGCTTCGACATTTTGCGCCTATGTTATCAATAAAAGTTTGCTTTCCTTAAAAATATATATATATATATATATATATATATATATATATATATATATATAGCTTATTACTTTATATATATGTATATAATAGTATAGTAATTTGGGTAATACCATGGGTATGTTTTACCGTTTTTAATCTCAGATTTACCCCATTTCAGTAAGCACCAGTACACACACACACACATCATCTTTTGTTAGAAATAGGATTTGGTTGTATTGTATATACACATGTGTGTGTATATACCTATATGTATATAGGTTTTATGCTTGGAAACCATCTTGGAATAGATTATAGTTGTATATATAACTATAGGAGCCCTGGGACAGATTTGGTTTGTCATTTCGAGCTTAGTTTAGTCGAATTGGCCGACAAGTTGACCAAATTGACAAAAGTCAACTTTGGGTCAAACTTGATCCAATTCAACTCAAACGAACTCCAAATGACCTAGAATTTTGTGTATGACCTAGAAATTAGTAGACGGACTAGTTGACCCAGGTTTGACCAGGTGTGACCAGAGTTGACCGAGGGTTGACTTTGACCAAAATGGACCTAGAAACTTGTAGTCTTGCATTGTAGCTATTTCTTTTGATATTGTGGACTTGGTTGTGGCATGTGTGTATTTTAAATAGGTTTAAATTGCCCCAGTTTAGTTACATCTCATCATTGGCAGTTCGATTTGGCAAGTACATTCTCTGATCTTTTCATACTTCTTTGGATATGTTCTCTTGTTATAGACTAGTATACTTGATGCTGACACTTTGTTCACACGGATTAGTACCCTATGGATCTTTTTATGCGATGTTATCCCCTCGGATATATCGAGTATGTCATGTTCATGTACTTTATCATGGCCATCATGTACTTCATGTATTCATATTTATCCATGTGCACTCATATGTTATTCATGTACACTCATGACCATCTGAGCTCCATGTATACAGTAGTTGTTATCCATGTGCAATAACATAACATGTATTGATCCTTGTGTATTGATTGGGGGTAGGGAGAGTGTAGTTGGTTATGTGATCATTATCCCCAGTAGGTATCCATGTGCACTCCATAGCTGTATCCATGTGCAACCCAAACCGTTTATATAACCAATTCATGCTCTAGATCACGTAGAAGGTTACATTTCTCTATTTATCATATTATATCTCATTTTATAGTCTCTCTCTCTTGTTGACTTTTTACAGTGATTCATGTATAGTTTTCTATAGCTTGCTTTATATGTCCATTCCTGCTATGAACTGTTGTGAGAGATATGTGCTCGTTCCGTCCTGACTGGACATATTAAAAATTTTACAGGTATTGATGAGGAGTACTTCCCTACTTATTTTGGCATTGGCTTAGATGACACTGGCAACGTGGACCCTCAGAAGGATCCCACAGTCGCTGAGGACTTGCCCGTAGTCTAGCTGTGATTTAGTACTTTATTTGTATTTCTATTTGAGACTTTATAAGTTGTACTTGAGATTTATTCTGGTGGTTTACACCTAGACTTTTTATCTGTGACTCTCTTGAGATTCATTCTTCTATTCCATCTTAGTATTGTGATTGAGTTACTTATTATTTACTCTCCATTCGGAGCTTATTCTAGACTGTGTTAGATACTGTGACTCAGGACAGCGTTCTACCACCGACACTGTGGCATAGGCTGGGCGTATTCACTTCTCGTGCCCTTTCACTGGGTGCGGGTCGTGATAGCAGCAGCCTGGCCGCATAAGCTGCATGGACTAATGGCCGCAAGTGTCGCATGGACCGCATGAGGCCGCATGAGCCGCATGGACCGCATGAGCCGTATGAGCCGCATGAGACCGCATGAGGCCGTATGTGGCCGCATATGAGCCGCATAGCGCATAAGACCGCATGGCCGCATATGAGCCGCATGACTGCTGACGTGCTATGTGCGCCAACAAAATGCCACATTACGCCTCATGAGCCCATGAGCCCGAGCCCGACCCAGAGCCCGAGCCCGAGTCCGAGTCCGAGTCAGTCGCTAAGCCCCTTTGGGGCTTAGCTCCAAATGGAATTAATCCAAGAGAATGACAAAAGCATTAATGCTTAATCCTTGGAGCCTTATTCTTACCTCCTAGTTAAATCATCCACATGGTTCCCTCCTTAGGGTCACCATCCCATGTGCATCTCTCAACAACACAACCAAGTATATATGTTGAGATAACTCATGGTGCATTTCCGATATGGGACTAAACTTTTACAAGGCATGTTGAGAGCAAGCTCTCTCCATATAAAGAAAACACCAACAATCCTCCACATATCATAACATATATATGTGTCCAGGGTTAAGCGTTCCCCACAGTAACTGTCTATTTTGCATTAGGATAGATGTCGGTGACGACTTGAATCTTCCCGTATGGGTTAAATAACAATGTGATACATGAATGGACTACGCCTTGAATTCTGCACCACAATTGTAATTCTTCCCATTCACAAAGTATAGTTACGTGTGCTTCTGGCTGCACATTAAAGGCCCTGTACCAGCCTGATTTTAGTGTATAATTTTGGGCGTCGACAAGTTTACCCTCAAGAGACGGCCTGATATCTCTTTTCATACACTATAGGTGAGTTCTTTATTAAAGAGACATGGCATGAAGCCTTGCGCTTCCTTGCGGTGCTACGCCGCTATGACATGGCCTGAAGCCGAGGCATTACCCCTACCTGGGAACCTCATCGTAGTGTCATACTACTGTAGCATGAGGTCTCAGCCTCTTTGTAGTGCCAATCTACTCAGCATGAAGCCTAAGGCTTCCTTGCGGTGTTACGCCGCAACGACATGGCTTGCAAGGCCGAGGCTTTACCCCTACATGGGTACCTCATCATGGTGTCCTGCCACTGTAACATGGTGCCATCCTTCCCTTTGTAGTGCTGTCTACAACTCTTTAATTACATCATACAGCATTAGGCTACCTGCCTATTTACGGTGCTACGCCGCTATGACTTGGCTTGCAAAGCCGAGGCATTACCCCAGACCTGGGAACCTCATGGTGGAGTCACCCTACTGTAGCATGGAGTTTCACTCCTTGTAGCGCTGCTTTACCGTGCTTACTGTAAAGCGCACCAGGCATTCACTCTGCCTGAGAACTCATTAAGGCGTTTAATCCAACCTTCCACGGGATCTATTTTTTCTGCAGAAAATATATAGTAGACAACAGTGGTTATGGGTCCGTATCCCTTCCATGTTCCAGAGAACAAGTACCCACTGTTACCTGATAGTTTTCCAGTCAGTGATCCTCCTTTGAACCAAAAGTTAGATGTCTAGTAGATTTCTCTTTGAACTAATACCATAAAACTTTATGGTAGGATTACAAAAATACACTATCAGAATGCCTTCAAGCCCATTTTACAAGCTGTGTCATCGACCAACTGGCGCTTGAGGCCCTTTGTGAACGGATCTGCCAGGTTCTCCCGACTCCGAACATCAATCACTGCAATTACACATCTTTTGATAAGATCGTGTACTGCCCTGTGCTTCAACCGCACAGTCCTCTTCTTTCCATTAAAGAGGTTATTTGATGCCACCGCCGCAGTCATCTGGTTGTCACAGTATATCGGTATCAATGGTATCTGAGCCCCAACCACTGGAAGATCATACATAAGCTCCCGAAGCCATTCTGTTTCATCTGCTATAGTTTCAAGTGCATAGAATTCAGATTCCTTGGAGGAACGAGAGAGTATAGTCTGTTTCTTCGACTTTCACGATATAGCAGCTCCACCCAAGGAAAAGACATATCCTCCTGTGGATCTCTCGCTTTCCACCTCTGAACACCAGCTAGCATCACTGAAGCCTTCTACTACTGTCGGATACCCGTTGTAGTACAGTGCATATGTCTGAGTCTTCTTGAGATATCTCATCACCCGCTTCACAGCTTTCCAGTGCTCAATCCCTGAGTTGCTTGTGAACCGACTCAGCATTCTCACGGCAAAAGCTATGTCAGGCCTTGTGGCAGTGGTTGCGTACATCAAACTTCCGATAATGCTAGAATACTCCAGCTGCCTGACGCTTTCCCTCGAGTTAGGCTTCAGCTTCTGATCACCCCAGTATGGCGTATCGATCCCTGGAAGATCCTTATACCCATAGCATGTGAGAATCTTCTCAATGTAGTGAGATTGTGACAGCGCTACTCCAGTGTCTGTCCGGATGATCTTTATGCCCAAGATGACATCTGCATCCCCCAAGTCCTTCATACTAAACTTGGTTGAGAGGAACTTCTTTGTCTCCGTGACACAGCCTATATCCGTCCCTAGGATTAGCATGTCGTCCACGTACAGACAAACGATGACTCCTCTTCCATCAGCGAACTTTATGTAAACACATTTGTCCGTCTCGCTGACTCTGTAGCCATTTGCCCTAATAACTTTGTCAAACTTCTCATGCCACATCTTGGGAGCTTACTTCAAACCCTACAAAGATTTCATCAACTTACAGACTGTCTTCAAGACCTTTGACGATAAATCCATCTGGCTGTTGCATGTAAATCTCTCCGGTCAGCTCTCCATTCAGGAATGTTGTCTTTACATCCATCTGATGTATCACCAACTTATGTATAGCTGTTAGAGCGATTAACATTCTGATGGTGGTCATCCGAGCTACTGGAACGTACGTATCAAAGTTGTCTATCCCCTGTTTCTGAGAAAATCCCTTGGCTACCAGTCTTGCCTTGAATTTGTCAATAGTTCCATCTGTCTTCATCTTCTTCTTGAAGATCCATTTACATCCGATGGGCTTTTCTCCTTCAGGTAGATCTACCAACACCCATATGTTATTAGAGGTGATAGAGTCAAACTCGTCATTCCCTGCCTCCTTCCAGAAGATAGTCCTTGTCCCCAGCTTCTGAATCTTCAGATCTGGGAGCTTCACATACGCCAGACACCCCCACACTCGAATGACATTCAAGTTTGGTCTGACTTTGAACCAGAGTTCATGAGGAGTTATGTTCGAAGTTGCATATGGCACTCTATTCAGAATAAAAGTGGCCGTTAATGCAGCTTCTCCCCAGTAGCATTTTGGAAGACCTGCAGTACGCAGCATTGAATTCATCATTTCTGTTAATGTTCGGTTCTTCCGTTCTGCTACTCCGTTAGATTGAGGAGAATATGGAGCAGTAGTCTCGCATATGATTCCATGTTCTTTGCAGAACGATACAAAGTCATGAGACCTGTACTTCTCTTCTTAATCACTTTTCAACCTCTTGAGTTGTTGTCCAGTCTGCCGTTCAGCTTCGGCCCTGAACTTCTCGAAAGCTTCGTTTTTAGTCTTGAACAAGTAGACGAACGCGTATTTTGAGAAGTCGTTGATGAAGGTTATGAAATACTTTATCCCGGCCTTCGTGGAGAAATGTTTGAAGTCACAGATATCGGAGTGTACCAACTCTAGAAGATCTGTGCTTCGATTGACCCGATGAAAGGGTTTCCTTGTGATATTCATCTGAGCACACACTTCACACTTCTCCACCTTACCCCCACATTTGGAGATAAGTCCTAGACTAAACATTTTGTTAATTCTTTTACAATGAACATGTCCAAGTCTATTATGATACAACTCAAGAGAATAATCAGAAAATGCAACTGCATTAATGTCATTAAACTGGTTGACAAGCTAAATTTTAAACATTCCTTCGGTTTGATAAGCCTTCCCGAAGTATGTTCCTTTCTTGGACATCACCATCTGACCAGCATTGATGTATATCCTCAAGCCTGCATTGTAGAGCAGGCTTCCCGAGATCAGGTTCTTGGCAATCACCGGAACATGCTTCATACCTTGAAGCGTTAGAGTGTTCCCAGAAGTGAGTTTCAGCTCCACAGTCCCGATCCCCAGAACTTCAGCTTGGGCCTGGTTTTTCATGACACCTTCTCAGATATCGGCTGGTACGTGACGAACTATTCCTTGCCAGAACAGACATGACAAGTTGCACCAGTGTCTATCTACCAGTCAGAGTCAACCCCCACAGTTGTGACATGTGCGATCATAGCAACAATGTTAGAAACCAATGAAACCTTACTAGGCTCACATTTCTCTGATTGTTTAGGCTTGGATCTGCATTCACTCTTGTAGTGGCCTTTCTTGCCACAATTGAAACAAGTCACGTGGGACTTAGACTTCTGTTGCTTGAATGAAGGACCCTTCACTTTTAGATTAGTGAAGTCCTTCTTCTTGTGATAAGAAGCCGCCTGCTTCTCCTTGGGATCTCTCGTCTGTACTAGATTGGCCTTAGCCAACTGTTTGGACAGAGTGTCTATCTTCTGTTGGGAACGCATCTCGTCCTCAACATGGATCTCTTGAAGTAGATCTCCCAAGCTAATGTCTAGCTTCTTTTCTGAGCATCCTTGTATAGAAGGTACTCCATCCAGTAGGAAGTTTTGAGACGATCCCTCCAACGACAAACTTGTCGAAAAGGGGCATCTCTTCGTCTTCCAGTTTCTGACGCAACTTCAGAAATTCCTTCACCTGTGGCAACGTGGACTTCTGTCCTCAAAGAGCAATTTGTGATATTTTTCAACCACAAACATCTTGTTCCTGTTCCTGTCTTCTTCATACATTTTTTCCACAGACTCCCATATGTCTTTGGCAAATTCCTTCTTCAAGTAGGATTCTGCCAGGGAATCCTCCATATCATTCAGGATGAGAAGCCTGCAGATGCTATTTTTCCTTCTCCATTTGGCCTGGAGTTTGGTAGCCGCATTGATTGCGGCAGTAGACCCAGTGTCTGGAACAGAAGGTTCTTCCTCCAACAGTACATGATCAACGTCTTTGAGTTGAAGAGTTAGATAAACCTTCCTCTTCCAGACTTGATAATGCTCTCCATCGAACTTTTCCAAGTTGCAATAGTCCGATTGGACGAGCGAAGCATTAATGTTTTCCATCTACAAGGATCTTGCTTTGAGATTGTTATTCCCGAGGCTTGACCAAAGATGGAAAAACTGATGCAATCGAGATCTGAGAGTCACACAAAAACTTTGCAGTGATCAAACTCAGGATCTACGATGATACAAAAAGCCAAATAACCAGATTACAATATGAAGGAGGGAAATAGAAAAGAGAAGATCTCTCGTTCTTCCTTGCAAACGTGTTACAATTGGGACAGAACGAGTTACAATAATATAGCCAAAGATGAGATGGAGAAAAGTTGATGGGGTGTCAAAACACCGTTGCTCAAAGCAAGATTCGCCCCATACGAATTGCTTCCAGGAACCAGCAAGTTGAAGAACTTGTGGAACGCTCGAAGTCACCTCTGTTCTGACTCCTCGGATGGATTTGCGATGGCGGAAGCAGCTCCCTCTCTCTCTCTCTCTCTCTCTCTCTTTTCTGACTTATAAAATTCGTAGTCCTTCACAAAGGAGGCCAGAAGAGAGTATATATAGAGAGAGGGTGGAAACCATAGCCGCCTCTTCAGTTATTGAAAGATTGAATCAAATCCCACAAAGATAGCAACAAAATTAATTCAAATCCCACAAAGATAGCAACGAAATTAATTCAAATCCCACAAAGATAGCAACGAAATTAATTCAAATCCCATAAAAAGTGGATCTGAATTAATCGCATTGAATCAGTCTTTCCATAACTGACTTGTAGCCTGCACAGTCAGCGGAGTCCTCCATGCGGTAGCAGCAGCAACAGCCTGACTGGATGAGCCTCATGGCCGCAAGTGCCGCATGGACCGCATGAGGCCGCATGACTGCTGACGTGCTAAGTGCGCCAACAAAATGCCCCATTACGCCCCATGAGCCCCATGAGCCCGAGTCGCTAAGCCCCTTTGGGGCTTAGCTCCAAATGGAATTAATCCAAGAGAATGACAAAAGCATTAATGCTTAATCCTTGGAACCTTACTCTTACCTCATAGTAAAATCACCCGCATGGTTCCCTCCTTAGGGTCACCACCCCATGTACATCTCTCAACAACACAACCAAGTATATATGTTGAGATAACTCATGGTGCATTTCCGATGTGGGACTAAACTTTTACAAGGCATGTTGAGAGCAAGCTCTCTCCATGTAAAGAAAGCACCAACAAGAAGCTTTGCCATTACAGCTGTTTATTGGAGTGGATGGGGTTCCCACCTATGTGGAGAATACCCCGGAGAGCGACGAGCGCCATCCGTGTGTCGGAGAAGCTTGGGGAGTGCATGGATTTTATTTTGGTACATATATGGTAAGGAAATATATGATTGGATTTCCATATTTACTTTGATTATATATTTATGATTGGACCCTTCATATAGTAGCTTTCCATATTATTGGGTTTCCAATTATGGTAAGCTAATTATGATTAGATTTCCATTAAATATATGATTAATTTATATTGGAAGTTTCCATATATATTGGCCTTCCATGTATGCGTTACCAAGGGCTTATAAAAGGGTAATGCATGCTAGTTGTAAAATTATCTCAAAACAAAGAGTGCTTTACAATCTTTGAGAGAGAGAGAGAGGATTAAGGACTATTGTGAAGGAGAGATTGCTTCGAATAAATTTTTGGCATCTTTTGTTCTTCGGAGTCCGCAATCAAAAAAAATTTTCTTTCAAGTGAGTTGTGGTGATCCGTGTTGGATCGGGAGGAGCTTGTAGATGGTGTATTCTATTTATTCCATTAGTGGAGGTTCTTCAAGGTTGGACTCCGATCGTTCCGTGGTTTTTCCTGCAAGGATTTTCCACGTCAAAAATCTTTGTGTCTGCGATTGTGTTTGGCATTTTTGGTTTGTGTGCTTTTGCTCGGTTCTCTCGCAGGACTTTCTGTTTTGGGGGAACGGTTTCCGCACTTCGTTCCCAACAGAGTGGTATCAGAGCTTTGGGTTCAAAGAAGTGTCAGGAGTTGACAGTCAAACCAGGAAGCAGAGATGGACGCGAAGCCGTTGCGCATGGTGAACCTGAACGGTACCAACTACCATTATTGACGAAGCAAGATGAAGGATTTGCTGTTCGTGTCACGACCCGTTACCCAAATTGTTGGGCCGAGCCGAGCCATGTCCAGCCTACGCTTGTTAAAGCATAGTAAGCTGTTCTAAGAATAGACAATAAAGGATCTAAGCTGCTAACAGTTCTAAAATCACATTTAAAGGTTCATCACAACACAGCATCTATAAGCGAAGGTAAACAAGTACAAATTTAATAATACATAACCAAAGTATCTAACTGGAGACAAAGTCCAGTATCCAAATATAAGTATAGACAAAGTCTAGTCTCAAAACACAAGAAAGATAACTAAGCAAGGTTCCCCGCTGGGGCCTCTTCTGGAGCTAAGGACAGGTCCTCAAAATCAGTGCCATAACATGTAACACATAGCATTTCCTTCTCGAAAAGTGAACCTACAATGTTATTCTGTCAGGACGGGAGCAAGTACAACCTCTACAACTAAAGTACTGAACATATAATGAAAGAGATGTACAACAAGAAACATGGTGTGATAAGTCTATAAAACAGAAAATACTGGAAAACATGGCCTCATGGTACAACTGGGATCACAGTATTATAGTAACATAGGGAATATAGCATATCTGGAATCATGGTATAACTCATAATCTATCATGGCAAGGATACATATGTCATAGAGACAGATGTATATGTAATGTTTAAAAGTTTAAAACCGTAGTATGTACGTGAATCGGTCAATAGGTGAATAGGATGTACAGCAGTACATATCAAATTTTTTGGTATGCACATACGTGCACGAACGGTATCGGTGTATATCCATACACAAACGCGAGATCAGAACATACGGTAAGGTCACATATAGAATGTCACCGAGCGCGGTAAGTACATACGGAGAAGGAGGTCATATTCACGTATAATACTAACAGTTTCCCCTTAACCCGTTATTTAAACATTGAGAGATACGAGAACAGTAAAAACATGTGGGAGATACTAGGAGCAGTATATAGTATAGTGAAACATGTACTGAGAACCAGTAAGAAGCATGTGAAGATATAAGAACTTTCCTAAGCATGGCAGGTACTAAAAGTAATACAACATGTGAAGAGTTAACTTGCTACCTCAAGGATCAGTATTTTAACATGGTTAATACATGTTCTAGCATTAAAAGACAGTAAATGAGTTTGTAGATGTACTTGACTCGAGCAAAGCAATAATACTAGTACGAAGATATAGATGCCTGGTGTCCTGTCAATAATGATATACAAACTCACTTCTAAGCTATGTTAAATATTACACTAGTGGTGTGACACGACTCCTAACTGGATACGAGCCAAGTGGGGACCTAGCGTAAAAGTCTAATATGGAGTGCCACTATATCCAAACTAATTTTCTAGGGTCTTTACACTAGTGTAGGGTGAGGTCCAATACTACAATAACCCAAAACGACACAAATCATTGCAAGTCGTAATTATTCAATAATTAAATCTACTGTACACTATGTTCCCACAATTTTGAGATAGACAAAAAGCTTAAATATATATAAAATAAAGTACCAAAATGATCCTTGTTAATTATAGAAATTTATACTAATTTTTCTAGGATTTATAAACCTTCATAAATATTTATTAAAAATCAACAAACACATGTATCCTGAAAATCAGTTCTGTTTTCCTATTTTTATAAAATACCAAAAGTACTTATTAAATAATAGAAAAATTATAATAAATTATCTAAATTAACATAGTATTAAATACAATTTTTCCCAAATTTTTACAGCAATTAAAATATATATAAAAATCCAAAAATAGAAAGTAACAATTTCTGGAAAAATAATTAATTATAAATTAAGGATAATACATAAAAAAAATCTACAGATGTCGTCGGATGATAAAATAAATATAACCAACATGTCCAGAATGGTCAAATTAGCTAGAAAAGCCTACCCATAAGTCCAATTTGGACACAGGAGCAAAACGGTAATTTTGGGTCAAAATGATGTCCGTCGTTGGACACACTTTGCACCGAAAAACGTGTCAGGATAGAAGTCTACAAAACCTAGCAAATTATATGTCCACGAATCCAGAATGATGATACGAACCCAACGGTATGTCCGAAATAGGATTCCGATGTGCCGATCTCAAAATGATACGTTGACGCGGATATTTGGAATCCAGTTTGCACCGAAATGCGTGTCAGAGCAAATGTCTTCAAAACTTAGCAAATTATATGTCAACGAGTCCAGAATGACGATACGAACTCAACGGTATATCCGGAACTGGATTTCGATGAGCCGATCTCAAAGTGACCCGTTAACTCGAAAAGTGGGACCCGCTTTGCACCGAAATGCGTGCCAGGGCCCACGTTCTCCAAATAAAGCAAAATTTATATGAAAACATGCCAGAACGACGCCACGAGTCTATTGGTTGTGTCAGAAATTGAATCCGGAGTCCCGGGTTCAAAAATAAAATTTAACAAGTGCAAATTAAAGAATTCGGACGGCCAACTTTGGCGTCGAATTCGACCAACCGAACGTGCTTATAATGAAATGAAACCTAAAGGAGACAGGAAGATGGTTATACTAGCTGCACACAGAAACTGGTAGCGTGCCAACCGGAGCTGCGACGACGAAGATACGAACCCGCGAAGTTGGCGTCACGAAACTGTCCAAAAACAGTTTAATTTAAAACGTCAACTTGGTGTCCAGTTTTGAGGTATCAAACGATGAAATTAACGGACGAAAATTGACAGGAGTGAAGATGGATATACCGAGATTGCGACGGACCAAGAAGTTCGCCGATCCAACGGTCGGATCTCCCAGAAATTGTGCGCGAAGTCGCTGTCCCGAAACACAATTTCTGAAACTTTCCTCCGCGCGCGTCGACGGGATTTCGACGTAAATGCACAAATAGTGTGTTTCACACGTCGGGGAGGCCGAAGACTCTCCCGGGGTGGTCGCTCGGGTTCGTCGGAGGCGTAGGGAGCTGGCGGGGCGCCCCGCGGTGGTGCGGGCCGGCCACGAAGTGGAGCACGGCCATCGTACGCATCCGCGCGCGCGCGCATGTGCGCGATGCAGCGTGCAGCTGCTGCTGCTGCTGGCGGCTGAGCTGTCTCGTACGGCCAGGGTGGCGGCGACGCGACGCAGCATCGGTGGCACGGTGGCGTACGGGTGGTGGAGGTGGTGGTTGCGTTGCATGGTGGTGGTGGTGTTGTATGGTGGTGATGGTGATGAGAGTGGTAGTGGTGATGGTGGAAGTGGTGTTGATGGAGATGGTGATGGTGAAGATGATGAAGAGGAGGAGGAGAAGAAGAGGGAGGTAGTGGCTGTGGGTGGTGGAGTGCTCGGCCATGGGAGGGTGGTCGACTGCTATGGGGATGGGTGTGGTGTGTGTTGTGTTGTGTAAGGAGAGTGGGAGAGAGATTTGTATGGGTGTGTGTAAGTATATATAAAGAGAAAGAGAGTGAGAATAGTAGAGAGAGAGATATTTGAGAAAGGGGAAGAGAGAGAGGTCGGCCAAGGGGGGTGTGAGCTGGTGGAGAGATGGTGAGGTGTGGGTTTATTATAAGAGAGAGAGAGAGAGAGTGTTGTATGATTATATATATATATATATATATATATATATATATATATATATATATATATATAAAGAGAGAGATAGAGAGAAATAGTATAGAGAGAAGGGGGGTGTTCGGCTAGGAATAGGGGGAGGGGGTGTGCTCCTGCTGTAAAGGAGGGGTGGTGAGGTGTGTGTTTGTATTAATAGAGAGAGAGAGTGAGAGAGTTATATATATAAAATATATATATATATATATATATATGTATATATATATATATGTGTATATATATATATATATATATATATATATATATATATATATATATATATATATATATATATATATATATATATATATATATATATATATATACATATAGAATACTTGTAAAGTGGAGAGGGAAAAATAAATATTTAAAATAGAGAAAAAATAGGGGAAATTATGTGGGGTTTTTGGGCAGTCATGGGAGAACAACATGGGGCTTGGGTTCGGGTTCGATCAAGCCGGGTCGGGTCAAAATCGGACCGGGTGCAATAATTAAATTAAAAATGGGTATTTATGATCACGGGAAAATAAATAATATGCGGGGACTCAAATAAATGGGACACAAGTTTCATGTGGGTAGTAGGCTTCATGTGGGCCACGTCCATACTTTGGGTCGACTAGGTTGGATCGATGTCGGGTCCCGAAATTAAATCGAAAAATAAATCAGGTTTTACGGTAGATAATTAATCGGCCTAAATTGATCCGAAAATTGTGCGAAGAAAATGAAGCACAAAATGGAGTGTCTGAGTGGGACACGAAGGTCATGGGTGAAGAGCGTCTCGAGTGGATCATTCATGAGAAGTTGGTTATGAGAAAACGACTGGTCTGGTGACGTGCAAACGAAGATCAAAAATAAAAGTGGGAATAATTATTCAACGATTAATTGGTCTAAGTTGACCCGAAGTTGTGCGATACAAAAAGAGCACAAGGGA
Source organism: Iris pallida (assembly GCA_029216955.1). NCBI lineage: Eukaryota > Viridiplantae > Streptophyta > Magnoliopsida > Asparagales > Iridaceae > Iris > Iris pallida. The sequence continues at coordinate 12,617,601 of JANAVB010022999.1, read as the reverse complement.
ACAAATTTAAGTGGGACAGGATATATCAAAATGAAGATAATCTTGTCTACTTTAAAACTCGTGAAAAGAGTTTTCAGAGATTGACATCCCTGACGCTCCAGAAGTCAAAGTCATGGAAAGGTACATTAATGATCTAAACAATTAAATAATAAAACATTTATCGAAAATAATTTATTCAGAAAAATAAAAATAAACCCTGAAATTCAGGGGGCTTACATCCTATCCACCTTACAAAAATTTCGTCCTCGAAATTAAAAATCATCCAATAAGTTAGACTATAACACGTAGCTGCTCTGGCTACGATACTCAAACTGCTATCCTTGAAATCATCTCTTCTGTTTCTCTTTACAATCTTTTTGGTTCAGGTTCAACAAAGTCCTTCTATCATAAACTTCGTCTTATATCCTTTAGAATCTTCCATACTAACATGAAACATTTATGTATACCCTAAACTATAGGTCATTCTCTGGGTATGTTTATGAACCTATAATGCTTAATCATCAACCGCATTTTCAACCTCAATCGTAAATACTTGATTTCTTTATCACTTCCTAAGTATCCTTATTCTATCAATCCACAGTTCCTTTGCATCATTTGTCGTCAATCCTTTCCTACAGCTTCTCCTTGAAATCATACGTTCAATTCTTATCCTTGGCGTAGAGCCTTCTTCTTTTACTCAACAAGTCATCCGAATATAAATCCTCGATTTCAAAACTCCCGATTTATTAATTACCAATGTACATATGTCTTTGTCTTATTCTTTATCTTTTTAACTGATATCTTCCCGATCTCGTACGCAATATTATATCTTATTCTAACTTATTCTATACCATTCCACATATCGATATACCCTTTAATCACGTGTAATCAGCTATAAATAACCAACCAAAATTCTACAAATGCTAAATCCTCAATTTGTAAATACATGATTCGGATCCTCATTCTATAGTCACAACAATATACTATCTCATTTCTCTATCTTAGATATCCTATCATCAATTCATACTATCAATACAATCGTTCTTAATGGTTTCCAAGTCTACTACAGTCAGTCACCCATACTTGTCCTATAAGCTTAATCTAACCAATCCCTAGAAAAAGTACTTATCGCAATCACACAATACATTTATAGTTATACTACATGATCAGTCAACAAGGTTTGGCTATTTCGGTCACCTATGAAATAGAAGGTAACAAGGCCTAAGACTGGGTCAAGCAATCCATAACAGTGTCCAAACAAGTTAAATGGTCAAGCAAGATAGAAAAATTTATCGGAATATCTCCAAGAATGGTATGAAGACAACGAGATGTATAACGAGAAGAATTACCTAAGAGGTTAACGAAAAAGAGTTTAGTCAAGTCATAGGAAAGATGGAACACAAAAATAATTATGTCCAAAAGATAACGCGAAAGCAATCCTATTGGAGAGTCCTAGAGAACCTATAATCCTAGTTGTAGATGTAGATAGGACAGAGTTAATCAAGACGGAGAAGAATGATGATAAGAATTTATTCTTGCTCAAACGATCATAACGAAGTGAACCAAGCTGAGATATGATCTGATAACCATATACGTCTTCCTGAAATCATGTTGCCAGAATTTTCGCTACACCAATAAGATTATATGCAATAAACAAGGGAGTCCATAACTAAGGTATACACCCTATAGTCATATCATCTAGATTCTTTACCACGCTAACCGGTATGGCTGCAAGAAAATCTAAATTCTAGGAATAGGATAGTATATCCAAAATCACACTCTATGTTTTTGTCATACCAGCTAATATGGCTGCAATAAATTCTAAACTCCATAAATATAGCAGACGTTTACTTTATCAGGATATATCACAATTCAATCCACCAAATTTATCACGATGCAAGATCAAAGTCAACAACGAAAATCAGAAATCAATTTCAACAACGAATTAAGGAATCGCAAATGGAAATAAGTGAAAACAGATTTCTAGATAAGATTAGAGTGAGATCCTCAGGGGTCATCCCAAGGGTACTATCCTGGTCAAAATTGTAACCCACTGAATTACAAACAAGAGGCTAATTTATAGCTAACAGTCCTATGCTGTGATGAGTTCTCCTATGTTGCAATCCTAGAAATCCTCTAGGTGTTCTAAATGTCATCCCTAGTGTTATCAAGTTGTCCTAGATCCTAATTGCAGGCATGCTTGGTACAATAACGTAACCAAACAACTTAAGTCTGGACCTGCATGGGCTGTGACTAAAAACATGTCACGACCTGTTACCCAAATTTTTGGGCCGGGCCGAGCCATGTCCAGCCTACGCTTGTTAAAGCGTAGTAAGCTGTTCTAAGAATAGACAATAAAGGATCTAAGCTGCTAACAGTTCTAAAATCACATTTAAAGGTTCATCAAAACACAGCATCTATAAGCGAAGGTAAACAAGTACAGATTTAATAATACATAACCAAAGTATCTAACTGGAGACAAAGTCCAATATCCAAATATAAGTATAGATAAAGTCTAGTCTCAAAACACAAGAAAGATAACTAAGCAAGGTTCCCCGCTGGGGCCTCTTCTGGAGCTAAGGCCAGGTCCTCAAAATCAGTGCCATAACATGTAACACATAGCATTTCCTTCTCGAAAAGTGAACCTACAACGTTATCCTGTCAAGACGGGAGCAAGTACAACCTCTACAACTAAAGTACTGAATATATAATGAAAGAGATGTACAACAAGAAACATGGTGTGATAAGTCTATAAAATAGGAAATACTGGAAAACATGGCCTCATGGTACAACTGGGATCATAGTATTATAGTAACATAGGAAACATGGCATATCTGGAATCATGGTATAACTCATAATCTATCATGGCAAGGATACATATGTCATAGAGACAGATGTATATCTAATATTTAAAAGTTTAAAACCGTAGTATGTACGTGAATCGATCAATAGGTGAATAGGATGTACAGCGGTACATATCAAGTTTTCTGGTATGCACATACGTGCACGAACGACATCGGTGTATATCCATACACAAACGCGAGATCAGAACATACGACAAGGTCACATATAGAATATCACCGAGCGCGATAAGTACTTACGGAGAAGGGGGTCATGTTCACGTACAATACTAACAGTTTCCCCTTAACCCGTTTTTTAAATATGTGAGAGATACGAGAACAGTAAAAACATGTGGGAGATACTGGGAGCAGTATAAGCATGGCAGGTACTGGAAGCAGTATAAAACATGTGAATACTCGGAGCAGTATATAGTATAGTGAAACATGTACTGAGAACCAGTAAGAAGCATGTGAAGATATAAGAACTGTCCTAAGCATGGCAGGTACTAAAAGTAATACAACATGTGAAGAGTTAACTTGCTACCTCAAGGATCATTATTTTAACATGGTTAATACATGTTCTAGCATTAAAAGACAGTAAATAAGTTTGTGGATGTACTTGCCTCGAGCAAAGCAATAATACTAGTACGAAGATATAGATGCCTGGTGTCCTGTCAATAATGATATACAAACTCAGTTCTAAGCTATGTTAAATATTATACTAGTGGTGTGACACGACTCCTAACTGGATACTAGCCAAGTGGGGACCAAGCATAAAAGTCTAATATGGAGTGCCACTATATCCAAACTAATTTTCTAGGGTCTTTACACTACTGTAGGGTGAGGTTCAATACTACAATAACCCAAAACGACACAAATCATTGTAAGTCGTAATTATTCAATAATTAAATCTACTGTATACTATGTTCCCACAATTTTTGAGATAGACAAAAAGCTTAAATATATATAAAATAAAGTACCAAAATGATCCTTGTTAATTATAGAAATTGGTACTAATTTTTTTGGGTTTTATAAACCTTCATAAATATTTATTAAAAATTAACAAACACATGTATCCTGAAAATGAGTTCTGTTTTCCTATTTTTATAAAATACCAAAAGTACTTATTAAATACTGGAAAAATTATAATAAATTATCTAAATTAACATATTATTTAAATACAAATTTTTCCAGATTTTTACAACAATTAAAATATATATAAAAATTTAAAAACAGAAAGTAACAATTTCTGGAAAAATAATTAATTATAAATTAAGGATAATACATAAACAAAATCTACAGATGTCGTCGGATGATAAAATAAATATCACCAACGTGTCCAGAACGGTCAAATTAGCTAGCATAATCTACCCATAAGTCCAATTTGGACACAGGGGCAAAACGATAATTTTGGGTCAAAATGATGTCCGCCGTTGGACACACTTTGCACCGAAAAATGTGTCAGAATAGAAGTCTACAAAACCTAGCAAATTATATCTCCACGAATCCAGAATAATGATACGAACCCAACGGTATGTCCAAAATAGGATTCCGATGTGCCGATCTCAAAATGATATGTTGACGCGGACATTTGGAATCCAGTTTGCACCAAAATGCGTGCCGGAGCAAATGTCTTCAAAACTCAGCAAATTATATGTCAACGAGTCCAGAATGACGATACGAACTCAACGTTATATCAGGAATTGGATTCCGATGAACCGATCTTAAAGTGACCCGTTGAATCGAAAAGTAGGACCCACTTTGTACCGAAATACGTACCACGGCCCACATTCTCCATATAAAGCAAACTTTATATGAAAACATGCCAGAACGATGCCACGAGTCTACTGGTGGTGTCAGAAATTGAATCTGGATTCCCGGGTTCAAAAATGGAATTTAACAAGTGTAAATTAAAGAATTCGGACGGCCAACTTTGGCGTCGAATTCGACCAACCGAACGTGCTTATAATGAAACGAAACCTAAAGGAGATAGGAAGATGGTTATACCAGCTGCGCACAGGAACTGGTAGCACGCCAACCGGAGCTGCGACGACAAAGATACGAACCCGCGAAGTTGGCGTCACGAAACTGTCCAAAAATAGTTCAATTTAAAATGTCAACTTGGTGGCCAGTTTTGAGGTATCAAACGATAAAATTAACGGACAAAAATTGATAGGAGTGAAGATGGATATACCGAGATTGCGATGGAGCAAGGAGTTCGCCCATCCAACGGTCGGATCTCCCAGAAATTGTGCACGAAGTCGCTGTCCCGAAATATAATTTCTGAAACTTTCCTCCGCGCGCGTCGACGGGATTTCGACGTAAATGCAAAAATAGTGTGTTTCACACGTCGGGGAGGCCGGAGACTCTCCTGGGGTGGTCGCCCGGGTTCGCCGGAGGCGTGGGGAGCTTGCGGGGGGCCCCGCGGTGGTGCGGGTCGGCCACGAAGTGGCGCACGGCCATCGTACGCATCCGCGCGTGCGCGCATGTGCGCGCTGCCGCGTGCAGCTGCTGCTGGCGGCTGCGCTACCTCTCACAGCCAGGGCGGCGGTGGCACGGCGTAGCGGCGGTGGCGCGGTGGCGTGCGGGTGGTGGAGGTGGTGGTGGTGTTGCATGGTGGTGATGGTGATGAGAGTGGTAGTGGTGATGGTGGAAGTGGTGTTGATGGAGATGATGATGGTGAAGATGATGAAGAGGAGGAGGAAAAGAAGAGGGAGGTGGTGGCTGTGGGTGGTGGAGTGCTCGGACAGGGGAGGGCGGTCGGCTGCTATGGGGATGGGAGTGGTGTGTGTTGTGTTGTGTAAGGAGAGTGGGAGAGAGAGATTTGTATGGGTGTTTGTAAGTATATATAAAGAGAAAGAGATTGAGAATAGTAGAGAGAGAGATATTTGAGAAAGGGGGAGAGAGAGAGGTCGGCCAAGGGGGGGTGTGAGCTGGTGGAGAGATGGTGAGGTGTGGGTTTATTATAAGAGAGAGAGAGAGAGAGAGAGTGTTGTATGATTATATATATATATATATATATATATATATATATATATATATATATATATATATATATATACCTATATATATATATATTTTTTTTTCCTTATATATATATACCTATATATATATATATATATATAAAAAGAAAAAAATATATATATATATAGGTATATATATATATATATATATATATATATATATATATATATATATATATTTATATATATATATATATATATATATATATATATATATATATATAAAGAGAGATAGAGAGAGAAATAGTATAGAGAGAGGGGGGATGTTCGGCTAGGAATAGGAGGAGGGGGTGTGCTCTGCTGTAAGGGAGGGGTGGTGAGGTGTGTGTTTGTATTAATGTATTAATAAAGAAAGAGTGAGAGAGTTATATATATATATATATATATATATATATATATATATATATATAAATATATATATATATATATATATATATATATATATATATATATATATATATATATATATATATACATATAGAATACTTGTAAAGTGGAGAGAGAAAAATAAATATTTAAAATAGGGAAAAAATAGGGGAAATTATGTAGGGTTTTTGGGCAGTCATGGGAGAACAACATGGGGCTTGGGTTCGGGTTCGGTCGAGCCGGATCGGTTCAAAATCAGACCGGGTGCAATAATTAAATTAAAAATGGATATTTATGATCACGAAAAAATAAATAATATGCGGGGACTCAAATAAATGGGACACAAGTTTCATGTGGGTAGTAGGCTTCATGTGGGCCACGTCCATACTTTGGATCGACTAGGTTGGATCGATGTCGGGTCCCGAAATTAAATCGAAAAATAAATCAGGTTTTACAGTAGATAATTAATCGGCCTAAATTGACCCGAAAATTGTACGAAGAAAATGAAGCACAAAATAGAGTGTCTGAGTAGGACACGAAGGTCATGGGTGAAGAGCGTCTCGAGTAGATCATTCATGAGAAGTTGGTTATGAGAAAATGACTGGTCTGGTGCTACTAAATTAAAAGTCACTGTGACGTGCAAACGAAGATCAAAAATAAAAGTGGGAATAATTATTCAACGATTAATTGGTCTAAGTTGACCCGAAGTTGCGCGATACAAAAAGAGCACAAGGGAACGAATTTAAGTGGGACATGATATATCAAAATGAAGATAATCTTGTCTACTTAAAACTCGTGAAGAGAGTTTTCAGAGATTGGCATCCCTGACGCTCCAGAAGTCAAAATCATGGAAAGGTACATTAATGATCTAAACAATTAAATAATAAAACATTTATCGAAAAAAATTTATTCAGAAAAATAAAAATAAACCCTGAAATTCAGGGGGCTTACAGTTCGTCAAGAAGCTGCATCTTCCAGTATTTGCATCCGAGAAGCCCAGTGACAAATCCGATGAGGACTAGAACTTCGAGCATATACAGGTGTGTGGGTACATGCGGTAGTTCGTTGACGAGAACGTGTACAACCACGTTGCCAATATTGAGCATGCGAAGACGTTGTGGGAGAAGCTGAAATCTTTGTACGCAAAAAAGACCGGGGTAAATAAATTGTTCCTGATCCGGACGATGATGGGTCTGCGGTACAAAGATGGTGCATCCTTTACAGATCACTTGAGTGAGTTCCAGGGCGTGGTGGACCAGCTATCCTCGATGGGAGTCAAGTTCGACGACGAGGTTCAAGGACTTTGGTTGCTATGTACATTGCCAGACTCGTGGAAGACCGTACGAGTATCAATGATCGCTTCTGCTCCGGAAGGCATGGTCAGTCTGGAGTTTGCCAAGAGCGGGGTACTGAATAAAGAGATGCGGAGACGTTCTCAGGGCACTTCATCCACATCCTATCACTCAGAGACACTAGTTTCGGAGAACCGCGGAAGGGGCAAAAGCAGGGGTCCAGGTGGTGGCAGAGACAAGAGCAGGGGGAAGTCTAAGGGTCGGTACGAGGACTCGAAGTGTTACCATTATGGCAAGAAGGGCCACATCATGTGAAACTGTTTCGCTTGGAAGAGAGAGAAGAAGGGCGACAAAGAAAAGCAAGATAAGAACACTACAGCGGCGGCTTTGATACATGGAGGCGATGTGATCGTCGTAGGTGATGAGGTTATCACAAACCTCGCCTGCGATGATAATTCTTGGCTGGTGGACTCAGGGGCTTCAGCGCATGTATCTCACAACTAGGTACTATTTGTCACTTACACGACAGACGATTGTGGAGTATTGAAGATGGGCAATGGAGATGTGTCAAAGGCAGTTGCTGTTGGAGATGTGCATTTGAGGACGAAGACGGGTGCAGTTCTTGTTCTCAAAGATGTTTGTCATGTCCCTGATATCCGTTTCAACCTGGTGTCGGTTGGAAGGTTAGATGATGATGGATTCTTCAGTCTCTTCGAAAATAGTCAGTGGAAGCTTTCCGGAGGTTCGATGGTGATTGCCAGAGGAAGCAAGAAGTCCGATCTCTACTATATGGAGGGGAGCGCACAGGGGGCACAAGAGGTGAACGTAGTCAGTGATGCGTCTACCAAGTTGTGGCACAGACGGCTCGGCCATATCAGTGAGAAGGGGATGAGCTACTTGGTGAACAGGAAGGTGATTCCAGGGCTCAAGTCTACAAAGTTGGAGAAGTGCACGCACTGCTTAGCTGGGAAGCAAAATAGGGTGTCTTTCCAAAGTCATCCAAGTTCAAGGAAGCCGACGTTGCTCGAGTTGATTCACTCGGATGTCTGCGGTCCTATGAAGGTAAAATCTATTGGTGGTGCTTCTTACTTTGTAACTTTTATTGATGACTGTTCCAGGAAGGTTTGGGTCTATGCCTTAAAGACCAAGGATCAGGTGCTGCCTACTTTCAAAGAGTTTCAGATCTCTGTTGAAAGAGAGACGGGCAAGAAGTTATTGTGTGTTCGGTCCGACAATGGCGGCGAATACATCGGTCCCTTTGATGCTTATTGCAGAGAGCAGGGGATACGACACCAGAAGACTCCGCCAAAGACACCTCAGCTCAATGGTGTAGCGGAGCACATGAACAGGACACTGATGGAGAGGGTACGGTGTTTGCTGTTAGAAGCAAACTTGTCGGGCAGTTATTGGGGTGAGGCTCTTCTCACAGCCGCTTATGTTATTAATTTGTCTCCTAGTGCTCCTTTACAGGGTGATGTGCCTGACAAAGTATGGTACGACAAAGAGCCGTCATACAATCACCTGCGAGTGTTTGGCTGTAAGGCCTTTGTGCATGTACCGAAGGACGAGAGGACCAAACTTGAGCCGAAGACGAGGCGATACGTCTTTGTCGGCTACGGTCATGATGAGTTTGGCTATAGACTCTACGTCCCGGTGGAAAAAAAGCTCTACAGAAGCAGGGACGTGGTGTTCGTCGAGGATCAGACCATGACCAACACTCAGGATTCCGAGACGCCTTCTGAGGCTAAGGAATTGCCTGAGTTAGAGTCATTTCGCTTCGAGCAGTTTCTAGAGGACATCGCAGAGGATCCCATTATGGGGGAGCCAGTACATGGAGTTGCTTCCAACCTTGATCATCAGCCTGCTGATGGTGTTCAGGGTGTCCCTCAGGAGGATGAGCATACCGGGAAGGCAGTTCCTGAAGGGGAGGAGGCTGTTGGTATACAGCCAGCACCAGTGGCTCCACTGAGAAGGAGCGACAGAGATCGTCGACTATCTACGAGATACTCACCGGATGAGTATGTGATATTGACTGACGGAGGAGAGCCCGAAAGCTTTGTAGAGGCTATGGAAGATGAACACAGGCAGGAGTGGATGGAGGCCATGCAGGAGGAGATGAGTTTCTTGTACACTAATTCTACTTATGAGCTGGTGCGGTTGCCAAAGGGCAAGAAGGCTTTGAAAAATCGATGGGTCTTTAGAGTGAAACAGACGGATGATGCTACTCGCCCTCGATACAAAGCGAGGCTGGTAGTCAAAGGCTACGGTCAGCGGAAAGGCGTGGATTATGATGAGATCTTTTCGTCTGTCGTCAAGCATTCGTCTATTCGGGTGGTGCTAGCATTAGCAGCCAGTCTCGACTTAGAGGTCGAGCAGATGGACGTGAAGACGGCATTCCTCCACGGTGATCTTGAGGAGGAGTTGTACATGGAGCAGCCAGAGGGATTCTGTGAGAAGGACAAGTCACATTTGGTCTGCCGGTTGAGAAAGAGCTTGTGTGGTCTGAAGTAGGCTCTGAGGCAGTGGTACAGGAAGTTCGAGTCGTTTCTGGGGGAGCATGGTTATGCACGGACGACGTCGGACCATTGTACATTTGTGAGGTATTTTGCCGAGGATGATTTCATTATTTTATTGCTCTATGTAGATGATATGCTATTAGTGGGTCAGAATGCCACTAGGATAGTGGAGTTGAAGCGCCAACTGGGCACAGCCTTCTCTATGAAGGATTTGGGCACAGCGAAGACTATTCTTGGTATGGAGATCAGCCTAGAGAGAGTCCAAGCTGCTACATTTGTCCCAAAAGAAGTACATTCACCGGGTACTTCAGCGTTTCGGTATGGACGGGTCGAAGAAAGTGAGTTGCCCCCTTGCGGCTCACTTTAAGCTCACTGAGGAGCAGTGACCATCTACCGAAGACGAAAAGGAAGATATGGAGCGGGTTCCATATGCCTCAGCTGTGGGAAGTCTTATGTATGCTATGATGTGTACGAGGCCAGACATCGCTCATGCAGTTGACACAGTTAGCAGGTACCTTTCAAATCCTAGAAGGGTACATTGGAGTACGGTCAAGTGGATTCTACGATACCTTCAGGGCACTGCCGATTGGAGACTTTCTTTTGGTGGTGACGAGCCGAAGCTGGTTAGGTATACTGACGCTGATATGGCTGGAGATGTAGACACGAGGCGATCGACTTCAGACTATGTGATGATGTTTGCTGGAGGAGCGGTATTGTGGCAGTCGCGGTTGCAGAAGTATGTTGTCTTGTCGACGACAGAGGCAGAGTACATTGCGGCAACGGAGGCTTGCAAGGAGTTGCTATGGATGAAGAAGCTGCTGCAGAAAATATGACTGAAGCAAGAGCAGTATACTTTGCTTTGCGACAGTCAAAGTGCTATTCACCTTGTGAAGAACCAGACATTTCATAGTCGGTCCAAGCACATCGAGACTTAATATCGTTGGATACGGGATGTGGTTGAGAAGAAGGATGCGGCGCTTGAGAAGGTTCATACTGATGACAATTGAGCGGACATGCTCACGAAGGTTCTTTCGAGGGGGAAGTTTGAGTACTGCAGGTAGATCGTCGGGATGACGACCTCCTCCATATAGTTGTGAAGGGGGAGATTTGTTGGAGTGGGTGGGGTTCCCACCTATGTGGAGAATACCCCAGAGAGCGACGAGCGCCATCCGTGTGTCGGAGAAGCTTGGGGAGTGCATGAATTTTATTTTGGTACATATATGGTAAGGAAATATATGATTGGATTTCCATATTTACTTTGATTATATATTTATGATTGTACCCTTCATATAGTAGCTTTCCATATTATTGGATTTCCAATTATGGTAAGCTAATTATGATTGGATTTCCATTAAATATATGATTGATTTATATTGGAAGTTTCCATATATATTGGCCTTCCATGTATGGGTTACCAAGGGCTTATAAAAGGGTGATGCATGCTAGTTGTAAAATCATCTCAAAACAAAGAGTGCTTTACAATCTTTGAGAGAGAGAGAGGATTAAGGAATATTGTGAAGAAGAGATTGCTTCGAATAATTTTTCGGCATCACTTGTTCTTTGGAGTCCGCAATCAAAAACTTTCTTCTTTCAAGTGAGTTGTGGTGATCCGTGTTGGATCGGGAGGAGCTTGTAGAGGATGTATTCTCTTTATTCCATTAGTGGAGGTTCTTCAGGGTTGGACTCCGATCGTCCCGTGGTTTTTCCCGCAAGGGTTTTCCACGTCAAAAATTTTTGTGTCTACGATTGTGTTTGGCGTTTTTGGTTTGTGTGCTTTTGCTCGGTTCTCTCGAAGGACTTTCTGGTTTAGAGGAACGGTTTCCGCGCTTCGTTCCCAACACTGTTATGTTGCACGATTCATTTCTAGGATCATGTAATGTCATTTAGCCCATGCTGGTAGACTGGTAATGGTTTGACGATGTCTAAATGTTAGCAAATGTAATCTTCATTTTTTTTTCCCCACTGTTTAATTGAACCGTAAGTTCATATATCTGTAAAAGTTTTTTTTTTTTTGGTGTCATTAATCATCTGATTCAGTAGAAGTTATAGAGTCCAGTTATACTCCGCTCATTCCCCTCAGTTCTTTGCAGGTTCAAGCTTCCCTCTGGTGCTAAGAAGATTGTACCAAGTGGCTGCCGTGCTATAATAGGTCAGGTTGCAGGCGGAGGTAGAACTGAGAAGCCACTCCTGAAGGCAGGGAATGCCTACCACAAGTTCCGGGTGGAGAGGAACGGCTGGCCGAAGGTCAGGGGTGTGGCCATGAATCCAGTGGAGTAGAGGCCCACAAGTAAAGAAGTTTGTTATTACGGAGGTTTGTTTATGCTCTTTCTGGAAGAGACTATTGTTAGAGTATACATCAAGTGTCTCATTTTTTCAATCTCATTCTGACCTTATTGAGATTTTATAGTTTTTTTTCTCCATTCTATATTCTGGTCAGTCTGTCAATTTACAAAAAAAACTTGATAGCTTATTGATTTTAGATTACAAGAAATTATGTTTAGATATATCTATTGATCTATCTGTTAAATTTGGTGCGTAGTTAATATGTGATTGATTTTGGTATGGTTTCGGTATGTTATTGTTCAAACTGCATTGCTTGCTTGGCGAGTTTCAGCGTAGTAGCAGGTGATTTTTATTCTTCACAGCAATTTGGTAAAGCTGTAAAGCTATACCTTGAGTTGGTAAATCTTGTAATATTGATAACTAGTTCTCTTATGGTGTCCAGGCAAAATAAATTGCTAGAGAAGTGTCGACAATCGATTGATATTCATTTCCAAGGCATCATGTTACTGAACTGCTTATACGTGGATCATTTTGATTTTGGATTAGGAGGTTGCTATCTAAAGATGGTACACTAGTTTTTGTTCGACTCTTTAGTGGTTTTGTATTGATCGCTCAAGAATTCATGTTTCTCACTTGAGCAGTAACTCATCAAGTTCGTTGGGATGTCAGCAAATTAAATTTATAACTGCAACATCAACATTTGTGGTGTGAGAAAGTACGTAGGCGTCGATCTCAAATTTGCAATCGATAAGAATATAACTCAAAGTCATTTTGTTTGGATGGCAATTTGGCATGCTGAGATCATGATTTGTGTAGGATATGAGGACCTTTAAAAGTATTTGCATACAAGCCTCCGTTATCTCCATTTCCGTATAATTCAACCTGAAAAGGATTTGGCCGTTCTTGTCGATCGACAGTGAACGAGGGATGGCAGTTGGGCATGGGGATGGGTTCAGGTTGAGGAGAGGAGGGAAAAATTTCATACATCATAACTTAGTTTTGCAGGATGTCTAAGCATATAACAAGATATTTAGGGACCTATGTGGAATACAATACATTTCTATACTTCCATTTGGTAAACAAAATTGCGGTTTATTTCTCAGGTAGGAGAGAGCTTTTTTTTTTCCCTCTCCTTTTTTTCCCCTTGGGTAGTAGAACCTCGTTGTTGTGAAACCCTTAGATATTCACCATTATGTCATGAGTTACACATGACCCTTGGGATCATGTAACTCATGACCCTTGGGTTATGTAACTCTTGATCCTTGGGTTGCCCCTTATCACTATATATATGGCCCTTGCCATATGATGAAATGATATAAGAAATATACTATTCTACAATTCTAGTTTCCCTTCTAACACTCGTCTTTTTCTTTTTTCCTTTTTTATTATTTTATTTTATTTTCTTGGGGTAGGGAGTAACTCTCTTTTCTTTCTTTTTTTTCTTTTTTTTTTCTTTTTTTTTAAAGTCCGAGAGTGCTCGATGTCTATAAATAACGAAATACTTCTAAGTAAAATTTTACTAGTCTTAACAGTTACTCCAGTCGGTAGAATGGCAAGAGTATTTGTTGGGGTTTGATAAAGACCATCCACATTAATAAGAGCATCAATAGTAAGGATCATTTCAATTTATAGATTCTAGATCCATAATATAGGAGTCCATTTTATAGAATAGTAAGATTCAACTAAAATTCCATGATGGTCCTGTCTCCCACAGGAACTATAGCATGAACCTCATAATTTCTACATTCAGAATGTAGGAACTCTCTTGTAGAATAGTAGAGCTTAATTTGGAGTTCCAATTTCTAGATTTTAAATTTTATATTATTTTTTGAGGAAAAAAAATGATACATGGGTCTATATCCATCATTTTATTTGGAGACCAAAATTTATTTATTAATTATTCTCATACAAATCCAACACATTCTACATTTATTTTTGTTTATTACAAACTAGTCATCTGTTGGAAATCAGTCACGCCCTCCGGCGCTCCGATACCGTGTCTAAAACGTTGCTACATCGGAAACATAGGACAACCCACCTGAAATAACCAACCCTCGTCTAATGGACACCAAGTACAGATAAAGACAAGTATATAGCGGTGACTACGTCACCTAGACAAATTGTAATCTCTATAACTCATATGAAATTACAAGATTAACAAAAATAATGTTCAAACCTTTGCCCTAATAGGTTCAACCACCTCACCACACTCAAGAAGAAAAGAAATATATTACAAATGAAATCACTCATAAACCCGTCGCAATCACTACAAGAAAAATGACATTTGGTGACGGTCTTTTTTTTTACGGTCGGTAAAACCTGTCAACTAAGCTGTTTTACTTGACGGTTTAGGCCTCGTGTCAAGTAAACCCCTATTTTGTGTTAAGTTTAAAATATTGTACCCCTTTAGTTGACGAATTTCATGAACTGTCACAAAATCCACCTATTTTCCTTGACGGTTAGGTTAAAGCCGTCAACTAAAGTCAGGGGGGATTCCCGCGCCTATTAAAGCTGCCATTATCGTAATTTTTTTGAAAATTTTGGGTTAGTGACGGTTTTGATATATTAAGAAAATAGCAGCAGCACTGTTCAAGAGCCCGCATTTCTTCAAAAAAAAATTTCCCCTCTCTCATAAAACCCCTCTTCTCCTCCCGTTCCTCTCAGAAAACCCCTCTTCTTCTCAAGTCCTTTCTTTTTCCTCTCAGAAGACACTCTCCCTCCGCTCCCTAAAGCCATCTCCTCGGTGTTCTCGGTCTCCTCCGCGACCTACGTTCCCTCTCTGAAATCCTATCATCGGTGGCAACTTAACCATGCGGCAACTTCGGTCTTCACCATGCGGTAATATGCAATTACATTCTATATTTTCTCTCTGCAATTCTATTTATGGTAATGCAAGTTGAAGTTAGGATTTTTTTTGTGGATTTTATTGAGAGTAGGTTTTTTGTCAGTAGGATTTTTGTGGATTTTATTGAGTAGGGTTTCTTGTGTATGGAAAATAAGGATTTTATTGACAGTAGGTTTTTTGTGGATTTTATTGAGAGTGGAGTTTTTTGTATCTGGCAACTATGTCGTGTCCTATTTATGAATCAGTAGGATTTTTTGTGGGTTTTATTAGCATACTCAATTGTGTCATGTCCGATTTGAGAATGAGTAGGGTTTTTGTGGGTCAATTTTGGCATACTCAACTGTGTCGTATCCTATTTGAGAATCAATAGGGTTTTTTGTGGGTCAATTTTGCCATATGATGTGGGTTTTATTTTTATTGACAGAATTGAAAATGTGTCGTATCCTAGGATTTTTTTCAATTCTTTGGTTTTATTGGTATACTCAACTGTGTTGTGTCCTAGGATTTTTTTTATTCACAGAACTGAAACTGATCTGTTGTAGTTCACTAGACCAATATACTAATCTGTTGCCTCATTCTTATTACAGGAAAGGAAAGAGCACCTAGATTGAGGTCGGGATTACGGTCATCTAAAGCTGCTCCTCAGGTAGATTTATAACCTGCTTATATAATCTGTTGCATTAGAATTTTTGATTGATATACGTGGAACATCAGACAAGACAACCTTGTCTAAGTCATGGATGTCGAAGGATAGAATGTGCAGTGAATAAGAGGAAGGAGTAGAAGAATTTCTTAAGTTTGCAAAGCTTTATTTGAATAATCATATTTCTATTCGATGTCTATGCGAAAAATGTGAAAATTTGATATTCCAAAAGCTAGGGTACGTAAGAAAACACTTGTTTAGTAGGGGTATCGATCGAAGTTATACAATATGGGTTTGGCATGGTGAGGAACACCTTAGCAGAGGATCGACAAGCATTGCAGCAAGTGATGAACAAACACCTAACTATAAATGTGGCTCCCTCGAAGATGGTGCAAATGATGTAGAAATGGTTACTGTAGCATATAAACTTGTTTTTGGTGACCGAAAGGCATTTCAATCTCTACTTGAAGATGCTGAAAAGCCTCTTTATCCTGGTTGTTCAAAGTATACAAAGCTATCGGGCTTGATGAGATTGTATAACATTAAAGAAGATACGAGTGGTCTGACGGTAGCTTTTCTGAGTTGTTGAAGTCACTTCATGATATGTTACCAGTACAAAATAAAATACCTTAATTAATGTATGACACTAAGAAGTTAATGACTGCCCTGGGTTTGGAATATGAGAAGATTCATGCATGCCCCAATGATTGCATACTTTATGGAAAAGAGTATAGCGATTTATCTGAATGTCCCACTTGTGGAACGTCGAGATGGAAGAAGGCAAATGGTGGTTCTCATCAAATTCTGATTAAAAAAATACCTTCCAAAGTTTGATGGCATTTTCCCCCCATTCTATGGTTTAAACAGATGTTTCAATCCTCACAGACGGCAAGGGACTTAATTTGGCATGCTTCTGAAAGAATAGCTGACAGCAAACTTCGTCACCCTGCAGACGTCTCATCATAGAAGCTAGTTGACCATAAGTGGCCAAATTTTGCGAAAGAACCTAGAAACCTTCAACTGGCGCTTTCAACTAATGGCATAAATCCACATAGGTCCCTTAGTAGTAAGTACAGTTGTTGGCCAGTTATACTGTTGCTTTGCACTTTTTACTTATGCAATCTGTTTTGTGTTCAGATTAGTGTTCATTTGTAGTATATCTAACTTCTTCTCTTTTCTATACAAGTCTAACTTAATAGAAATGCAATCTATTTTTACATGTGTGAAGACATCTCCAGTGCCTAATATGAGCAATTCTGTTAAAATGATAAAAAGAGAAAATCCATAGAGGTATGCAGAACTTTAAATACTACTTGGAAAGATATATTTAACTACCTTGTTTATGTTGTCACAAGAGGAAGCTGGCCCCTCCAAAAGAGGAACAAGAGGGCCTACAATGATAGAGAGAACAATTAAAAGGAGAAGTGATGGAACGAGGAAGATTGTCACCTTCAACGAGGCTGGACAGTCTATCGGAGAGGTCGGGCTAGAATGTGTTAGTCTGTTAGGGATTGTTGCACGATGTATGATACCAATCACTTCTAATGATTGGCGAAGAGTCCCAAAAAACGTTAAAGAGAATGCATGGGCCTCAATTAAGATAAATTTATATTGAAGATTAAAATTGTTTTGAGTTTATTGCTTGGTTATTAGTAATCTTACTTAATATGCAGTTGTGGATTCACGAGCTAAATTTTTATTGATGCAAACGATGGGTGTTGCAACAAAGTCATTTCGGTATACCTTAATGCAGTATGTTCTTGTCAATATGGACAATCTTGTAGTTTTGAAATATCTACCTCCAATTTATAGTTTCATCCATCGAACTCAATGGAGCAAGTTTGTGACATCTCGACCTTCTGAGGACTTTCAGGTATCAGTCTCGAGAATTTGATTAACTTCTCTACTTCATACATTATTGTAGAAGCATAAAATTCATGCGCTCACAAAAGTAAGTACATAGGGCGACATTTGAACAGTTGCGCCCCCTACTCCTTGGAAGTAGCTACGCACCGATCTTCCTACGCCTTAGAAGTGGCTATGCCCCGATCTCCCTACGTGTTGGAGTGGCTATGCCATCTAGAAACGCTAAGCCCTAACTCCCAAGAAGCATTTAATGCCCTCTGAGATTGAGTTCAACTTTCAAGAAACACAACTGCGAACAGAGTGCAGCATGCCTCGACATCTGTACAGCTAATGACAGCATGAAAATCGAAGAGGCGTCCACCTTACGATGAACAGTGGGCGTAGGCGTAGCCTCCAACCTACGCCACTATGACAAGTCGTCTAAAAAATTGAATTGACATCCTACATCATTACAAAAGTTGAGACTACTGTGGAATACCATGTGGAGTCTCGCCTATGCTAAGACACTTCATTAAACTAGGCTTTGGCGTAGGGTCATCTCTACGCCTTACCCAATCATGGCGTAGAGTCTTCCCCACACCTTACCTAATCATGGCGTAGGGAGCTCCTCTACTCTAACAGAGCAAGATCTCTGGGCAATACACATGTGCCATGTGTCATTGACCCAGTCCTAGTCACAAACGAGCACTAACCGTCCAAGATATCAGCAATAGGTGAATCTCAACAAACGCTACGCGGTGGCCCACGTACAGCCCAAAAAGCAGTTATAACAGATTCGTCCCTCAAATCTTGCGTGCAGCACCCTGTGTCTAACAGATTGTGAGCGTAGCATCCCTACTCACATGTGTGGATCATTCCACAGATCAACTATAAATAGAAGGATCACTCTTTCATTCAAATACATAGTGCATCACCCATACTTCAGAGAGCCAAATTATCGTTGTAATGCCCCAGTCCCAAAATACTTAGGACTAGGTACGTGGACATGCCAGCTGCATATATACGAAGAATACTCCAATATATGGAATCCTCGTATATATACATAAGCTATAATAATATAATTCGTAGGCCAGAATATCATAAAACTATATCTCATCCACAGCACACACAAAACATACAAGAAGTCCAGTAGAATAAATAAGTGAGTCAAGAAATAGCCGGGTGAACATACCCACACCAAATAACTATGAAAGCAATCTCAAATAGAATAGATATCCACTGTGAATCTCAAAGAATAACATAAATCTAGATATCAGCGGAAGACGCCTCGTCATCAAGGTATGAAGGATCTAGTATCGAGCCATACTCTTGCGAAAAATTGCCTATACCTGGAGAGATCACCAGGTCCTTAGAGGGACGTAACAAGATACAGGAAGAACATGCCATATAAACTGGATATAAATATACCATAAAGTAAAAGTAAAAGTAAGGCGTCCAAACCATAACACGACTCAATATTCCATCATCGAAACAGTTTGCTACCCCTATAACCAAACAAGGACAAGGGGTAACACACTATTCTACGATGTGACATTTTCCCATGCCATGACTAGAACATGAAATTTACTAAGGTCTCATAACCTTTCTAGTATACAATTTAGAAGACATCACAATATATGGGCAGGTAAAGGTTGACTCCTCCAGGATAAGGTAACAAGTCATAACATGCACACGTCAAGTACCAATACTATCAGCCGACATAACTCGAGGCGAGCGGCCCACATGATCCATCAGTCCACATAGCTCGAGGCTAGTGATCCTCGCGACATGACTACCGTAGTACGTAATTACCACGACTTTTGGGATTTGGGTAGCCCATACATTTTTACTGTCTCCTCCCTCCGTAGGTCACTAACAGAAGTTAGTCCTCTAAGACTAAGTCCTTATACATATTAAAAGACAAGAAGGAGAAATAAAAAAAAGCATAATAGAGTAAACTATAAACAGAAAATCATAGATCCAACTGAAAATAAACAAGAAATAAATATGCAGTAACTAAATAAAGAAAATACAACTAATTATAAGCAGTAAATAAGGCAAGGTATCTTGCCTGGTGGTGCAGAAATGACAGATCCAACAATCAGAAGCGTCAACAAGAAATTCAAAATCCACGAACGACTCCGGATGCTGAAACAAATATCAAGAACGTTTTTCGTGTAAAAGATATATCTAGGAAATGCCTGTCCAAAAGTCCAATTTTGGAACAGGGGCAAAATCATAATTTTGGGTCAAAACGATGTCCGCCGTTGGACCCGTTTCACACTAAAGTCATCAAACTACATGTCTACGAGTCCGGTTTGAGGAGACGAACCCAACTGTATGTCCAAAGTTGGATTCCGGCAGGTCGTGCATAATTAGCCCGTTGGATCGGGTTGCGGGCCCGCCAAATAGACGTTTCGGACGACCTTTTCAGAATCGGACCAAACTTGGAATACAGGACCAGAAAATCGATACAGTCCTATTGGAGTAAGTTTCGTCTTGAACCGATAACTGTACACGAAGTTATGGTCGAGTTTGCAAAAGGTCGATACGGGGGTATCTTGACGGATACGCACTGATTTCGTCGCGCATGTACAACGAAATCGAGTTTCATCAGTTCCCACACGTAGACAATATCCATACGCGCCTTGCGATGCATATACTTTGCGGCCACGTTGCCCGATTTGTTGGGGTGCATGCCGTATCGGGGAGATTTTCTCAAAATCGGTTGTTTTGAAACCTATTTTTCGTCGATTTTTTAGACTATTTTGACAGGATTATAATTGACTAAAAATACAATCAAAAGTAGGGTTTCAATTGTGTATAGGTTGTCAACAAATGTGTTTAATTAATTTTCTAGAAAACCAAGTAATCTGATCGAAAATAGTCTCCCAAGGAGGACGTTTGGACTGTTCTGTTCATCGCTCAAATCTCAGTTTTTCATCGATTTTGGAATTAATTTTTGCGCAAGTTGTTTGATTTTAATTCAAACTGGTTAATGGGATTTCAAGGTGGATAGGTTAGCTACACGTAGGATTTTGCGGATTGAAAATAGTTAAATGATGAGAGATAATCGAGGCGTAGAAGTTGGTACCTGTCTTTGGTTTTCTGCTACTGCGGCAGAAACTATAGCACACGGCTGTAGTGGCTTGCACGTGTGGCTACCTGGTCGGCCGACGGTCTGCAGACGGCGACACGGGTGCACAGTAAGGTCAAGGTCATTCAGGCATCGCGATCACAGTATGTATCGAGCGAAAATTTGAAGAATTTCTCCTCTTCTCGCTCGTATCCGTCCGTTTATAGGGTTGAGTTAAGATTCAATTTTTTTCAATCGAATTCAAATATGATTGGTATCAGATTTGATGTGATCAATGAAGATCGAATTTGAATTGGAATTGGATAGACTCTATTTGGAAGATTTGATTTGAGTTAGAAGGATTTGAATAAATTCCAAGGAACTTTCGGTTTCCTTTTGCTCCTGTGAGCATTCGGGTTTAAGGGGGAACTGTTCCCAAACGTGGAGAACAATAGGGCTGCTAGTATATATATATATATATATATATATATATATATATATATATAATATATATATATATATATATATATATATATATAGGGTCGTTCTACAATACATCCGCTGGAAATGGATGTATCGATACATCCGAAATCTGGACCATTGGATGTTGATCCAATGGTTCGGATTGAATAATAGTGTAGAAACATCATTTAATGCTGATTTAGACTTTTGACCTGTTGGTAACTTGCTTTAGCAGGTCATTCTTCACTTTAATTTTTTTAATGAACACCCTAAATTAACTCATATTTACTCTCTCAAAAGTCTATCCAATTTAATATTTCGTAATTTTTTTTGGTTACAGGCCGTCGTGGTGGTGGTGTTGGTGGTTGTGGTGGAAAGAGAAACAGAGATGAAGAAGGAAATAAGAATCGGTCCGGATCGCATCGAACGTCGTCGAGCCCTCCTAGAACAACGAGGAGTACCAGCTGCGCCGAGAAGAATCGGTTCGCTTCGCGTCGGACGTCGTCGAAACCTCCTCGAACAAGAAGAAGTACCAGCGATGCCGCTCTAATTTTACTGTCCATGCCATTGTCAGAAATCTTATTTTTCATCTAATAATTTTATATTTTGTTAATAAAGCTACATGTCACGGTGGTGGTGATGAACTGAGGAAACCTGCTTCTGAGGTCGGGCAGTTCATCTGCTCACTTATTTTAAAAAAAATCTGTATTGATCGGACGAAATATTTTTTACTTTTCTAATGATAATTTTTTCGAAGAGAATATTTTATTTGGACGGTGAATGGCCATTCTCTTTGCTTTTAACACGGAGGATGGCCATTCTCTTTGCTTTTAACACGGCGAATAGACGGAGAATGGCCATTCTCTTTGCTTTTCACACGGCTAATGGACGGAGAATGGTCGTTCTCTTTGCTTTTAACACGGCGAATAGACGGAGAATGGCCATTCTCTTTGCTTTTCACACGGCGAATGGACGGAGAATGGCCGTTCTCTTTGCTTTTAACACGAAGAATGGCCATTCTCAAGGAGAATGGCCATTCTCCGTTCCTTTAACATGGAGAATGGCCATTCTCCGTTCTTTGAAAACGGAGAACGGACACTCTTTGTGCTTTTAACAAAGTATGGTACATTTAGGACTGGAAATGTTCAAGTATCTCATATTTTTTTCACCAAATATTTACAGTATTTTTAATATCATTTACCATAGTACATTCATTTAATATTAAATCATTTTCAAGATAATCCGAATATCATTTTATCAGGCTTCCACTGTATGGCTGAACAAAATTTTTTGCGAATGTTTGAATATAATTAACCTACTATCAAAGAGAATTTTTCTTACATTATATTATGCATTACACTGGCATCGACTTCATATTGATGGCATCGATGTACTGATGGCAATAACAAAGGATGAACAGGCAGGATTACAATTATGTTTCCGCAAAAATAAGGGATGAACAGGCAGGATTACAATTTTTCTTCAGCAATAACAAGGGATGAAGAGGCAATGGCATCGAATTCATACTGATGGCATCGATGTAATGATTTTTTACAGAAAGCAAAACACATTACAATCAAATAAAGTTTCAATGATCCCAGGAATGCATCCGTAATGAGGCCACCTGTAAACCCTAGCAATGCACCCAGGACACATAAAATCTGTGATGGACATCTACAAATCAAAGGAATACACCAAAATATCAATATCATCTATGAAGGCCAACTGCCAACCAAATAAATGCTTCAACCAAAAATTATAATCAAATTAAGTATACTTCATTCCAAGTCCAATAAACTGCATAATTCACGTTACAGTAATCTGCCCAATCCACGTTACAGTAATCTGCCCAATCCACGTTAGTAATTCAACATAGAACCTGCATAATTCACAATACAATAATCCAAATAAATATCAGACCTACTCTAAATTCAAGACCATATTATATTTTCAAAACAAATTACGAACTATGCACTTAGTACAAGCGAAAAGTTTAGTCATACAATATTTCAAACACAAAATTTAGTTTGTCCGCCATGACCAACAAATATTCAGAACCATATTACAAGTCAAATATTACATCCAAATTGAAATAAGAGACATTCAAAACTCAAAAGATGAATCTTCATAGCCGTATCCATCTTCTTCTTCTTGTTTCTTTTTTTTCCTACTTCTTCTTCTTTCTCAAAATATCCTTCACCTACACCTTGAGGGACGGATTAAGAAAAATTATAGTCAGTATTTACTCACTTTATATGTAGAAATGACATCCAGAAACATAAATAGAAGTATCAAAGTGATGGCTAGCATTAAAGTGTCAATGTGCACAGTACGTATTTTTACATAAGAGTTTGGGCTAGCCCCATTTACCTTCTTCACGAGGGAAGGAAAATCTTATTCTTGGTCAGCAAATTCAACCTCTATCTGGTTAATCTTATCCAGAATCAATTTCTGGTTGTCGGATATAGTCTTCATCTCTTTGAAGACATTCTCAAAGTTTGTAGCAATAAAATTGTATAGGTCATCAACCCTGTCCTTAGTGTTTTTGATTCCATAAGTTGATGGTTTTCCAGATGTTGATGGTTTGCTTGCAGCTGCTGCCCGTTTTCCAAACATTCGAGTGAAAGTTAGTTTTCTCATGGGGCCTTTGTTTTTAATATAAACATCCCCTGCTAAGCTTGGACAGAATGTTTATTAGCCATCGAGCATACAAATTCTCTGAAAGGGAGAACTGACCTTGCAGTTGGTTTTCCCACAAGATGCATCATTCTACTTAACATGTAGGAACCTATATCCATCCTTTTTTTTCTTCCCCATATAATAAAGAAATTTTACTCTCTCGGGATGGATGGAAAACTCATGTCCAGTAGGGTTGAGTGTTTGAGATACGTAGGCATGCAACAATTTATACAAAGTTTTTAATTGATCTTTGTATACATTTTGAGGGGTCTTGGCACCCATCGAAACACCTGTAATCTCATGAATTGCATCCGTCATGGAAACATTATTAATATCTTTCATATGAAACTCAGGAACTAGATCAAATCCATAAAATTCGTTGATGACAGCAGCATTTACCCTAATCAGTTTCCCTCTCAGAAACACCAGTGGTTGATCCTCTTCTTTTTCTTTAATTTCAGCCGGAAGATTTGAGTAAAATTCTCTTACTATTGTTTGGGAGATTTTCTCAAGACAGGATTTGTTCAGTTTCTCCAATTGATAGAATTTTAATATATCCAGGAAAGCTTCGTCTTCGACATCATCCATCTTAATTGATCTTTCAGACATAACAGCCTTTTTCTTGAAATATTTAATGTAAATCTTCTTAGTTTTTGAGTCTTTAAATTTTTTTACCTCCTCTCTAGCCTGGGACTTATTTGATGATTGCTCTTACTCTTCATTTTCCTCTTCTGATGAGGATTCAAAATCCACAGAGTACGCTGATGACTCTGTATCCGTTGCCACCTTAGCCTTCGCTTGAGTACGCCTTCTTCATAAGTTGAGTCTTCTGACGACTCTGTATCGAAGATAGATTTTCCGATCTTTGTCGAGCAATGAGTGTTTTAGCCTTTTTTGCACGTGGCTTGGCTGCCGCCTCCGTCTTCATCGTCGCTGCCACCGCCGCTGCTTCCGTCGCTGCCCTAGTTACAACCAAACGCTTACAACACTCTTACAACCTTCACCCATTGCTGACATGTGGGCCATGGCCCACATGTCAGCAATAGGTGAAGTTTGTAAAAGTGTTGTAAGCATTTGGTAGTAGACTTAGCATTATTGATGCCTTTCCAGGCTTAGTTGGTTGTGCTGTTTGGCTTTTACATGGAAGGCCTAGGTTCGAGTCTGGTGTTTGGGTTCTGTAGAATTTTTCTATTGTTAACATTTTTTGGATGCTATTATATGCTTTTTAACTTAGTATGGAACAATTTTTGGGACTGTTAATGGCCATTCTCTGTTCCTCTAACACGGAGAATGGTACATCTAGGACGAAGAATTGTACATTTAGGACGGCGAATGGTACATTTAGGACGGAGAATGGTAAATGTAGGACGGAGAATGATACATGTAGGACGGAGAATGGTCCATATAGGACGGAGAATGGTACATTTAGGACGAAGGTAGGACGGAGAATGATACATGTAGGACGGAGAATGGTACATATAAGACGGAGAATGGTACATTTCGGACTGTTCTGTAGGGTTGTGAATTTTAAATAGTTTGGCTGTTTAGGTTTGTTTTGAATCTATATAAATTGGTTTTGAAGGCTCGTGAAGATGAATTAGTTTGGCCGTTTGGCTATTAATTGCCATTCTCCGTTCCTCTAACACGGAGAATGTTACATTTTGGATGAAAAATTGTACATTTAGGACGGCGAATTATACATTTAGGACGGAGAATGGTAAATGTAGGACGGAGAATGATACATGTAGGATGGAGAATGGTCAATATAGGACGGAGAATGGTACATTTAGGACGGAGGTAGGACGTGATACATGTAGGATGGAGAATGGTACATATAAGACGGAGAATGTTACATTTAGGACTGTTCTGTAGGGTTGTGAATTTTAATTAGTTTGGTTGTTTAGTTTTGTTTTGAATCTATATAAATTGGTTTTGAAGGCTCGTGAAGATGAATTAGTTTGGCTGTTTGGCTGTGTAAATAGATTTTAAAGGGTTGTAAAAAAGAAACCAATATTTTTATATCGATCACCATTAATTATGGTGAATGGCACTGATACCACTAATATGAGTGGAATTTGCACCGCCAGAATTCATTTTGAATAAGGTAAAATCTGTGTTGGGAAATGGCGAAATCTCTTGGATATGATTACACTGAGATGTTGTATTAATGGTAAAATCTGTGTTGGCAAATGTCAAAATCTCAGAAGTGAGCCGTCTTAGGCGTTATTATATCAAAGTCCATTTTATTTATAAAAAAATAATCATGTAAAAAATTAGTATTGACAAAAGTAAAATTTGCTCAAAATGGAGAATCGAACTCATAAAAAATATCTTGTATGTAGACTAGTGAAAAATATATATAAAGAAATGTATGCATGCATGCATGCTAATGTTTTCACCATTCACCCCAGGAATGATAGAACATATCTAAATCATTATACCACTCGTACACAGGTTCTCCTGGTACTGGAATTATATTATCAAAGGATTTTTTAAACGTCTGTATTGAATAACAAATTTTCCAGAGTTCGTCGTCGAAGATCACGTTGAAGCACCCACGTATGTCGAGCAGGCGAAGACCCTTACAGTTGTATATGATAGATCGCAGCGTGTCTCCATTGAACATGCCGAATCCCATATGTAGGTGCTCGAGATGCGGCATCGAATCAGCCACGGCCTTTCCCTCTGCCTCGTTTTTTGTGTCCAGCACGAACATGTTCCTGAGCATGAAATTCGGAGGGGGCATGTTCCTACTCAGCTTGACCAGACGGCGGCAATAATTTTCGACAGAAATTATTCCAATCGACGTGATATAGAGGAAGTAGCTAATGTCGAGTTCTTCCAGCACAGGGAGAAACTCCAAGTGTCTCACGAAAGTTTTATCACTCACGTCGCACTTCGGAATGTGCAGTACCCTTAGAAATTTTCCACTGTATTATAAAAATGGGAAAACATCAATAGAAATTAACAAAAGTATACGTAAAATTTTGTAATAGAAAAAATAAAGTATTAGAATAAGACCAAATAAAATTTTGCACTGGTCTTAAATATGCAAAAGAGAAGGCTGCTTCGTCGAGCTTGTACGCGGAGAGGGACCCTAGATATCCCTCACTGCGAGCCACGAGCTTCATTACGGTCAAACTAATCTCAGCGGTTTGCTGGGTCCTCCGGCACCACTGTAGCCAGTCGACGTTAGACCAATAGTCTAAGGGACCGTTGAGCGCCTTCCACCACGAACGGCAAACTGGGGCCACGTTGCACATTACCTCGTCCGCCGGCATCCCCGACAGTACCAGTATCATCGAGAGAATCTCGGTAGGGATGACGGCCCATCCGCTGCAGTTGATCTTGCTCCTCTCCATTGCGACTGTTCTTCTTCTTCTTTTCTTTGTTTCTCTCTAGTCAGATGGGTTCTCTTCTTTGGAAAAGGCTATTTAACCCTTCGTTTACGCGGGTGTATGTAACCCGCTCGTGGAGGGGTGTGACCGAACAAGTCACAAATCTATTGGGAAATAACGGTAATGCTACTGTATTAATATTAGCAATTAGTCGTTTGGGCTCCCAACATATTTGGGTGATGCTATCTCCCATTATGTGGCATCTGACATGGCAGATGACATAACAGCTGATATGGTAAATTTTAACCCCAAAAATTAATTACCCAAATTTTTTTAATGTTAATGTTAATGTCAATATTAATATTAATGTTAATGCTAATGCTAATGTTAATGTTAATATTAATATTAATATTAATCAATGTTAATTTAATATTAAATTATTTATTTACTATTAATATTTATTTTAATATTAATTTTATTGTTAAATTTTGCCATGTCAGCTGTCATGTTAGCAACCATGTCATATGCCACATAATGGAAGATAGAATCACCCAAATTTTTTGGGAGCAAATAGCATTTTCGTAATATTAGTTTTAATTATATTGTAAATTTTAAATTAACAGAAAAGCCAATGTAGATTTAATATTAATGCTACTGTAAAAAATTTCCGATCATACCTCGATACTTACGTTTGTCGACCAAGTTACCGTCTTCATCATTATCAAGTTTTCACCCGAATCATCGTCATCGCTGGGGCGTAATGCCGTACGAACCTGGAGTTGCGCTCGTGCAAGGCAAGATAACAGATTCATAATAGTGTTTATAGCTCAAATTGTTAACATAAGCAGCGAAAGGAAAACGTAGTATACAACAAGAATCTCTTTTATTGATAATGAACTGAAGGTTACAATGGCTCTGAATAGCCCAACTCAACATGCCAATTGGCTACAACGCTCATGATCTCTCTAGCTCACACAGGAGTACATTGTTCCATACATTATGCCTCTTTATAGCCAACAAGTAGTCTTCGGCTGAACATCTCCATGTCGCAAGTTCGAACGCCAATGCGGTAGCTCCTCTTGAACGCTAAGGACTCCATGCCTCGGGACGTCCAAGCCGAGCCCCGCCTCGAGCCGAACATATCCTGAACTTGTCCACCACCGTGTCTCTGCGGCAGATACAGTTAGACATAATCTTAACATAAACATTGTGATCGTGCTCATCTATGTCCCATTTCGCCTAGCCTGCAAGGTTAGAACCTTACATAAGAAATCATAGCATTTCACTCAACCAACCAACCATAAACTTAAACATATGCATAAGGGTGGCAGGCCCTGCGCCTGCACCCAGCGCTAATGTCAGCCCACCGGCCCTATCTATATGAAGGTCACGGTGTTTCTGTCACGACCCGCACCCTGATTAGGGGCACGAGTACGTGGTTACGTCCAGCCTACGCCGTAGCTTCGGCGGTAGAACACTGTCTAGGTCATCTATAAATACTATAACTAAACAGATAAATGTACCTGTACAGTATATACACTCCGAATGGAGGTGACATAGCAATACAGTCTTAATCATAAATGTAAAACTAAGGTAGATAGTATGGAAAGGAAAATACGAATGATGAGAACATGAAATAAGTCCAAGATACACACAAGTCCAGAGCTATACACAAACAACCCAGAGAATCACATAATATATAAAAACTACTACAGTCTAAAAAGTACTAGCTAGCTCGTAGGCCAGACAAACCTAACTAAGCTACACTACTCAGGATGAGCAAAGTCTAGTGGCTCTACTAATAAGCCACAGCCCGGGTCTACTCCATCAGACTCGACCCCATAATAGGTCGGGCAATCAGTCACACGAGACAATTGTAATATGTCAACGGTATCCTATCAGAAAAATGAGCAAGTACAAACACCAACAGCTGTTCCTTATGAATTGACAAATACTATAAGAGACATTATAATGAAATACAAGACAAAGATATAGGCGACTTGGAAACCATTTGAAGCCGAGTTACAATCCTTGGACCAAACAAGGACCGGGGTTGTAACCCTTCTTTCAAATAGAACTTAGTCTCAAATCATGGTACAGTATAAAAGCAGGTAGAGCATGTGAGTAATGGAAACATAGCATGGTAAGAAATACGAAAAGTAAAGCTGAACTGGAATATAAGATACGACAATAAATGTAAAATGTGATTTGAATTATTAGAGCGATATGTGATCTACTAGGGAGTCATGGTGCTTCCTGAACTGTAGCCGGTGCACCTCTCTCCACTGCTGCCATAGCTAGCTGATGCAAGTTCTCCATGGTCTGTCGCAGCAATGACCATGGTCTGTCATCACGCAATGACCATGGACGGTTCACACCGTAATGCATCTTTGGCATCCTTATATGTAAGACTATGATCGCTTCGATACGGGTTGCTAGCCCAATATCCGAAGGATCCCAAACTTACTGATATCATAGCTTATCACAACACTGGACGATCGCAACCCGTCCTAATGCTGTACACCATAAATATCATACATAATTCCCTCCTTTGAACTACTCGGTTGAATTAAGATGATGTGCACCATAAATACCATACATAAATACCTACACCGGACGGTCGCAACAATATCATAGCTTATTGAGTATATTATATTGACATTGCTTGTCCTCCATTCGGAGTTGACCGTTCTCGACAGGTTTTGATATTACAACTGTTGTTAGATAGTAGAACTAGACAGCGTTCTACGACGTTTCTGCGGTGTAGGTTGGGACGCTGTCACGCACTTATGCCCTTACTCCGGGTGCGGGTCGTGATAGGGTACACGAGAAAGAAACAATGTCGCTACCGATTCGGTTGGGACCGATAGGTCGAAATCGGCCGGGTCGATCGAACGAGAACGATTGAATTAAGATCCATTCCACGTTATGGAATGGCTTCTCTGGAACCATCCTGGACGTATAGCTTTGTTAATCGGGGTCCTTTCAACGCAAGTAGCTAGCTCCGATGCAAGTCTCCGCTAAACCTGTGCTGATCGAGGAAACTACTGCCTTGTCGACAAGTTGTCCATAACCGTGCGAAGACATATTTTCCTTTTAGTTATTAAGACATAGCCTACATTATCTTTGAAAATTGAATCCCTTTTCCCGTGTTTGTGCCATTGTGTAACATCCAGTTTTCTAAAATTGGGATATTCAAAAAATTTATTATTTTTATTACTAAATAATGGTGATTTAGTCATGTTATGAATTTTGGTGATTTTTAGTTAGATTAAAACTATTTTCTAAGTCACGACTTATGACTTTGTGATTTTACTAGTATAACCCTAGTGTAAATCCTAGAGATTTCATAACCTAGAGACTAACCATGACCAGGTAAGCCTAACCATGTGATTAGGATATCAAATTATCACTTTTTAGTCAAAAGGGTATTTTGGTAATTTATTAGAATTTATTTGGATTTATGTAATTTATTATTATTTAAATTAGTTGTTAAGTGTCATGTTAGCTCCTAACCTAGTTTAGCACTAATCTAGAGGTTAGCAACTAACCTAGAAGACTAAGTAGAGGATGTTAGCTTTATGTATAAATATCTAGTTTACAAATATCTAGATATTATCTATCTAAGATATTTCCTAGAAACCTAAATATCTATCTACTTGGTCCAAGACTTAGAATCTAAGTTTGCAAGGTGGTAGGAACCCTAAATATCTACCCTACCACCCCCATGGCAGCCAACCCATACCCCCTTCCATATAAACACACCCCCCCCTTCATTCATGCCTCCTTTCATTTCATAAAAACCTAGTTTTTTCTACAACTTCACACCCTCACCATTTAATCATTTTGACTCCAAATTGAGCCTAGTT
This sequence comes from Iris pallida, assembly GCA_029216955.1. NCBI lineage: Eukaryota > Viridiplantae > Streptophyta > Magnoliopsida > Asparagales > Iridaceae > Iris > Iris pallida. The sequence goes on along the minus strand of JANAVB010022999.1, from coordinate 12,586,545 downwards.
TCTTGTATTAGAACCCCCTACACTAGAGGATACCAGTTATGGCTTGCTAGTAAGGAAATTGTGGAGCTTTGGACATTGGGAGTTGAAGGAGGTTTTCATTCAAATAGGCCTATTATTAAGGATTTTGCACTCATAGGTAAATACCCTCAAACCTAGTTAATATTGTGTTTTCTTTTCATAATTGCATGCATATAGGTATACCCTAGCTGTGGGTCAAGTTTTGTAGGAAATAGTTTGGTTTGGTGTCCGTATCGGACACGTATCTATGTTTAAATTAGAGTGTTTGGCGAAATGTCTCATAGGACTTTTTTTCCTTAGTTTTCAAAACAAATTACATATTTGTGAAGCTTATTATTTGTATATAGTATGTTGGTAGTACTGAGTTGATACTAGGGTCCTTTTCGTGTCCAAATTGGACACGAACACACGAGTTGGACACCACACTGTGCACACTGTAAAACTCTACTGTTTGACACTTCGTGTCATGTCCACACGTGTCGTGGATATGATACAGAAACCTAGACACGAACCTAACCACCCCACCTACCCACTGACACGAGCACAAGGCTCTACGTGCCACGTGTGGAGCACACGACCCTTCGACACACGTGTACGAGACTGTGCACGCTGTCCTGCTACCCGACACTGATTGTGGATACGACACAACACGTGGAGGGGTAACACTTGGTGGACACGAGGGGGCAATGTCTGCGAACATGCCCCCCAAGTTTCGTGTCTTCTAGTATTGTGTCGGACACGAATTCGTGTGTGCATCAAATTTGTACCGACAGCACACACGTGGAAATTGGGCTTTGATACGGGCTCGGACACGACACTGTACGACACTTGGACACGTTTTAGGCTATGGGAAACCTAGACCAACCCTAGGCGAACCTAGGGACACGACCACGAGACACATGGACACGTGTGTCGTATCCTACACGCGTGTGCATCTCTGCACGACGCTGTGACACTGCACAGTGACTGAATTTACCCGATTAGGTTTTTAGACACTTGGACACGTCATGTCGCATCGTGGTGTCGTGTCAGGCTCTTAGGACACTAAGGGACACTAGGGGCTAGTGTTACCAACCACTGGTATCGAGCCTTAGTCGAGTTTTGGTTCGAATTTAGGTTTACCTAATTTCGAGTGAACAGTGTTTCCCGGGTTAAAATTCAGTATTTATTCTGAGATTCAAATTGATTTTTATGTGTATATATACGTATATTTGTGTATATATATACTGTATATATATATATATATATATAAGTATATGTGTGTGTATGTAAGTGTGTGAGTGTGTATATGTATGTATATATGTAGATAGGTGTATGTATATAAATAGGTATGTATATATGCATATATGTGTGTGTGTGTGTTATGGGTTCCCTTTCTCAGAATTTCTGAGATAGACCCCCTCCCCTTTTTCACAGTCCACATACACCCCATCACCCTAACCCTCACACCCTCACACCCTCACTCTCTTTACCTATATTATGTATATATGTTATATATGTGTATAAATATATATGTTATGTATATATAGTGGTATATATATATATGTTATATATATATATAAGGGAATTATATATAATGGGTATATGTGGTTATATATATGTGAATGGGTATATGGATAGATATCTATATATGTATATATATATATATATATATATATATATATGTATTATCTATATTTGGTTATCTATATATAGTTGGATATATATGTAGGTTATATATAGGTGAGAATATATGGTATTAGATATATATTGTATAGATGTATGGCTGTAGACACCTATATGAGATACCTATACATGGTATCTAGTTACACTAGCCTATAGCCTATGGATAGTGAGTTTGGAATTGACCAATAGGCTTAGTAGACCTAGTTTGACTAGATAGTTGACCCTTGTTGACCATTGTTGACCAAAGTCAACTATAGGTCAACCTTGACCTAATTGACCTAGAAATGACTTGGATGAACTTATGAGGACTATTTGACTAAGGTTTGACTAAATCCTAACTAGATGATTAGGTTAACAATATGGATTATGAGGGTAGTCCTAAGTAGATTAAGATATGTATGGGGTTAAGTGAGATACTTAGAGTTGAGTCATGACTTGAGTTGGAGTATGGGATTAGCTTGATTATAGGATTAAGGTTGGTATTATATACATGTATTTATGTGTGATATACTTTGAATAGATAATTGGTTATGCCTTAGCTTTGTGGTATAGAATCTTAGGTATCCTAAGACATGATTGCCTATGATTCGTTTGAGTTAGCCTTATAGAGTTGACCCTTGACCTAATTACCTTATTGACTAATCTATGATTAACCAAAACCTTAGTTAGTATAAGATTGACCTAGACTTTGATCTAGTTTGACCATATTGACTAATCTGACCATTATTGACTAAACCCTAGATAACTTGACTAGTTTAGCTAGAATGTTTGACCAAGAGTTGACTTTAACCTAGATTAGACTTGTTTGACCTTGTATGCATTAGTTTAACTTTTTGTGACCTAGTATGACTTAATTTGACTTAGTTTGACTGAAGAGTTGACCAAGTTTGACTTTGACCTAGATTGGCTTATAATTCATATAGATTGTATTGTAGATTTCATTTACCTTCATATTAGACATGTCATAACTGTATTGCTCTATTTTAGGACATTGTGACCCTGGTACAGACATCTGATATTACACTACTCTTTTCAGAGTATCAGGCGAGTACATTCTCTGATAGTTCTCTCATTTATTTGTCAATAACTGTATTTCAGTTCTAGTTAGTTCTATGTGATTCTCTGTATCAATACGTATGGATATTTCTGGATTCATGTATCGACACATACCTTACTTGCTGGTCTCTATTACTGGAGTCATTGGAATCATTCCGGAATCATTTTTGGAATCATCATGTATTGGCCAGACACATCTCGATTCTTTTGTCGATTTTGGATTCACTTGCTGGGCGGGAAAATATTGAGTAAGACATGTAGACATACCCCAAATCCAGAATCTTCTACTGGAATCTACCGGAAGCATAGCCATCTCTTGCCCGATCAGTAAGAGATGTGCCTGATACCTACAGCCATTTACATGTCGACCTCGGTATTTTAAAACACACTGTTAGATCATAGTTGGACTCACCCTAGATTTATTGATCACTGTTGGACTCATCTTGTACCGGAAATCATCTGGTATTGGATTATATGGACTGGACTCACACTGGGATTATATTAGACTTATATTGTACTGTCTGGACTCATATATATTATTCTACTTCAGTTAGCTTTTATTACCGTCTTTATTGCCATGATTCTTCTCTTGTTTTAGTTACCTTTATTTTCTTGTATCTTACTGTTTCTCTATGCCATCATTACCTGTATAAAACTGCCATGCTCATGAATAAAACTGTCTATAACTGCTTTATAGTTCTTTGTCATTTACTTGGATTTTCTAGATGAGTTGTACTCGTTCCTGTCCTGATTGGACCTGTTGAAAATATTATAGATGATAATCCTGAGGACACATGACCTACTTACCATGGACCTGGCGAGGGATTAGCTACCTTTGGTCCCGACTCTCAGGAATGATTCAGGAGATTAGCTAGTAGACTACTTTAGCTTTCATGTTTTGACTTGTTGTATTAAAGTTAAGTCATTGAGTTTGTATTAAGTTGGTTTGAGACATTGTTGTATTATTTTAGTAGTTAGTTGTTGTTGTCTTTAATTTCTTAGGTATAACTTCTGTGTTTTCTTACCGTGCTTTTAGACTGTGATTGAGTATATCATACCCTTTACTTGTCCTCCATTCGGAGCTGATATCTGGACAAGTACATTATATACACTGCATGAGATTAGTTAGCAATCTAGGACAGCTTACTACTGCCGACACTGCGGCGTAGGCTGGACGTACCTACTTCTCGTGCCCCTATACAGGGTGCGGGTCGTGACACGTTTTTAGTGGTGGCCCATGCAGGTCTCAAGACTAAATTGTTTGGTTACGTTATTGTACCAAGCATGCATGCAATTAGGAACTTAAGGTAATTAGACAACATTAGGAATGACGCTTAGAACACCGAGAGGAATACTAGGATTACAACATAGGAAATACATCATATGCATGCTATTATAATTAGATTTTCTTGACTATGATTATTTTGCTTTAAAGAGTCCTTATAAGTCCTTTTATTGTAATTAGATGGTGCTTACTCGTTCATCCCGGTATGTCACACCTGAGAATGGCACGCTCCCCATCCAGTCAGCTGACCAGTTAACTGATACACCTCCACCTACCACCTTCTCCCACTCCACAGATCCACAAACCCAGATGCCTCTACCACCTTCCACCTCACAGGCCCAGCAGGACCCAATACTTCTACCACCCCCTATCACTATACCTACCCAGGCTTCCGTCACACTCGACGGGAACCAACTGCTCACTCTGATCCAGGGGTTCCTAGCAACCCATCAGGAGTAGACCACCCTACTCCGTCAGAGCATGGAGCATTCTGAGGAACGTACCATGGTTCCACCACCTGTAGAGCCACGGCAGAGAGCGGGGATGATCAAGGACTTCATGGGTCTGAACCCCAAGGAGTTCTTAGGGACTGAGGGCATAGTAGTAGCAGATGACTGGCTAGACTCGGTAGAGAGGAAGCTCCTTGGAGTTAGGATGCCGGATGACCTCCAGGTCGAGGCAGCGAGATTTCTGTTGATAGACTTGGCAGGAGACTGGTTCCGGAATGAGCCGTTGTTTGCGAGAGGGAGAGCCACTTGGGATCAGTTTAAGACCCAGTTCAAAAAGAAATTCTTCTCGACCACTGTTAGAGTAGCCATGGGGCTACGATTCCAGAACATCCAGCAGGGGAACCGTTCTGTTGATGAGTATACGGCAGAGTTTAGTCGCCTGAGCCGTTTCGCTCCTAGTCTGGTTGCTGACCCTGAGGAGATAACGCGTAGGTTTTGCCATGGTCTAGCATTCTTATAGTGGCGAACGGTATGACTGACTACTACCAGAGCTTAGAGTTAGCCTGGAGTATCGAGAAGCATCTTCTGTCTTGCAAGAGGCCGGCTTCTGTACACATTGAGGGACCCTCCAAGCGTCAGGCTTTCCAGCAAAAAGTGCCGACGCTACACCAGCAGACATATCGTCCTCCCACACCACATCATTCGACCCCGCCAGTTAGAGCCCCGGGACCCCGGCAGGAAAGGCCATTTCAGCAGGTGCAACATCAGTATCGGGGTCAGGACCCGAAGACGATCAGTTGTTCATACTGCAGGAAGCAGGGACACACCAGGGAGCAGTGTAGGAAGAGGCTGAAGGTTTGCTATACCTGTGGGTCTGATATCCACCAGAAGGTGGATTGTCCTGTTGTACCTCCTTATAAGGGAGCTAGGCCACCTGTAGCTCAGCACCAGAGGGGTAGAGCTTTTGCGATGACGGTCTAGGAGACCAACGCTGCAGGTGACGGGTTAGCAGGTTTGTCTTTTCTGTCCTTCCTTTCCCATCTTGTTGTATGATTCCATTAGTACCTGTCGGGATATGCTTGTGATATACTAGATAGTGTAGTTACCCTGTTCAAGACTGTAAAATCACGACCAGTAGGACTATGATTGCATGCTATCTTTTGATTTTGATTGACTGGGGGTTTGACCTAGGAGGAGTATGACTATCTTAATTTCGAGGACGAAATTTTTCTAAGGAGGGTAGACTTGTAACACCCAATTTTCTAAAATTGGGATATTTTGAAAATTTATTATTTTTATTATTAAATAATGGTGATTTAGTCATGTTATGAATTTTGGTGATTTTTAGTTAGATTAAAACTATTTTCTAAGTCACGACTTATGACTTTGTGATTTTACTAGTATAACCCTAGTGTAAACCCTAGAGATTTTATAACCTAGAGACTAACCATGACCAGGTAAGCCTAACCATGTGATTAGGATATCAAATTACCACTTTTTAGTCAAAAGGATATTTTGGTAATTTATTAGAATTTATTTGGATTTATGTAATTTATTATTATTTAAATTAGTTGTTAAGTGTCATGTTAGCTCCTAACCTAATTTAGCACTAATCTAGAGGTTAGCAACTAACCTAGAAGACTAAGTAGAGGATGTTAGCTTTATGTATAAATATCTAGTTTACAAATATCTAGATATTACTTATCTATGATATTTCCTAGAAACCTAAATATCTATCTACTTGGTCCAAGACTTAGAAGCTAAGTTTGCAAGGTGGTAGGAACCCTAAATACCTATCCTACCCCTCCCCCCCATGGCAGCCAACCCATACCCCCTTCCATATAAACACACCCCCCTTCATTCATGCCTCCTTTCATTTCATAAAAACCTAGTTTTTCCTACAACTTCACACCCTCACCATTTAATCGTTTTGACTCCAAATTGATCCTAGTTTCTTGCATTAGAACCCCCTACACTAGAGGATACCAGTTATGGCTTGCTAGCAAGGAAATTATGGAGCTTTGGACATTGGGAGTTGAAGGAGGTTTTCATTCAAATAGGCCTATTATTGAGGATTTTGCACTCATAGGTAAATACCCTCAAACCTAGTTAATATTGTGTTTTCTCTTCATAATTGCATACATATAGGTATACCCTAGCTGTGGGTCAAGTTTTGTAGGAAATAGGTTTGGCTTGGTGTCCGTATCGGACACGTATCTATGTTTAAATTAGAGTGTTTGGTGAAATACCACATAGGACTTTTTGTTCTTAGTTTTCAAAACAAATTACATATTTGTGAAGCTTATTATATGTATATTGGATGTTGTTAGGACTGAGTTGATATTAGGATCCTTTTCGTGTCCAAATTGGACACGAACACACGAGTTAGACACCACACTGTGCACACTGTAAAACCCTACTGTTTGACACTTCGATTCGTGTCCACACGTGTCGTAGACACGATACAGAAACCTAGACACGAACCTAACCACCCCACCTACCCACTAACACGAGCACAAGGCTCTACGTGCCACGTGTGGAGCACACGACCCTTCGACACGCGTGCACGAGACTGTGCATGCTGTCCTGCTACCCGACACTGATTGCGGACACGACACAACACGTGGAGGGGTGACACTTGGTGGACACGAGGGGGCAATGTCTGCGAACATGCCCCCCAAGTTTCGTGTCTTCTAGTATTGTGTCGGACACGAATTCGTGTCTGCATCGAATTTGCACTGACAGCACACACATGGAAATTGGGCTCTGATACGGGCTCGGACACGACACTGTACGATACTTGGACACGTTTCAGGCTATGGGACACCTAGACCAACCCTAGGAGAACCTAGGGACACGACCACGAGACACATGGACACGTGTGTCGTGTCCTACACGCGTGTGCATCTCTGCACGACGCTGTGACACTGCACAGTGACTGAATTTACCCGATTGGATTTTTAAACACTTGGACACGTCGTGTCGCGTCGTGGTGTCGTGTCAGGCACTTAGGACACTAAGAGACACTAGGGGCTAGTATTACCAACCACTGGTATCGAGCCTTAGTCAAGTTTTGGTTCAAATTTAGGTTTACCTAATTTCGAGTGAACAGTGTTTCCTGGGTTAAAATTCAGTATTTATTCTGAGATTCAAATTGATTTTTATGTGTATATATATGTATATTTGTGTATATATACTGTACATATATGTATATAAGTATATGTGTGTGTATGTAAGTGTGTGAGTGTGTATATGTATGTATATATGTAGATAGGTGTGTGTACATAAATAGGTACGTATATATGCATATATGTGTGTGTGTGTGTTATGGGTTCCCTTTCTCAGAATTTCTGAGATAGACCCCCTCCCCTTTTTCACAGTCCACATACACCCCATCACCCTAACCCTCACACCCTCACACCCTCACTCTCTCTACCTATATTATGTATATATGTTATATGTGTGTATAAATATATATGTTATGTATATATAGTGGTATATATATATATGTTATATATATATATATAAGGGTGTTATATATAATGGGTATATGTGGTTATATATATGTGAATGGGTATATGGATAGATATCTATATATGTATATATATATGTATTATCTATATTTGGTTATCTATATATAGTTGGATATATATGTAGGTTATACATAGGTAAGAATATATGGTATTAGATATATATTGTATAGATGTATGGCTATGGACACCTATATGAGATACCTATACATGGTATCTAGTTACACTAGCCTATAGCCTATGGATAGTGAGTTTGGAATTGACCAATAGGCTTAGTAGACCTAGTTTGACTAGATAGTTGACCCTTGTTGACCATTGTTGACCAAAGTCAACTATAGGTCAACCTTGACCTAATTGACCTAGAAATGACTTGGATGAACTTAGGAGGACTATTTGACTAAGGTTTGACTAAACCCTAACTAGATGATTAGGTTAACCATATGGATTATGAGGGTAGTCCTAAGTAGATTAAGATATGTATGAGGTTAAGTGAGATACTTAGAGTTGAGGCTTGACTTGAGTTGGAGTATGGGATTAGCTTGATTATTGGATTAACGTTGGTATTATATACATGTATTTATGTGTGATATACTTTGAATAGATAATTGGTTATGCCTTAGCTTTGTGGTATAGAATCTTAGGTATCCTAAGACATGATAGCTTATGATTGGTTTGAGTTAGCCTTATAGAGTTGACCCTTGACCTAATTACCTTATTGACTAATCTATGATTAACCAAAACCTTAGTTAGTCTAAGATTGACCTAGACTTTGACCTAGTTTGACCATATTGACTAATCTGACCATTATTGACTAAACCTTAGATAACCTGACTAGTTTGGCTAGAATGTTTGACCAAGAGTTGACTTTAACCTAGATTAGACTTGTTTGACCTTGTATGACTTAGTTTAACTTCTTGTGACCTAGTATGACTTAATTTGACTTAGTTTGACTGAAGAGTTGACCAAGTTTGACTTTGACCTAGATTGGCTTATAATTCATATAGATTGCATTGTAGATTTCATTTACCTTCATATTAGACATGTCATAACTGTATTGCTCTATTTTAGGACATTGTGACCCTGGTACAGACATCTGATATTATACTACTCTTTTCAGAGTATCAGGCGAGTACATTCTCTGATAGTTCTCTCATTTATTTATCAATTACTGTATTTCAGTTTTAGTTAGTTCTATGTGATTCTCTGTATCAACACGTATAGATATTTCTGGATTCATGTATCGACACATACCTTACTTGCTGGTCTCTATTACTGGAGTCATTGGAATCATTCCGGAATCATTTCTGGAATCATCATGTATTGGCCAGACTCATCTCGATTCTTTTGTCGATTTTGGATTCACTTGCTGGGCGGGAAAATATTGAGTAAGATATGTAGACATACCCCAAATCCGGAATCTCCCACTGGAATCTACCGGAAGCATAGCCATCTTTTGCCCGATCAGTGAGAGATGTGCCTGATACCTACAGCCGTTTACATGTCGACCTCGGTATTTTAAAACACACTGTTAGATCATAGTTGGACTCACCCTGGATTCATTGATCACTGTTGGACTCATCTTGTACCGGAAATCATCTGGTATCGGATTATATGGACTGGACTCACACTGGTATTACATTAGACTTATATTATACTGTCTGGACTCATATATATTATTCTAGTTCAGTTAGCTTTTATTTCCGTCTTCATTGCCATGATTCTTCTCTTGTTTTAGTTACCTTTTTTTTCTTGTATCTTACTGTTTCTCTATGCCATCATTACCTGTATAAAACTGCCATGCTCATCAATAAAACTGTCTATAACTGCTTTATAGTTCTTTGTCATTTACTTGGATTTTTTAGATGAGTTGTACTCGTTCCTGTCCTAATTGGACCTGTTAAAAATATTACAGATGATAATCCTGAGGACACATGCCCTACTTACCATGGACCTGGAGAGGGATTAGCTACCTTTGGTCCCGACTCTCAGGAGTGATTCAGGAGATTAGCTAGTAGACTACTTTAGCTTTCATGTTTTGACTTGTTGTATTAAAGTTAAGTTATTGAGTTTGTATTAAGTTGGTTTGAGACATTGTTGTATTATTTTAGTAGTTAGTTGTTGTTGTCTTTAATTTCTTAGGTATAACTTCTGTGTTTTCTTACCGTGCTTTTAGACTGTGATTGAGTATATCATACCCTTTACTTGTCCTCCATTCGGAGCTGATATCTGGACAAGTACATTATATACACTGCATGAGATTAGTTAGCAACCTAGGACAGCTTACTACCGCCGACACTTCGGCGTAGGCTGGACGTACCCACTTCTCGTGCCCCTATACAGGGTGCGGGTCGTGACACATTTTTAGTGGTGGCCCATGCAGGTCTCGAGACTAAATTGTTTGGTTACGTTATTGTACCAAGCATGCCTGCAATTAGGAACTTAAGGTAATTAGACAACATTAGGAATGACGCTTAGAACACCTAGAGGAATACTAGGATTGCAACATGACACGGGATGGTGCTTAACAAATGCACGTGACACGGGACGGTGCTTGCTATACTTCGATAGCCCAACAAAACTCTTTTCTAATGTGTTCGTGCAACGACTTGACAAGCAAGGACTACGTCAAGCCTAGCATTGAGGGAAATATGACTTAAACTACGGGACAAGCGAATGTTAGTATTAATTGTAGTTCCAATTACATTTTAAATAAAAAAGAATGCAATTTTAACTTTAACTAGTTTGAAGTAAATGTTAAATCCAAAGCTATTATAAATTTTAGTAGTCATATTAGTTTCAATAATATTGTAAATTTTAAATTAACATGAATGCCACGGTATTAGAAACCTAGCTAGCTGATGTCACGTTGCTCGGGGCTCGGTTAGTGTTCATCTAAACTCGTACGTGCAAACTAGTTATTAGTAATGATAACCAAAAATTGAATTTTAAGTTTAAAATCTAGTCGAGCTCGATCCTTCCTCTTTATCCCATCTCCCACACTCTCTTTCTCTCTCTCTCTCTCTCTCGGGTTCTCTCTCACTTGTTGTGTTCCTTAACACAATAGATCCCGTAGCATTAAATGCTCTGCATGCGTTATTCTACACAATTTAATAATAAACACTGATACCATATCATTAGAAGAGCAAAAGTTGTCTTGGAAGTCGTAAAAAATTACCTTGTATTGTCTTCTCAATACTTTTTTGCATTAGAGACGACTTTTTAAACTTATTGTCATTTGTGAATATAGCCGCCTATGCAAGTTATTGTCTTCTGCCTCATGCCACATAGGATACACAACACATAACAAGACAATAGGGTTTCATAGCATTAAATGCTGCTGCATGCGTTATCCTACAGAAGAGGGCCACGTGGAGATTGCTGTTGCATGCTTCCTCATGCGTTATTAGCTACACAATTTAATAATACATGTACCCATAAGACGAAAAAGTTGTGTTGTTGGAAGTTGTTTCCTTAAAATTATGCTTGCTCCTAGAATCACTCAAGATTTTTCATGAGCCATCAAAAGAGAGCCACGTGGCGGAGTTACAAGGAAGACGAAAGGTTGTGTTGTTGCCTTGCTGGAAGTTGTTTCTTCCTGAATAAGACTTTTTGTACCTCCAAATTGCACTTTCAAACTGTCCATCCTTACGTAGCAGCTGACGTGATATGTTGATCTGGCAGCTGACGTGGCAATTTTTTTTAAAAATAAAACTAAAAATAAAAATTAACATTAAAGTTAATATTCCAGATTAACATTAACATTAATATTAATATTATCGTTAACATTAACAATAATATTAATATTAACATTAACCTTAACATTAATATTAACATAAATTAATATTAACATTAAAATAACATTGATATTAACGTTAAATTATTATGGAGAAAATTGGGTAGTTAACTTTTTGGATTAAAATTTGCCATGTCATCAGTTATGTCAGATGACACACTATTATTTAACATGCCACATCAAATGGGAGGGCTATATATAGAGGGTGAATTTGGAGGTATGATAATATCATTACTCTTTCTTCTTATATTGTTTCTTGTCCTTCGTTTCTTCTGCTGGTTTCTAACACACTCTATTTTCTTCAATGTCGACGTCACATGGAGAAAGTGATCGTCGTGTGGAAGATTTAGTCGATGAAGAAAGCCTCCTTTCAAGAGGACTATCAGATGATTTGGATGATGAGCAAAGTTTGGAAGATGTTAGCTTAGGAGACAGTAAAGAACAAGATGAAGATATCAACTCAAACAACGAAATATTATTTCACATCACCCTTTCTAATGGATTTAAGAAATGTATTATATTTTTACATCTATTTTTCATGTTTATTTTGTTTTATTCTGATCTTAGGGACGACGATGAAACTCCATTGGATTTCGATGCAGCGACGATGAAAAAAATATTGCAATTTGCCAACATTAACAAAGATCCAACCATGCTCTTAGAAGAAGATATTGTTGGCCTACAGTTCAACTCTATTGAAGAAGCAGGGACATTCTACCGGATTTATTCAAAAGCATATGGTTTCAGTATTAGAAAGAACGAGGTAAAGAAAAACAAATCTGGGATGGTGACGATCCGTAGTTGGTGTTGTTCGAATGCGGGATTCAGACACAAGAAATACAAGGAAGCTCCAAACAGGGTTCGTGAGCCAAAAAGTGAAAGCAGTAGTGGTTGTAAAGCTATTTTTCGTATTGGGTACACCCATAAAACAAAGATGTGGTCCGTCAAAAAATTTTATGTACATCACAACCATAACCTAGCGAATGATTATGAAACAGCTTTTTTGAGATCCCATCGTACGATAACACCCGTACATTTGGAAGAAATTAAGCTTATGAAGCAATCAGGGATGGGGACTGGACAGATATGGAATTTAATTATCCAGAAGAAAGGTGGCTGGGATAATGTTGGATGGACGAGAAAGGATTTATACAACGCTCTAGCTCAAGATAGTAGAGCACTAGACGATGTTCATGCTTCGACAACACTTACATTTCTTCAATCAAAGGATGTTAGTGACCCAGATTTTTTCTACGACTACAAGGTAGACGAAGATTCCAGATTGACCCATCTCTTTTGGGCTGACGGTGCATGTCGATTCGATTACGAATTATTTGGAGATTCACTAGCATTCGATTATACATATAAAACAAATAGAAGTCAAATGCCGTTGGTGGTTCTAGTGGGTACAAACAATCATACGATGACTTGTGTGTTTGGGTTTGCAATGATCCATAATGAGACTGCAGAGACTTATTCTTGGGTTCTAGAAAAATTCCTAGAGTGTATGAATGCCAAATTACCAGTGACAGTTCTCACGGATGGTTGCAGATCCATGAATAAAGCAATTGAGGATTTAATGCCCAACGTAGTTCATCGAACGTGCTCATGGCATATCCTTAACAATGCTGCCAAACATGTACACCGAGAGGGTTTTCACAATAAACTGAGTCTTCTGATTAAAAGGTACATAGCACACTTGCTACTTTACTTTGAATTATGTTGTTGTTACAATATCACAACTTTAGTTACTGTCCATGTTTTCTAAACAGGTACTATTCAGTCGAAGAATTTGAAAACCATTGGCAGCAGATGCTAACAGAATATAATGTAGGAAACAATGAGTGGACCACTATATTGTACAGAACGAGGGAGCGATGGGCGGACACATTCCTACGTGGTAATTATTTTGGCGGTTCTACTGCAACAAATAGATGTGAATCTATGAACGCATTTCTGAAAAGGTTTTTGAATGAGAAGCTGCCACTATGGAAGGCCCTTCAAAATTGTGACTACGGTTTAGCAGCCTTACGTTACGGCCAGATGGGTAAGCATGTCAATGATAAACTCTCAACACCAGTTGTGAATCAAACTAGCATGGCCGTAATAGAAGGTAAATTTGCCACAATTTATACTAAAACGGTGTTTATAGATGTAAGGAAGGAAATCACACGTTCTGATGCTTATACTGTTCTCCATCATCACATCGTAAGAGAGAAAGAAGTTTGCACTGTCTAAAAGTATTTGTCGCCAAACAGTGTCAACCAGAAGGTTACATTTTATCCGGCCGACAACATCATAAATTGTGAATGCTTGTGGATGGAGACCAAGGGGGTTCCTTGTAGGCATATTTTTTCAGCAATGAAGAGATTGCAAATTGAAGATATTCCAAAGAACTTGATTAAATCTCGTTGGCTCAAGGATTGCAAAGAGAGTTACCTCTCCGGACCTGGCTCAGAAAGAAGATTCATCCACCCAGATATTATTGAGAGCAGAAGGTATGGTGCTATTAGTGAACAAGTTAATCTGTTTACATACTATTGTAAAAAATCAAGCAAAATTCAAGAGAGTGGAACGGAGTTGATGTCATCTGTTCTGATGGAGTTGAAAGAAATGGTGACCGATATTGGTGAAGAAGAACAAATGGTAGCTGATGCAGTTCCTGGAGTGCATGAAGCTTTAAAAGAGCCAAATCCGGTAGCAACAAAAGGAAGGCCTTCTCAAGGTAAATCAAGCCAGCCTACAGAAAGTCATCCTATCCCGAAGCCTAGAATATGTAGAGTTTGTAAAAAATTGGGTCACGATTATCGTAATTGTAAAGTACGAAAGCGAAATAGTGACAAAGAGCAAATGTAATAAAATGAAACGTCGTTGACTTAAGACAATGTCTTTCTTATGTGGCAAGATGTCATTCACACGAGACAATTAGATAAAAAAATATGTTCTCTAATACAAAAGTTTGAGAAGACAATTAGATAAAAATGGAGAACATTAAATTCCAAGTTCAAAACGTAGTACATCAAAAATGGAGAAAATATGTTCTCCGTGCAGTTCAAAACGGAGAATATCATTCTCCGTTTCAAATGACACGGTGAATTTCATTCTCCATTTTAAATTAAAACGGAGAATGAACATTCTAATGTGTTTATAACACTGGGAATCTTATTCTCCGTTTCAAAATAAACGGAGAATACCGTTCTCCGTTCCAAATTAAACGACGAATAGAATACTCAATCGTTTTAATATTGGGAACGGCATTCTCCGTGAAGTTCAAAACGGAGAATATAATTCTCCGTTACAAATGAAACGGAGAATATAATTCTCCGTTTCAAATTAAAACGGAGAATGAACATTCTAATGTGTTTTTAACACTGGGAATGCTAATCTCCGTGTAATTCAAAACGGAGAATGCTATTCTCCGTTTAATAAAACACGGAGGATGCTATTGTGGTGTCGTTGTTACAATGCTAGACTTGTATTTAAGAGGTCATTGGTTCAAATCTTGACTATAACAAAATTTTGTTTTATTTATACTTTTTTGTAAGTTATGTATGGGGCCCATTTAAAAGGGAAAAAACTTTGATACAGGAGAGAAACTTTGATACAGTAGGGGGTATCAAAGTTTTGATACCCCCTATGTATGACATGTAGGCCATCTCAAAATTTATGTTTATATATAGATGTTTACACATTTTACCAAGCAAGAGGGGACCACATGTCATACATAGGGGGTATCAAAATTTTGATACAGTAGGGGGTATCAAAGTTTTGATACCCCTTATGTATGACATGTGGGCCCTATTAAAATTTATGTGTATATATATGTGTACACATTTTATAAAGCAGGAAGGGCCCACATGTCATACATCAAGAAAAAAAACTTTGATACAGTAGGGGGTATCAAAGTTGGCAGAATTCGAAGGGACAGATTCATTGGTATTAATGGCATATAAATGGCAGTAATTGGAAGAGTTTGTTCTAGTCTTACTTAGCTTTACTTGAGAAGGGGCAGATGCATTGGTATTGATGGAAATTAATTGAATTGAATTCGAAGTGACTGCCTTTTTGGCGCATGAGTCCGAGTTGTTCCATGCCTATAAATGGCAGTAGTGTAGAGAGAGTTTGTTCTCGTCTCACTTAGATTTTCTTATGGAGATGGACTCTACCGATCCTCCGCCTTGGCAAGACTCTTTCTTCTTGGTTGTCGATCTCCTCGTTCGAAGAAGCTTTGATGGTGAAGTCCTTCAGAAGACTGAGATGTGCCTGGGTTTAGATTTATTGCCAACCCACGCTCTGTCGAAGCGTCCACACGTTGATTGGCTTGGACTATGCACGGTGTTCCTTTGCCGCCAGGAGTTCATTTCTTCAACGTGTTCCATTGGTCCGACGATGCACGATGGTGAAGTCCTTCAGAAGACTGAGATGTACCTGGGTATGGATTTATTATCGTTCCACGCTCTGTCGAAGCGCCCGCCAGGAGTCTATTTCTTTGACATGTTTTATGGTGAAGAAGGATGTCGTTGCACGGTGCTCTGTCTCAAGTTATTCCTTTGCCTCAGTGAGTTCCTTTGCTCAGAGGATGCACGATGGAGTGACTTGCCTCAAGGAGTCATCCAACAGTTCCTATGCTCTGACGATGCACGATGAATACCACGTGGACACGAACTAAAAGAAGACAGAGAAGAACACTCCTTCACAGTTGAAGCTTTCAATAGAATTCCTTGAGGCAAATCACTTCATCGTGCATCGTCAGAGCAACGGAACTCCCTGAACAAAGGAACTCCGTGCATATTCAGAGCAATGGAACTCCATAAACAAAGGAAATCCGTGCATAGTCAGAGCGAATCAAAGAGCGAGCGCTCCGACAGAGTGTGGGTTTGGATTTATTGCGCTCGCACTTTGATTCGCTCTGACTATGCACGGAGTTCCTTTGTTCATGGAGTTCCATTGCTCTGAATATGCACGAAGTTCCTTTGTTCAGGGAGTTCTATTGCTCTGACGATGCACGATGAAGTGATTTGCCTCAAGGAATTCAATTGAAAGCTTCAACTGTGAAGGAGTGTTGTTCTCTGTCGTCTTTTAGTTCGTGTCCACGTGGTAGATGGTATTCATCGTGCATCGTCAGAGCATAGGAACCGTAGGATGACTCCTTGAGGCAAGTCACTTCATCATGCATCCTCCGAGCAAAGGAACTCACTGACGCAAAGGAACTCACTACCTCAAGGAATTCCTTTGCCTCAAGGAGTTCTATTGCTCTGCGATGCCCGCACGCAGCTCACATTCAATTTTTTTCTTGATAGTAGGATTTTATGTAGTATTTCAGACTTTCATAATGTAAATGTAGCTCATTTAGTCAAAGTTTTCGTGGTTTTCACAATGTAAATGTAACTCAAAAAGGATTTTATTATAAAAGACAGCAGAACAGACATTATAAAAGACAGAAGTTCTCTTGAAATCTAATTCTTAGCCCATACCAAACTCAAACTCATCATTGTAGTCTTCTTAGACCATACCAACCTCGTCAGATTCTCATCAAGCTCATCTTCATTCTCCTTTTCAAACTAAACGGAGAATAACATTCTACGTTTTGAAAGACACGGAGAACGTCATTCTCCGTTTAAATAAAAACGGCGAATGAACATTTTAATGTGTTTATTATCCGTTTCAAGACAGACGGAGAATGTTATTATCCGTTCTGAAATAAATGGTGAATAGAATCCTCAAACGATTTAATTTAAATGGGAAAGTTATTCTCCGTTTCAAGTAAACGGAGAATTCCATTCTCCGTTCCAGATAAAACGGAGAATTCCATTCTCCGTTCCACTTGGCGCACGAGTTCAAGTTGTTAAATTTTGCCAATAAATGGCAGATGTTGGGAGAGCTTATTATAAAAATGACTGCAACTTGGCGCATGAGTTCGAGTTGTTTCATATGTAAATAAAAGTCAAACTTTTCATGGTTTTGACAATGTAAATGTAATTCAAAAATGATTATATTATAAAAGCAGAGCTTATAAAAGACAGAAGTTCTTTGCCCAATTACATCATAATTACATTGTTGTTTTACAATGTCATTACTTGGTTCGTGTTACATATTTGCTTGAAAGCAACTCCTTAGCCCATGCCAACCTCATCGTTGTCATCTTCTGGTGAGTTTCATTATCATTTCCTCCCGGTATTTCGAAGGGAGGAGTCGTCAACATATTCATACAATACGTCGTGTACAAGAGGCAGTTGGGTGCCCGTTGTTGTGGGCAATTTAGAGAATAATTCAGCACTTTGCTCTCATACTCCTTCTTTGTCGGGCATCTCTCCCTCATCATATCAACTTTTCTTCTGACGATAGGCTCTAAGGTTTCCTTCATTAATTCTGCATCCACCTTGCACGTATCGTACGTGTTTTGTCTCAAAGAGTTGTAGTGTGTCCAGTCGTAGGAGATAAAGTTGAATGTGAGCAGAGTATAGTGTTTGATGGATGCATTAAAGAGTGGGATGAATAGCAACTCTATGTCATCCTCCAAACCCATGACGAAGTCTACTAACTCTGTTTGGATGTCTTCAAAGGCGCCGACTTTTGCGTTTTCTTCATTGGCACGTTGAACGATGGTCTGTTTCCCAAAAACAATACACAATATCATGAGTAATTTTTTTCTGTCATTTTTCATCGGTTTACACATGAATATGGATTTTTCTGTTTGAATTCTTACCAATATGTGGGCCATCATGAATGCAGACCACTTATGTGATTGGGGTGCCGGCTTTTTTTTCTGGATCAATGGCACCTCCTTTGAACTAGACGGGGCACACCTTTTACTGCCTTGAATTTCTTTCAGCTTCCTTATTATTATGTCCAGTATGCCAGCCTCCATGTCGTCATAGTTGAGTATGTCTTGCATGTCTACTGCCGACAGCTGGACTGAAACTCCATTTTCACCCTTTTCCGGATAAAATTTGTATACCATATCACTGCATATAAATTTAGTTTAGATTAAATTAATAAAGATAGATTCTCATTACATAATTGTGAAAAAAGTCTAGAAAAATGAAAGAAAAAAAGGGTTCAGAATACATACTTTGGAGAATTCTTTCTGGGAATTACGATGTCGATGTATTGTTTCTTCAGCTCTTCATCCGCATATTACCAAAGTAAGAGTTCATCGCATTCCCTTAGTATGACACAGTTCTTCTTTAATTCAGCCATTTTGGCGTCTTCTCGGGATTTCGGAGCGGCATTAACCTTCCGCTTTTTATTAGCCTCTCCAACTGTATTACTTTTTATTAACCTCTTTCCCCCCGATCCCCCTCTTCTTCTGACTTCTCTTGGAGCAGCAAGTTCAGCAGCTGCTTGAAACTCCTCACGCTGAAGTGCTACAACCATGGCTTCGAGATCTTGAATTTTTCCATCCTTTTCATTGGCTTCAATATTAATCGATTCAGCTTTATTTTGAAGCTCCCTTTTCTCCTCAACGAGCCTTTCATTTGTTTCTCTGAGTTGCTCGGTTGTTCGCACTGAAATAAAATAAACAACAATGAAATGTATGATGTGAACCTAACACGGAGAATGACATTCTCCGTGTAATATAATACGGAGAATAGAATTCTTCATTTGGAATTACACGGAGAATAACCTTTCCAGTATCGAAATGATAGGGAATAGCAATTATCCGTTTCAAATAACACGGAGAATGACTATTCTCCGTGTTATAATATACGGAGAATAGTCATTCTCCTGGAAGATTCCAAATCAGAAATTTGAAATAGAAAAGATTTTACCTTGTGCATGTAGCTCTGATTTAAGAACAAAATTCTGCTTTCTCAAATCCTCCAGTTCATGCACAGAGCCCTCCATCACAACGTTGATTGCACGTTGTTGTGCTTCTTGTGCCTCGAGCTCTTTCAGCTTTTCTTTGAGTTTCTCGTTCTCAAGGTTGGCTGCACGTAACTGCGCCCCTTGTGCCTCCATCTCTTTTAACTTTTCTTTAAGTTCTTCATTCTGCGTAAGAATATCAGAATGATGTCTTCTCAAATCCTCCAGTTCATGCACAGAGCCCTCCATCACAACGTTGACTGCACGTTGTTGCTCTTCTTCTGCCTCGAGCTCTTTCAGCTTTTCTTTGAGTATGGCATTCTCAAAGTTGGCTGCACGTAACTGCGCTCCTTGTGCCTCCATCTCTTCTAACTTTTCTTTGAGTTCTTCATTCTGCGCAAGAATATCAGAATAATGTCTTCTCAAATCCTCTAATTCCTTTGCTGAGTCGTCCATCACAGCACCAATTTCATGATGCTGTGGTATTCGTTGTTCATCAAAATTATCCCCACCTGCTTCTTGGTGTTCTTCCTCTCCCTCTTTTTCAACTTCTTCTATAGGTGGCTCATCTTCTTTGTGCCCTTCTTCTTCCCCAACATGTATAACCAGATCTTCAAATATCATCTTCGATCTCATTTTGTTGTGATATTCGGCCTTGAGGAAGTTTGAGATTTCGTACCCATTTCATGTGAAAAATCTTGGGTAATCAGGAATTGGGGCGAACTTCCTTTCCACAAATTTACTATGTTCTGCAAACCAATAGAGGAAGTATATTGTGCAACCTTCCAATTTGTGGAAAGCCATTGAGTAATTCCCCTGTTCAGTTTTGCTTCTACTCCTCTTTATGCTATCCATTACATATGACAGGATTAACCTTGGCCAGCATATACTGTTGATGACGTCCACACTGTCTACCAAGGCCAAGAATCTATACGGCAAATTTGAACCGCCAGACTTTGTGAAGAATACTGTTTGGCACAAGTGGAAGATTATTAGCTTGGCCAAATCATCTGGATTAACAACGTTATCTCCGCCACGAAGCCGTCGTAATAATTCAGAGAACTTGTCTCTCACTTCCTTATTTGTGACTTCTGAGTGTTTGCCCTTGGTATTAGCCAGCAATCTTGTGAAGTGATCTCTACACAGGCTCAATGATGCTGGTCGTGTGGGCTGCTGTTGTTTTTTCTTTATCAATCTTCTGTAAGAAACATCATCATCGCTTTCTTCATTCAGCGGTAGACCGAATATGACTGCCATATCCTCGACGCTTGGCGCGATTTTAACAGTGGTGCTCAATTCAAAGCACCCGACGCCATCTTCTTCTTCTGTGTAACTTGCAATTAAATTCTCAAGCCCTTCGGAGACCTTGGCCACTTCGGAGACGTCGACTCTGTTTTGGTAGAAAATCTCAACAAAATTCCATAAATCGGTATTCTTCAAGGAACCAATAACTGGCTCAGGTAAACGGCCAACATCTCGATTGACCTCCTCCATAAGATTTAGCATTGGCTTGAAGGTAGATCGGAAAAGTCTTGAATACTTGTTCCTGACAGATTTTTTTCTACAAAACAAAAAAAACAAAAAATTAGGTCGGAGAATGGCCATTCTTATGGGTTTTAACACAGAGAACGGCATTCTCCGTTTCAAGTTAGACGGAGAATTCCATTCTCCGTTCCAAATTAAACGACGAATAGAATTTAACATTCAAATGCGTTTTATGACGGAGAATGTCATTTTTCTTGTAATATATACAGAATTTGCGAACATAAAATCAAAGTTATACCTTCTGTTTGCACTTCTTCTTGCACTTCTTTTTGTTTAGCAACTTTTTCATTTTTTCTTTGTGCAACTTTCTTAGAATAGGGTTTCCGTTGTTCTCCGTCTATCGCTTTTGGATTTTCTGTAACTGGTGCATCTTCTCTAATTGGTGATGCTGCCGGTGATAATTCTGCCGCTGATGTCGACATGGTGTGAATATTACGAATGGGGAGGAAGGTTTGAAGATTTTGGAGGAGAATGACCTAGGTTTGAGTACAGCGTGGATTATGGAAGAAGATGAAGCTCCGAAACGGTTTTCTTTTTTCTTTTTTCTTTTTTTTAATAAAAGGGTTCGGGGGTGTTTTGAATTAATTAGAAGGACAAAAATGTCATTCGATGGAAGGGCAAAAGACTCCTTTCTGCTTAATTATATTAATTTGAAGGACAAAAATGATTCTGTTTAATCAAAAAGAATTGAAGCCGTTTGGCAAAAATGTTATTACAACTCAACAAAACAAATGAACATAATATATTAGGGTTTCCATACATTAGATATAAAAGAAGAAGAAAAAAAAAATCATCGTCTTCCATATTCAATCAGATTGGACTTCTTTTTTAGCTCTTCATTGTGCTCTGAAGTTGTAATCCATTCAGCAGCTTTGCATCTTTCCTTTCCCGCATCAAACTGCATATAACAAACATAACATCAAAAATATTGCTCTAAAAAGTTGAAGTTTTTTACGACATATTTTTATACTTACATCGAGAGAACGGTAGTCTAGACTACATCGGTCTTTCATGAATGATATTACAAAAATCCCACAATCAACATAATTGTCTTGGCGGGGAACATAAGAAGGACGTTTTATTGCAAAAGTAGAAAAGCTGAACCTAGCATCTCTCAACTTCAAAATCTCTTCTTCGAGAAAGATATCCAAATTTGAAAGCTACAATTACCAGAATACAATATGTATTAGTATACCGCGTATCTTGTACCCAATTCATAAAAATTGAGGAATATGAGCTTACTATTTCTTTTATGACTGTTCTGCTTTGAATCGGATCATCTTTAGATGCAAGTGAGTCCCAAATTTCAACAGTCCTTTTTTTAACCAGAACTCTTGCAAGAGTATAGTGTTCACCCAAATGAATGGGTATGTATATCTGAATCAGGATAATTAGGTAAAACAAATTAGTAAATTTTCAGAAAATTAGGATTAATATTTAAACATAAATACATTAATACCTCTTTACAAGTGCTTAAAGATCCCATGTAATCCTGAAAATATTTAAACTTCTTCCATATTTCATGAGGCTTTTTGACGGATGGAGGTAACGTGGCTTTTTACATACACATCAATTAATACATTACGAAGGACAAACAAACGAAAAAATTGTTAGTGCATATGCATTGAAGAATAAAATGCTCACTCACCGACATCCTTATTGGTAAAAACCATACATTAGCTTTATTGGAGGTTCTTTTCCGTTCCTCCGCGGTGAGAAGAGCAAAGACAATACCTACAATCTGAATAAATCATTAAAAATGTCAGCGATGGAATCGAAGTAAACATAGATGGCATCTAAGAAGAAATATACTATCTATACATACCCCATTGTTAATTTTCGTTAAAGGAGCTAAGGTCTTCATCTCCCACCGAGACACATAGTTTTTGTTGCAAGATGAAATTATTTCTCTAAGAAAAGAAACGAATAAATTAGGAGAAAAAAACTGTTGGAATTAAATCAAAACTCATATTACTTACTCGTCAGGTCTATCATCTGCAAAAATATAGTCGTAATATCTCGAAGAAACACTAGTACAATTGCTAGGCTTCGAGGTTGAACCCCGTATTAAATTTTTCGATGGTGTGACCGGATGAAAATTTCTACGCATTCTTTTAGAAGGACTGCTAAAGTCAGTTTCTTCTATAGCGTCCAATACAAGAAATTGGTCCAATGCTTTACTACGATACTGTAGCTCCACGTCCTCCTCTTCGGAAGAAGATACAACGGAAATCACCTTCACATTATTAAAGGCTCCAGATGAAGATTTCTTCTTCAAAGCTGGAGATTCTTCAAACTTCTCAAAATGCCGAGATAAATTCATTTGTTCAATTTCTAATGAACAAAGCTTATAATTGATCTTTGCAACATCAGCTGAAATCTTCGACAGATGTTCTTCAATCTTGCGGAACATACGCGGAATGAAGGTTTCATTTGGAGCTGGCATCCAATCTTCTACGTCTTCTACATTTCCCACCACACGAGTAGACATCTTGAGAACAAGAAAACTATTGTATTTCAAAAAACTATTCTATGTACCTCAGAATGAATAATAGTACTATGAAACAAGAAAACTATTGTATATATAGTAAGAGAGAAGTACAAAAAGTGAAGAAGATGGAAAGACAAATAAATTTTGAGACTAGCAAACAATCTACTAGCCGTTTGATTGAGGAGGGCTCCAGAAAGATTCTACTAGCCGTTTGATTGAGGAGGGCTCGAGGAAGATTCTACTATCCGTTTGATAAATACAAAAGGTTATCGTGATCAACTTCAATTAAGGAACTCTATAAGAGGTTTAATTCCGCTTGATTGAGGAACTCGACGAAGTCCGCCGCGAACCAGAACTTCTTCTTCTTTTCTTCTTCATCTCCGTTTCTCCTTCCACCACCACCACCATGCCCTGTAGCTTTATAACAAAAATATTAAATTGTTAGATGAAACAAAAAAACTAATTACGGAAAGATTACTAAATCAAAATCAAACAGAACATATATTCATAGAAAACATGAGATTAAAGATGAAAGTGTCACAGAAGCAACACCACAATTTTACAACAACTAAGCAGACTCCGCTAAGCAATAACTAAAATTAGGGATTGTGTCCTCCTTGGATTTAATTTACACAAAGAAGAGATTTGAGAGAACGTACCATTCTCCGTCCTAAATGTACCATTCTCCATCCTAAATGTACTATTCTCCGTCCATTCGCCGTATTAAAAGCAAATAGAATGGCCATTCTCCGTGTTAAAAGCAAAGAGAATGGCCATTCTCCGTCCATTCGCCGTATTCACCGTCCATTCGTCGTATTAAAAGCAAAGAGAATGGCCATTCGCCGTATTCTCTGTCCATTCTCCGTCCTAAATGTACCATTCTCTGTCCACTCGCCGTATTAAAAGCAAAGAGAATGGCCATTCTCCGTCCATTCGCCGTATTAAAAGCAAAGAGAATGGCCATTCTCCGTCCATTTGCCGTATTCACCGTCCATTCCCCGTATTAAAAGCAAAGAGAATGGCCATTCGCCGTATTCTTCATCCATTCTCCGTCCTAAATGTACCATTCTCCGTCTATTCGCCATATTGAAAGCAAAGAGAATGGCCATTCTCCCAAAAAAATATTCTTCTAGAAATATTATCTTTAGAAAAGTTAAAAAATAATCCGCCCGACCTCAGAAGCAGGTTTCCTCAGTTCATCACCACCACCATGACATGTAGCTTTATTAACAAAATATTAAATTGTTAAATGAAAAATAAAATTTAAGACAATGGCATGGGCAGTAAAATTAGAGCGGCACCGCTGGTACTTCTCCTTGTTCGAGGAGGTCTCGACGACGTCCGACGCGAAGCGGACCGATTCTTCTCGACGCAGCTGGTACACCTCGTTGTTCTAGGAGGGCTCGACGATGTTCGACGCGATCCGAACCAATTCTTATTTCCTTCTTCATCTTTGTTTCTCTTTCCACCACCACCAGCACCACCACAACTACCATGGCCTGTAACCAAAAAAATAATAAATAAGGTTCAGATTAATTTGGACGGACGAAAGATAGAGTAAATATGAGTTAATTTAGGGTATTTATTGAAAATATTAAAGTGAAGAATGACCTGCTAAAGCAAGTTACCAACAGGTCAAAAGTCTAAATCAGCATTAAATGATGTCTCCTGTATTATTTTATCTGAATTTAATCTGAACCATTGGATCAACATCCAACGGTCCAGATTTTGGATGTATCGATACATCCATTTCCAGCGGATGTATTGTAGAATTTTCCTATATATATATATATATATATATATATATATAATTTATATATATATATATATATATATATATATATATATCACTATAAAATATATATATATATATCACTAGAGAGGATTATGTGGTTAGATAAAAGTTCAGCTTTATCAAGAAGGAGATATTCAGATGTATCCATAAACTAATCTAGATTTGTACGTGAGATTTAGATTGTATAACGTGTTGGGGTTATCCGATACAAAAGAAAGTGTAAATGTAAATAAATAATATAAATAGTGGAAGGAAATGGACGGACATGGACACGATACACGACATATGGTTGTGTTGATGGTTTGGCTTGTGGTAGATGCAGAATTTGGGAGAAATGGTCTCCTTAAACAGGAGTTGGGACTTCTGATCTGATAAGGCTTAAGATTCCTAGAAGATAACTCATTTCCTTTAATTTAAATTGAAACAAATGGTTTAAGTCAAACTTTAATTCTTATCTTAATATATTAATGGATAACAGTATTTTAATTTGAATAACTCTAATATTTATCAAAATGATCTAAATTATATACTCAAAAATATCAAGCAATTAATTTGAGAAGTAAATACATTAAATGATTACTTCAATAACTTCAAAATAATAGTCAATAATATCCAATAATTGAAATTATATAAACTCCAATAAATCAAATAATTAGCTACTACAAAATAGCACTCGTTACCATTAATAACGAAAAGTTTATATTGATAAATCTAGAATTTTGTTTAAAAATAAATAGAAATTTCCTCTTTAATATTTATGAATATTTATAACCTTTAAAAGTGTTGGAATCAACATATTCTATCATTCCAAAACGGTCATGAACATATGTTTTATAAAAATTAAATAGCATTTTCAAAGCAATAAATTCTAACTAGTTTTGAAATACAAGATAACATCTTGCACAAAGTCGTTGACGACAAAAAATAACCATTAACAATAAGAATAGTAAACAAAAATATTTTTTTTGAAAAATCTGGGAAGAGGAGTTACACCCCCGGTAGACGGAAGGTGACCTTCTTTCTTGCACAGTCAATGGTGGTCGAGCAAGCGCCGAGCCAATCCATCCCAGAATGATGTCGTAGTCCTTAAGGTCCAAAACTATCGCATCTAGAGTCAATTTCCTTCCACCTATACATATGCAGCCATCTCTACAGATAGTGTTTACAGGAATTCGTGTGCCCGATGGGGTGCTAACGCTAAGGTTAAGGCCTAACGGTGCCATGAATAATTTGTGTTCGGCGGCAACGTCCGCCGATATAAAACTATGTGTAGTGCCTGAATCAAATAGTACATGAACAGGTTTGTTTTTGAAAAGTAGTATACCTATCACAACTATGTCTAAGGCGAACGCTTCATCCCGCGTCATGGTGTAGACTCATCCCTGGGCATTAGGATGGCAATCTTGGCCATTAGGTTGTACAGGTTGAGGAGGTCGGGGCGCCTGTCTTCAATTTTCTTGACGATTTTTCTATGGCGGAGCATTTTGAATATGTCTACGGGTCATACAGTCTTCAGATTGGTACCCCTTTTTTATAAAAGAAGCATCCCCCGTCAAAGATAGAGCAGTTGTGGGCATTGTGCCCGAGGTGGTTGCACTTGGTGCAACGAGGTAGTGGGTTTTGTCCTTTGTAGTCGCCATTGTTTGGACGCTTTGTAGCATGATTGTTGCCTCTCGTATAGCGAGGAAGTTTGTGATTGGAATGGTGCACAACGTTAACAGCGACGGAAGGGTATTGGCTCTCAAGACGGAGGACATGATTTAGAGCATCGCCCGTAGGCTTGTATTTCGGTACCGTTATATGAGCAGCAATAGAGGGCCACAGCCCACTTCGAATCGTCGCACTCGACACTCTTCTGTATGAAGAAATGCACCAGCAAATTTGGACAATCTGTTGAACTCTGTCGTATACTGTTGTACTGTCCGGTTTCCTTGATTCAACTACATGAATTTCTTTTCTTTCTTTTGACGAATGGCTAAGGAAAGGTACTCGACTTTAAAGGCTTTGCGGAACGTGGCCCAAGAGATTGGTGCTGAGTTTTTGTCTCGTCGGATCGCTCATTTTTGTACGGCCCACCAGTCGTGCACGTTCAAACGTAGTTGAAGTTGTTTGCAAGCGACTTGCTTGGATTCTTTAATGTCAAGGATTTTGAAGTGATCTTCCAGCTCTTCCAACCAGTCGATTTCCATAGAAGGGCCTTCGGTGCCGCTGAAGGAGGTGCAGCACGCTTTCTTGAATTTCGACACTTCAAAGTTGTAACTTCTTGGTGTCGCAGGTTAACGCTCGGGCTCCTCTCGATCAACTTTGATGGGTTGACCCGTCGGCTCGGTGACAGTAGACACAGTTGCAGAGTTTCCATTGGCCACAATCGCCTGGACGATCTGCTACAGAGTATCAAGATGCTTTTGTTGCATCTTAGTTTATGCATCGAAGCAAGCTTCGAATTGGGCCTGTCGTGCCTCCGTCTGTTGATGTCGGTTAATCTGATTGTTTCTGTTGTGCCTCCATCTTGTGCAGCATCCTCTCGATAGCATTGTTAGAAGGTCCGGCCTACGAACTGCTCGAACCACTTGAAGCACTTTGTTCTTGCTTTGCCACGGTTTCTACGGGTTCCGTCACTTCTAGAATACGTAGACACACACATTAGTCTCAAGATATTACGAACTCAATATATGGAACAACTTACCTTATCGAAGTGAGGTCAAAGGTTTGAGACTCTAGACGGAAAGCCAAAGGATGTAAAGCCATGCTCTGATACCATTATGTCACGTCCCGATTCCGTAGAATCGATAGTCGTCCCCTGGGCGTGATGCCATGTGAACCTAAGTTGCGATCGCACAAGGAATAGTCATAAGACTATCCGAAACACAACATCAAGTAGAGTACGTAGAGAAATTAAACAAACACATTTTAAATAGAAGAAACTTTTCTTTCATTGATAATAAACATCATTTACATGACTCTGTTATATTCATTTGCCTCGCAGGCTAGAACATGACTCGGTTACAAAATAAATACAGATGTGATAGTCGTTCCATACATTATGACCCCATTTACAAGCAAAACATTTCATTCCACCGGGTATTATGGCGAGTCAAGATATTTTTTTCTTCTGGACTGAATGTGGAGTCTTTAAAAGGATCAAAATAAGCCTTCAACACACGGACAAGGCTTTAAATGTACTTACGTCTCCTTGAGCTTAAGTGGCATGCCCTTCTTGGTTTGAAGTATATATGGAGAGCGATAATTAGTACATTACACTTTGTACTGGTGTATGGCAAATTAAGTTCCATGCTCTCATTTGGTTGAAGAGTTTATATGACTTAGTTTATGAATTTTTATAACCATCCTAATGAGTTTCAGACAAGCATATGATAGGCACAAAGTAAATTATGCTAGAACTTACCCACGACAGAGTGTGCCTTGCAATGTGAGACTTACCAAGTTCTTCTCTGTCAATTGTTATCGCTAGCATAGCGTGTACAAATTTAAGTGTAATTGGTCACTGATACCATAAGCCATCCTGGACTTATAGTTTTGTTAGTCGGGGTCCTTTCAACGCAAGTAGCGAGTCCCGCTAAAAGTTCCCGCCTAACCCGTACTATTATCCAGCACAGCTATATCGTGTTTCCTCCTTGGCCAAAGCGGTGCCGTTCGAGAAAACTTTTACCTTGTCGACAAGTTGTCCATTGCCGTATTAGAACAATTTAGTTACTAAAGCATGGTCTATATTTTTTGAGAACTAAATCATTTCATCAAGTCTCGCCTTGTCGTGGCATCAATTTATTTGAGTCAATCTTTTATTAACGTAGTTCTACAAAATCGTAGTGTGTATGTGCCTTTGCATCTACCATTTCATTCTTAATAAGGTTATCGATTGAACAAAGAAGGGGGTCGAGAAGAGAAGGGTCAACCACTCACCTTGATTTTTGTTTGAGATGAGAGACTAGTTGGCTGCGCTAGATGGCGCCTATGCGATCACCGAAAATCATATAAGCAACCGATTAGAATACTACGCCATTCAAGAAGTTCGATAAGAATGTGAAGTTCAAAAACGCAAGCCATATAAACCATCGAAAACATTCACAAAAACGTATTCACGAAAACCAAAGCCAAAGAGCAAGTGCAGCATGAAAAGCACAGCAACGGAAGGTCTCTTCCGACTCAGCCGCAGAGTCTATCATCGAGGTGCAACCCGCTGAATATGGGACTTGATTCTGAAGAAGCCTTTCCATAACAAAAAAAATGATCTTAATTCAATCGTTCTCGTTCGACCAATTCAATCGATCTCGATCTATCGGTTCTAACTGAATTGGTAGCGATAGTATTCCTTTCTCGTGTACCCCGTGGGTGGAAACGGGACATGATGTAGGGATGGGGCACTACATCCATGGCCATTACTACCTTCATGTACTCTTCTTTGTACATTCTAAAGTTTGTATAGTAGGCCTCGACAACTCAAAAAGGATTAAGGTCAGGAATTTCCTTCTTAATCTCTCCATTATCATCTACGTACTTAAAGCACTGATGAAGAGTGGATGGCATAATATCATTTTCATGCAACCACGGCCTTTCTAATAATAAATTATAGGAGACGTAGTTGTCAATCACATAGAAGGTGACTTTTGTACGTAGATTGCCAATTTGGACACTCAGGCGGATCTTTCTGAGCGGTTTATTCTTTCGAGAATTGAATCCGAGAATAGTTGTAACCATTGCTGAGAGATTATGGACTAGAATATTTAGAGAATCCAGCACAGTCTTAAGGATTATGCTGAGTGCGGATCCAGGATCGACAAGGATGCGATCCACCCTCATCGTGTTGACGTGCCCAGGGAAGTAAAGAGGTCGATCATGTCGATTGTCCTCCAACAGTATGTCATCCCGGGTGAAGGTGATATTTGGCATGATCTCTATCACAGTATGACATTAAAGGCAGGCTATTGGCTCTTCATCAGACTTCTTGAGATGTGCAAGACAAGCATCGACTTGCATCAGGGCTTCGCTTAATGTTTCTCGATTTTCCTTCAAGAGACGAAGAAGCTCGAAAATCGATAGCCTTGTTGGAATATTGGCTCGTTGAGCCAATATGTCAAAGTTGTAAGGTTTTTGAAGGCCCTACAGTGGGGTCTTTATTAAGTTCTTGTCAAAATGAATCTATTGCTTGCCTTTATCAGCTGCTGTCGGCTTAGAAGGACCCGAGCCAGCTGGTGGAGCTGATATTGGCAGAGCATCAAAAACAGGAGGGAGTGTGACAACTTCATTGGCTTAACCATCTGGGTAATATCTAAGGTAGAGTCTACCAGATCTAGTACCGGTCAAGACTTCTTCGAGAGAGCGGGTGAGAGAGAAACCATGTCACAGGTTTTCACTCATGCTTTGCTCTTGGAGGATTTCTTTTTCTGCTGAAAAATTATGTGATCTATCCCGAATCCCAATCCAACACGAGACATGTTATCTTGGAGTTATAAAGATAAGGGTATCGGAGACCCCTTTCCATTATTCAAGCCTGGGGCTTTCTGAAAGTCATATCTCATATTTATCGTCAGCTCACAAGATTGCTGACTGTATCGATGGAATTTGGGCCGATAGTTGACTTTCAATATTGACATAGCAGTCTCTAAAAAAGATACAGATCCTGCCAGAATGAAAGTAGTCTTCAAAGAAGGAACACGACCATCAAGCGCGGAGTGCTCACTTGAAACCATGTTGCATGATTTGTACTTAGCTGACTTCTTTGATTTAACAGAAGGAATAAACGTCTTCTGTTCAAATTCACCTTTGGCTGTTGATAGTGGCACCAAACCGTCATTTTGTGCCGATGGGAGGTTGACAATTTCATAGTTGCCTTCGAAATCGAGACAACACCATTGGGAACTAACTGAGGAGCAAAGTCTTTGAATTGTAAAGAGATGAAATTAGCTGACATTGTCTTCTTATCCTTTCGGAGGGTGATTGCTTTAGCGTTGATCAACTGCTGGATCTTTCCTTTGAGCACATAGCATGTCCTGGTTGGATGTCCCAGAAACCTGTGACATGCGCAATATTTAGGATTGTCAGTTTTACCTACTTTATCTGGCCATTTGATTTCTGGCAATTAAAGTTTATTGCTTTTGATCAAGCAATCGAAGATGCTCATGATGTCGTCGTCGTCGAAGGAATACTCTTCCTTAGGTCATGGTGCTGCCCTCTGTGGAGGTGTTATCGCTGTAGGTGCTGACTGACTTATATTAATGGCTAAGGCTTCTTTGCCTTTATGATTGTTTTGGTGACTACAGCTGCTGGTAGCAAGGTGCTTATCTTTATCCAGATTACGCATCGGAATACCTAGTTTCTTGAACTTCTCAGTACTGTCATCGGCTGCTCTGGCACTTACTATGAAGGAACCCCAATCTTGAAATTGTGTTGGTCCCATCCACATGCTAACGATAGGTAACAAGTTTGATTTGCATGTATCTATCGTCAATGCGTCCAGAGTACCTAGAGGTATTTTGAGTGCCTCCCGTCGGAAGCGTTCGATGAAACGTTCAGCTGTTTCAGTCGAGTTCTATTTGATTTTCGTAAGGGTGGACATGGTCATGTCGTGAGTCCCTTCTTAGAATTATTTCAGGAATATCTGTTTTAATGATGCGAAGGATGTTATACAACCATCTGGTAGACTTTGGTACCAGTCACAGGCAACACCCGCTAAGCATCCGACGAATACTCTAGTAAGTAAAGCATCATTTTATTGGAGATGGTCAGTCATCATCTCAAAGTGATTGATATACTGACTTGGTGATGTGCTGCTGTCAAATAGCATTATGGTCGACGGCTTGTATTTGGGTGAGAATGGAACTTCCTTCCATTCTGCGGGATAGGGTTGCTCGATCCCTAACTTTTGCAATCCTTCCTTCTGTTTGAAAGATTCAAACTGATTTCATAGAAGCTTGACTGCCTCAAGGGGATCTTCTGATGCTTGAGGAGCAACAAATTGATTCGAAGGATTTGGAGGTGGAACTGTGTTACAAGCAGCACCCCCAACACCAGAATGACTTAGAGTAGCCTGTGCTTGAAGGTGTATGACATCCGGGATCGTAGTGTTTGAAAGAGGCTATGCTCTAAGACCAGTATTGATAGGCACGGAGCCTGCTGCGTATTCTTGGGTTAGAAATGGATTCACAATCGGTGGAATAGCATGTTGTGTCATGATTACTGCGTGTATGCTTGTAACCATGTCAGCCATGGCTTTTATGTTAGCCTCCAGAGCAGCGATTCTTTGATCTTGACTAGCAGAACTGGAAGCGTCTTTCTCTTCGTTCGTCACGTAAGCTTACACTTCTCTGGATACAGAAGATGAACTAGTAGATAAGATTGTCTGATCAGAGTCTTCGTTATCAGCGTCGAAGTCTCGCAGACTGCTACCCCAGGGTTTGAATTGGGAAGATTCCTTTGATTGAGGTCGGTTGGAATTAGGAAGATTCCTTTGACCAAGGAAATCTTGGTTTGTTTATCTTATATTTTGGTAGATCACTTCAGTAGAATCTCGGATCTAACTACGGATTTGTCGCCCTGCAGGTCGTGATGAATTACGTCTCGGGCGTCTTCTACCCCCAATGCTACGAGATGCCACGTTAACTGAAGTGAATAGCAGTTCATCTTCATCCACCAAGATCACATTGGGAGATCGGGAGTGATTGGAGATCGAGAGTAGTTCAAACGGTTGAATACCATACGTTTTCTAGTTTGCAGCAGCACTTGACATCGACTTAATGTGAATGACAATGACATTTGTCATATATAAACATATCATCGTCAACTATCAAGATCATTCTAGGAAAGCCAGAGTAATTCAAGTGGTCAAACACAGACCGTTTGGTTGTCTTACAGCAGCACTTAATTACGATTTCATGATACTGGTTACAGTGATGTTTAGTCTATGGAGTCATCATTGCACGAGATGCACTTGCCGCCTTCTATTTTTGTACAATAAGTTCGTAGAGATCAGGTACATGATAAGAAGAATGAGGAGAAGACAGACTCTGCCTTATTACATTAGGAATATGATGCCTATTCCTAAGCTTTTGTGTTCCCTGCGTGTATAGAGCAGTGCTAAGTTCATTAGCATAAGTAAGTGGGTTTTGGCTCTTAGAAGCCTTCACTGCGCACAAATTAGTGATTAGCGCCGACTGTACTGGGGTCTTCTGGCACGCCATCTAATTCGTTTCTATTCGATGCCTATTAAGATAGGCGCGCATGTCATCTCTAGCACCATTTGATTATTGGTCTGAGATACTTCTAGTCTTCCTTGCTCTGTCCTCGATATGTGCAGAGTAGAAAGATTATGGCACTGGGTTGATTGGTACAGAACAGACTGGCACCAACCAGGTTGTTGTAGAGTAGGCAAGATACTTAGGTGCTCTGCGTGCATTAGCACCGTGCATTTGGCGCGGCATCTATGGGCAGAAGAAAGTGAACTTTGAATATAACCTACTTTATAGGAAGTAGAATTTTGGTTCAGAGATGAATCTTTGGCACTGATTGGCGCAGCAGTGCAATCAAGTAGATTTTCTGCCAAGTCCAGGATTGGGGAAGAGTGGGGAATGGCCATAGGGCGATTTTCCTTGTCTTGAGTAGCAATAGCAGTAATTGGCACGACATTAGACTTTGGAATCCAAATGGCTCGTACCTTATTCTTGGCAGCAACAGCGGTGGCGTGCTTGGCAGAATCGCGCTTGACACCCCCGACGCCAATCATCTGTTCATAAGCAACTTGGTCGAATTCGACGATCAAGGTCTCTTGCATCTTGTTGACCGATGCAGCATCACATTGAGTTGTCACCTTCTCATCGGAGGAAAAAGTCATCCCCAGCAGTGTTGCCATTTTGTTTGTAAAAACAAAAGTTTAAATACAAACTAAGAAAAGAAGAAAAGTGTAATTATTTTTTGGGAAAGTACAACTATAGGAATCTGATCAGAAGACGATCACATTATCCCTTGGACTATGCGATGTCGAAGGTGAAAAGCTCTTGAACGTGCTGCAGCAACTTCTCAGGCGATTATGATCATTAGTGATGTTTGGAAAATGATTTTGAACTCTATTTATAGAGTTTTGAGATAACTGTGAAGTAGTTATCCTGATTGGCGCACAGGTTGATTCTGTACTGGTTGGCGCGCAATCACCCAGTCACGCGAATGGATGGCTTAACTGCATATGATATGTGGCATTTTGTGAGAGAAGAGAGCTTGGTCGTGGACAGTGTTGTGTGTGCGTTCTTCAAGATTAGTGGCATGCGCGCCATCTAACTGCTTTTGGATGATGATTGATTGATTGGCACCAGTACATGAATGGTGTGATCCATTGATTGGCGCCAACTGTCAATTGACGCTAACTGTAGAAAATACTGAGTAGGAAGAGCTTCATCACTTTGTGTTATTGATGAATGGCGTAGAGAAACAAACAGCCGTCATTATGACGAGTCTGACAAAATCTTCTCGAGCGTTGCACGCTCGGGATTCGAAGAGATTTTCATCGACTGATGTGTTGTCTGTCATTATGACTCTCAAGGAAGATTGGCAAGTGGCAGTCCGTGCGATCTAATGGTGGCGTGAATTGGCATTTGGCGCCGTTAGGCATTGGGCGTCATCTGATGAATTAGTCCCAGCACTATCCGTGAATGGCGCGATGCACTATCTTGATATATTTTAGGCTTCTATACTAGGTTACGCTCGTGCAAGACGATTTCCATAATGGCCAATTACAGGCTAAGCGATAAGGTCGTCGCATAGTAGTCCCGAATAGTAAAGTTGAATGAAATAAGATGTATAAAAACAAAATCATCTTTATTGAATAATCAGCAGAATTACAAACGGCACAAGGACAACATTTCAATCACTCAAGCTCACTTTCTCTCTGGATACAAATTACTCTGCTCACTCTCATCTCTCAATACAATAAAACATGCCATTAGTCTTACAACTTGCAGATGATCCGGAAGGTGATGTCCATACATTATGTTTCATATAGGTGAAGACTCCAACGCGGTCGCATGCCTCTAAAAGCCAAGGAACACCATGCCTTAGCACGTCCAAGCGAGCTCCGTCCCGAGCGTGCTGATACCTGAACCTGCACATAAAAACTGGTGGGGTATCAGTACACAACCGTACTGGTGAATGAGCCCCTCGCCCACCCATACAAAACCAATACGTTATTTTAGTGAGTACAACTTATTCTTTTGTGGTCTTTCTAATCTTGTCATAGGATCAACTTCTACCTCCTGATCGAGACGTGGACTGGGTGGCAGTTCCTGCGTTAGAGACCATATGGTTTATATATGGACATATAGGTAACTTTTTTCGTGTTAATTTTTTTTAAAACCGCTCGTTAATGAATTATCAAGCATGAGTTTGACTGGATAAAACGTCACTACTTAAAACCACAAAAAATTGAATCCTCATAATTGGTACTCTAAAAATATCTCATAATCGCTACCATTACAATAGACCCTCAGTGGGGATATTCAATGTTTGTTCCCAACTTTCCAGGGAGATTCTGGATTTTATTCTGACTTGCTTGGGAATGTTGTGAATGTCACTTAGGTGACATGCTAAGGAACACAAGGAATTTTGATATTCGTTCCAGGCTTGATTGGTAATATATTGATATATGTTTGGCATGCTGAGGCCATTTTGTTGGTGAATATGTTTACTCAACAACTTTCTTTACATGAGTTCTCAAAATAATATTATTCGCCTGGTTGAATGCTTCTCGAGCCGTTGGATCCTGACTAAGCATAGTACTTCTTCATAAATTTGTCACTGATAGACATTATCAGGATATTATCTTTTGGTTTGGCAAGTCAAAGTATGTACCGTTTGAGTATATAGTTTCTACAGCATATTGTTGGTGCTAAAAAAATGACCAAGTTTTGGTCTGAACAATTTCTGTATTATAGAGAAAGTCACTCTTAAGTGCAAAAGATTGTCACTCTCAAAATAGTACAAATTGGCTTAGCAGGGTATTTTCACGCATAAATGACAGCAAAGTGTCTTTCATATAGCATTTATGTGTAGGGTGCTTTTGCACATAGTGAGAGCAGCTACCCACAATTAAGAGTTTGTCAAAGATTGAAGCTGAGAAAACTTTTCATGTGTAAATCATAAATGGTTGTAGTGCCAACTGTTTTGCAATAGGCTAAGTTTGACATCATTCAAACACAATAGTGCTTTATGCTTAAAAACTGTAATGCTTAAGACAGACTCGTTCACACTAAAATCTTCACAAAGAAGGCCCTCTATGTGGACAACATGTGTTGCAGCAAGTGTCAATGTGTCAAAAATATGAAAATGCTCAAGACTACCACATTTAAGCGCAGCAGTGCTTTGCGTTGAAAATTTTCTCATTAAGAGCTATGGTCAGGTTTTGGGTCCCCTTAACAATGCAACGTAAGCACGCCCCGCTGGTGCACAGGGGCCCGCCCGGTTGGAACTGCAGGTGTCCGATCCAGGGTGCCACTCTCTATGGGTGGAAGTGGGGGCGCATTTGGGGGTTTCTATTTTTTGTTTTTTCTTTCCTATTTATTTATTACTTAAAAACCTACTTATTAAAAGGATTTCTACACTAAATAAATCGAAATAAATATCAAATGGATTCCAAAATTTCTAAAATGTTAAGGGAAACTCTAATATAGTATAACAAGTCAACCATAAAAGTTTATGATCAAAATAGATACCTATGCTCTTATTAAAAATTCTAGAGCTTAACTTCTCATGCTTGTCACCTTATGAGTAGAATTGCTTGGTGTCGTCGATAGTTAAATATAGATATGTTACTTGCTGTTGACATTATAAAATGATTGCTTACTCAAATTGCTTGTACTTGGATTAGTTTAGCTCTGATATTTCTATCCTGCTTGGATTTGAAATTCTGAGGACGAAATTTTTCTAAGGAGGATAGAGATGTCACTTCCCGTTCCCAGAATACGTATTTTAAATGCATGTACTGCTTAAATGTATTTATTTAATATTTACCATGTATTGTTCTGTATTTAAATTCCTTTAATTTCACGTTAATTATTTTTTCTGTATTTTACTTTCTCCATCTTTATTCTCTGCTTTTACTTTGCTTTTGGGTTCGGCCCGAGTTGGTTTATTTTCCGACCTTGATGGTTCAACATGAACCCAACTCCCCACCTACCACCACTCCTTCATTTAGAGCCCCAAAACCCTTTCTCTCTCTTCATTACTCACATTTACTTCTCCTTCTTCATCCTTCCTTACTCTTCCACCCACCCATTTGGAGAGGCAAGTACATCTTGTACGCCATGAGGGATTTCATGTATCCCTATTTACTTTTAGTCTATGTTGTTTATCTTCTCTTCCTCTACAAGTTTAGGTCTTGAAGTTCTTGATTTCCATGGATGGTTGGGCGTAGATCTAAGTTTTAAGTTTTGGTTTTTTATACGGATTTTGTGGTTTTGATCTATCAAACTTTGTTGTTTTCGAAAATAAGTGGTTCCATGTTGTAGAGAATTCAATTCTACCAAAGTTTGGCTTTTGAAAAGTTAGATTTCGACTTAATTTGAGGAAGTTATGGCCAAAAGTATTTTTCGTCATTTCTATGTTCATCTGCCAGCCCAAATTCTGGCCGCATGAGCAAATTCTGGCCGCATGAGCAATTTCTGGCCGCATGAGCAAATTCTGGCCGCATGAGCAATCTAGCCCATAATGCCTTTTGGCTGATTCTGTCCCGAATTTGGCATTAATTTACATTGATTATTATCTTGGCATTAATTAACACTGATTGATTTGATTAATAATTGATCATACGTTCCTAGATGGAACTAAGAGACTGGCTAGTCGTCTTATTAAATTGAATGAATGAGACACATTCATATGAACTACAAACTATTGCAATCGACTGGCTGATCCCGAATATTGGCATATAGATACATGCAGGCTTCAATTTATTTATTTATTTTACAAAAGCAGCATATGTACTTTATGGTCAAGGTAATTATTATTTCGTGGCTAGTTCTGATTGTTGTATTACGCTATGTAAGACCTACAACCTAACCGCACGGGTATCATTGTAGAGTTGTGCATATCGTACCCCGTACGAAAGTACTCATTATGAATGACCATGATCCACGGCATGGGATTTCACTTAACATAGAGGCTATTAAGTTAAATAAAATAATGATTGCATGGAGAGAATAGATTCCCGAGTTCTTATATGGCAGCCCTCTTTGGGACTATTAAGTGCCCGACAGGCCGGCTGGTTGCACATAGTAAGAACTGAGGAATCCTTATCGCATATTTCCAGGGTAACCTGGAACTCACAGTAGCAAGTCGTAGTAGTTGCATGGCCGTTCAAGTTGACTTGTTTGTGTATTGTACCTACCCTGTTAACTAACTGAGATGATCAGAATATTAGGACACGACGGGCCAACTTCTGTCCTTGTTTGGTTGGGAGGTTGGTTCGAAGTGTCGTGATGTTATGTGAATCCCAGTAGCACGCAAAGATCTATTTATCATATTTTTTATTACTGGTTTTTAATTTCTCATATCGTACTTCCTTGCGGTACTTGCTATTAGATGTCTAACCTCTATGGTTTTGCATGGCCAGATTTAGAGCCAGTCCCCGAGGGCTCAGCTTACTTCCACCTCCAAGATGGTCAATACTAGAGGGATGATCGCAGGAGGAGTCGAGTGGGTTCCTTACTTCCCCGCTCGTTTTGTGAATTACTTTATACTTTGTTATTTGGCATCGACATGTTAGTCGGATTGTCTGGTATTTTGTCACGCCCCAGAACCAGAATACTGGAGAGCGGGGGAATGACTCAGCCAGTTACGTATTACGGGTAGATGAATACCGTATAATACGATCAATGTTGTCTAAAAGACGAAGGGGTGCATACTACATGAAAGTCTCACTATGGTCATTTCACATCTATTCTCTCAATCATTCAAATAAGAAACAGAAATAGAGAACATGTAAGATAAAGCAGTAAGGCGTCCCAAACGCTCAGTCAAAATGTTCTTGATATCTGGCTTTACAAAACATAGCCAGATGATGTAGCAAAGTGTACACAATTGTTATCAGCTGCAGTCTGACTTAGTTACAATTATGTAAGAGTAAGTACAAGACAATCCGACTAACATGTCGGTGCCAAACGGCAAAATATAAAGTAAATAACAAAACGAGCGGGGAAGTAAGGAACCCACTCGAGTCCTCCTGTGATCATCCCTCTAGTTGTAATGCCCTGAATCCATTGCGGAGCACGGTATGGGCTAGCGGCCGAATGGCCGAGTCGGATGAGAATTGGGGAAACTTTACCAGGATCGCGGGATAATAAATTGAAATCCTTTCCTCGTTATGGATTGGACTCTTTTGAAATGATGCCCAAGATGCAGTGGCGCGCATCTTGGGGGAAGAGTTCTATATAAGAGTCGCTTGCCCCGAGACCGTTGCCCTGCTGGTTTTCGATGTCGCTTTTGCTGTTGGCTTTTGTGTGCGTTTTCGTGATTATTTTCGATGAATGTTTTCATGGATTTACTTTCACCGTCTACGCATTTCATATCAAATAACTGAGAGAAAGAGAAGAAGTATGCTGACCAGATGTTGGTGCCAATGCAGGTGCTAACGCGGTGAACCTAGGGTGACGTTGCGTGGAAGACCTCTTTCTCTCGACAATTCACCAACAAGTGAGTGGCTTTGATCCTTCGACGATCCTTGATCTTCGCGCATAACAATGGTAGACTTGTTATTGCGTTCGGTGCTTAATAAAAGATGCCTAGTAATAATACGGAAAAAGATAATGAAAGATAAATTATCACATGGCTAGGCTTATGTTGCAAATCGAATGATGCTCGTATGCTATATGAATTGTTAACAGGTGATGCAAAGACCCAAGTATTGGGCGGTAAGTATATCGAACTTCGGTTCGAAAGAATGGGTTACAAATGAATAGTCCCTTGGTTGGATGAACGAATATACGAGCCTATGGCTCAAGGCAAGTTGGTAAGATGGAAGATGGGAAAATGGCAAGATGAAATGAGAACTACGAATATGTGTGGAAGATGCTATTATCATGCATGTCGTGTCTCTTATTAGTTAAGTTGCATTGCATGCATGGTCATGGACAACTTGTATACAAGGTAGTTCCCAGAACGGTAATCCGCGGCCACGGACCCGGTTCGTCCTAGGGGGAACAAGGAATTATGTCGACGTACTGGCATCGGTAAACGGGACTTGCAGTGGGGCTAGCTACCAGCACTGCAAGGGCGCCGTTGTACCAAGTAAGACGGTCCAAGATGGCGTGTCGCCAGTGACCTTTATATAGACAGGTGGCATAGCTAACATTGTCTTATGCAGGCAGAGTAAGTGGTATTCATAAATATGTACAGGGATGGCTTTCGACCGTGGGTAAGATTCACCAAATTGGTGATCAATATGAACTGCTTATGTTAGATCAACATGAATTGCTTATGTTTCTAACATCACTGTATGCTCCTTATATTTCTCATCAAATATATGAATTGTTAATGGACCCTAAGGCAAGATAGAAAGAATACAAATCAATAGTGAACATTCATGTAATTTTACTACTGTTGATTTATAGTGAGATTGGTTACGGCCGCTCACCAGTACATATGTGGCAATGTACTGACCCTCGTCTCCACAGGTGCCGGGAACCTAGTGGATAATCATAGACGCTGAAGGCTTGCTGTCCGACTCTTTAGAAGCTTCGTACACCTTGAAGTTTCCACTTGAAGAAGAAGGTATTTTGCTGAAGGTGGTTATTGCCGCATTATTAATAAAGGGATATGATGTATGGAACAAGTTGTATCTCATTTCAATATTTCTGCAAGTTGTAGCCAAGTTTGGCCTTTCATCTCGGCTGTTTGAGAGCCTTATGTTTATGCAATTTAATTTCAAAGATATCAATAAAGAACTTATTTCAGATCATATCTGTGTTGCCAAAACTTCTTTATCATCCGCTGCGAATCTCTATTCAAAAATGCCTCTTTTATAAAAGGAACACGAGCACGCCTTGTACAAGTGCAATTCCAGACTTGTACGGCATCACGCCTTAGCGAGGACGAACGATTCGACGTGAATCTAAGCGGAGGCGAACGATTCCCGAATCGGGGCGTGACACTAGTATTGACCATCTTGGAGGTGGAAGTAAGCTGAGTCCTCGGGAACCGGCTCTAAATCTGGCCATGCAAAACCAGAGAGGTTAGACCTCTAATAGCAAGTACCACAAGGAAGCACGATATGAGGAATTAAAACCAGTAATAAGAGAATATGATAAGTAGATCTCTGCTTGCCACTAGGATTCACATAACATCACGACACTTCGAACCAACCTCCCAACCAAACAAGGACAGAAGTTGGCCCGTCATGCCCTGACATTCTGATCATCTCAGTTTGGTAACAGAGTAGGTACAGCACACAAACAAATCAATTTAAACGGCCATGCAACTACTACGGCTTGCTACTGTGAGTTCCAAGTTATCCTGGAATTATGCAATAAAGGATTCCTCAGTTCTTACTATGTACAAGCAAGGCTAGTTTACCCAGTCAATCAATTGTGCCAATCATGAATTAGACGAGTCCCAGCGGGACGTCCGTCATCAATATACAATATACAATATACAATAGATAATATAACCAGATACCGCTCCCTGCCCGTGTGGCAGATTTGCAGTATCTGTGGGGACCAACCGGCCTGTCGGGCACTACTAGTCCCAAGAGGGCTGTCATGTAAGAACTCGGGAATCCATTCTCTCCATGCAATCATTATTTTATTTAACTTAATAGTCTCTACGTTGAGTGAAATCCCATGCCGTGGATCATGGTCATTCAATTGAGTACTTTCGTACAAGTACGATATACCCAACTCTACAACGATACCCGTGCGATCAGGTTGTAGGTCTTACATAGCGTAATGCAACAATCAAAACTAACCACGGAATAATCATGCCTTGACCATCAAGTACACATGCTGCTTTGGTAGAAAAATAAATAAATAAATTGAAGCCTGCATGTGTGCCTGTATGTCAATATTCGGGATCGGCCCATCGATTATAATAGTTCATAGTTAATATGAACGTGTCTCATTCATTCAATTTAATAAGACGACTAGCCAGTCTTTTAGTTCCAACTAGGAACGCATGATCAATTATTAGTCAAGTAACAGTCGGGGTCAATTCGTGACAAGGCATAAAAGTCAAAT
Organism: Iris pallida; assembly: GCA_029216955.1. Classification (NCBI taxonomy): domain Eukaryota; kingdom Viridiplantae; phylum Streptophyta; class Magnoliopsida; order Asparagales; family Iridaceae; genus Iris; species Iris pallida. The sequence goes on along the minus strand of JANAVB010022999.1, from coordinate 12,543,890 downwards.
TAGTATTAAGCATGGTCGAGTCCATAACTAGTATAAAATAGTTGGTAACATATTCTTGAAGCCAAGAAAAAGATCTACAAATTTCATGTTGGGAGTTGGAAGAAATTCTAGCCACAATTCCGTCAATTAGGACATATAACAGTCAGAAACAACCAAAATAGGCATTAAGCGGCCTATTCTGCGACATGCATGTGGACTAACTGCGACATGCGGCTCATGCGGCATATGTGACATCATATGCGGCTACTACGACATGCGCATACTGCGACATGTGTCTCATGCGGCTCATTCGCGAAACCATATGCGGCTACTGCGACATACGCCACATGCAACATGCGCCTACTGCGACACCATATGCGCCTACTGCGACATGCACCTCATGCGGCCAACTGCGGCATCATATGCGCCTACTGCGACATACGCCTCATACAACATGTGCCTACTGCGACACTATATGCGCCTACTGCGACATGCGCCTCATGCATCTCAACTACGACATCATATGCGGCTACTGCGACATACGCCTCATACAACATGCGCCTACTGCGATACCATATGCGCCTACTGCGACATGCGCCTCATGCGGCTCAACTGCGACATCATATGCGGCTACTGCGACATACGCCCTATGCAACATGCGCCTACTGCGACACCATATGCGCCTACTGCGACATGCGCCTCATGCGGCTCGACTGCGACATTATATGCGGCTACTGCGACATACGCCCCATGCAACATGCGCCTACTGCGACACCATATGCGCCTACTGCGACATGCTCCTCATGCTGCAGATGAATACAGAACGAACAAAAATACTTGGCCATAACTTCCACAAAATAAATCAAAATCTAACTTTTCAAAAGCCAAACTTTAGTAAAACTAAATTCTCTACAACATGGAACCACTTATTTTCGAAAACAACAATGTTTGATAGATCAAAACCCTAAAATTCATATGAAAACCCAAAACTTAAAACTTAGATCTACACCCAACCATCCATGGAAATCAAAAACTTTAAGACCTAAACTTGTAGAGGAAGAGAAGATGAACAACATAGACTAAAAATAAATGGAGATGCATAAAATCCCTCATGGTGTGCAAGATGTACTTGCCTCTCAAAATGGGTTAGGGTTTGGTGGAGGAGTAAATGTGAATGAATGAAGAGAGAGAATGAAAGAAGAAGTTTTATATCAAGGTTAAGTGGATCTCCACCATTCATTCTCTCCACAAATCCAAGCCACCCATTCCTTTCCATATTGAACCAAACCACACCAATTTGGTTTACCATGAACCGAAATGAACCAAGAGCCAAGAAAAAGCAGAAAATAAAATACAGGAAAATTAATAAGCGCAAAATTGAAGAATTTAAATACAGAACAAATATATGATAAATATTGAATAAATACATTCAAGAAGTACACGTATAAAATACTTATCCTGGGAACGGGGAGTGACATATTTACTTTTACATAATTGTAACTAAGTCAGACTACAGCTGATAACAGTTGTGTATACTTTGATACATCATCTGACTATGTTTTGTAAAGCCAGATATCAAGAACATTTTGACTGAGCATTTGGGACGCCTTACTGCTTTATCTCACATGTTCTCTGTTACTATTTCTTGCTTGAATGATTGAGACAATAGATGTGAAGTGACCATAGTGAGACTTTCATGTAGTATACACCCCCTCGTCTTTTAGACAGCATTGATTGTATTATACGGTATTCATCTACCCGTAATATGTAGCTGGCTGAGTCACTCCCCCGCTCTCTGGTATTCTGGTTCTGGACGTGACAAGGTTTTAGTGGTGGCCCATGCAGGTGTGGTTTCAGACTTGTAGGGTGTTTTGATTTATAGGATATCTCAATCACACATGTTCCCCCTTGATCTTATGATTCGTTGATTCTCAACTCTAGCTTGACATTCCGGTATCCCTTGACTACATTGATCCTTCACGTCCGGTTGTTTAATTGCTCTCTTGTCCCTTTCCATAGGGGCACTTCGTCTGCATCTGTCAGGACTGGACAGCAACAATAAGGACAGCATGGACAACCTGACCAGGTTGGCCAGCTACAAGGGCCAGTACTACCTCAAGAGACTATCCAAGAAGAAGTGATAGTGGAACCACCAGCCGGACCGTAGTATCCGGAGGTTCCTACACCGCCCATAGTTCTACCGACCCCTGTGGAAGTGGACACACCAGCCCTTCTGGAGATCATGAGAGGGATGATGGCTACTCAGCAACATCAGATGTTAGCCCAGCAGCGCATGCACGTTCAGTTACAAGAGCAGAATGTATTACTCAACCAAGGGTTGCAAACGGCTTTGGAAAGAGGGGCAAGGACAGATTCAGGAGCATCCACCAGGTTTTATAAGTACAACCCCCGCCGTTTCGAGGGCACGGAAGATGCCATCTCAGCAGATGCATGGCTTAAGGATATTGAGGCTATTTTGACAGCAGCTAAGTTGTCAGCGGAAGAACGTGTGGATCAAGTGAAGTTGTTACTTCATGATCTCGCACGTGATTGGTGGGAATCAGAGGAGGTAGGCATCAAACGTCCTGTTGCTTGGGACGATTTTACTGCAAAGTTCAAGACAAAGTACTATGGAGTTGTGGTGCAGTTCAAGCTACAACAAAAGTTTATCAACCTCAAGCAGGCCGGCAAGACGGTAGATGCCTATGCAGCAGAGTTCTGCAGATTGAGCAGGTTCGCCCTAGAGATGGTAGCAACAGAGAGCCATGAGGTTTCAGCAAAGGTTTTATCTTGAGCTCTTGCAATTGATAGAGGGGCACAATTACCAGACTTTCGATGAAGTATTGACGGCAATTCGAAGGCATGAGATCACCATTCAGAGGATTGCAGCAAGGACTGGGGGTCAGAAGAGATCCTGTGAGCATCCTGAATTTCGGGTTGATTTTTTTTATTTTACTTTCTGATTGATTTAATTTCAATAAATAATTATTCTGTTTATTTATCCTTAAGTGTACTTTTCCGTGCCTTTGATATTTGGAGTGTTAGGGATGTTCAACTCTGGAAACCTTCTTCACGAGTTTTGTAGTGGACAGGATTACCTTCATGATGGTATATAATGTCCCATCCAAACTTGTTCCCTTGTACTCTTTCTGCTTCGCACAACTTCGGATCGATTAGACCATTTGATCATTAATTATTTTTTCCACTCTTTTCCTTGATCATTATTAGCACGTTATCGTGACTTTTAATTTGGGAGCACAAGACTAGTCATTTTCTTGAAACCAACTCATCATGCATGATCTACTCGAGACACTCTTCACCATTGACCTTCGTGTCCCACTCAGACACACCATTTTGTGCTCCATTCGCTTTGTACAACTTTTCTGACACGTGACCCGGTTTTATTTCATCCCACGGTGTCACATTTATTTTCCAACTCGATTTGTGGGTACCCTGTCGACCAAAATCTGTCAGCCCCAATTATGGACATGGTCTACTTTGAGCCTACTACCCGCATAACACTTGTGTCCTATTTATTGGAATTTCTATGTGCTACTTATTTACCCATAATCATCAACACCTAATTTTAATTCGATTATTGCATAACGTCTGATTTTGACCCAATCCGACTCTACCAAGTCCAGCCCAGCTTCGTGCTACCCTCAATCATGACACCCTCAGCCTCATTATCCTTGAAAAAAATCAGGTACTCATTTTACCTATTTTTAATATTTAATAGAAAATTTTCCATTGATTTTGATTCCCTTGGAATAACCTATTTTCTCTATTTAATCCTAGCCCTCAATTTCACATGTTATCATCACCACCCTACAAACTTTTTCGCACTCTCACAATTCTTTCCCCCAACAGCCGGCCCTAACTCCCATGTTACTTTTCTCTCTCCTCTTTTATTAATACCATTATTCACTCTCTTTCTCTCTCTCCCACTCTATTCTTTTTTTTCTCCACAAAAACACACACACACAGCAGCCCCTGGCCGAGCCCGACCTCGCCTCCACCTAGGTCGAGCTCGGCCCAGCATCACCGCCGGCCACCCTGATTGGCCGTCGGTCGCACCACCACTCCACCATCCCCTTTTCTCCTCCTTCCTATTGAACAACCCATCACCACCATCGATAACACCACCCGCACCACGTTAGCCCACCTTCGCCTCCACCGTGCGACGCCCCGGCCATGCACAGCGCCAGCTGCATGCCGCCCGCCTCCGTCGGGCTATGCTGGGCCAGCTGCACAGCCTCCCGCAGCAGAACAGCAAATGCTGTGCGCATCTGCCGGCCGGAAATGGCCTTTGGGCGCGCATTCGGGCAGTACAGCGCCGCCGTGGCCGGTCGCCGCCGCCATGGCTGGCCTCCTCCGTCGTGGACGAACACCGGCGACCCTTCCTGGGTCCGCCTCTCCTCCTCCAGCGTGACGTATAGACGATTTGTGCGTTTCGCACGACGTTCCGTCGTGACGCGCGTGGAATCAAGTCCGTTTTGGCGCCCCGTAGCAGCAACTTCGTGCACGATTTTTGAGAAATCCGACCGTTAGATCAATAATTTCTTTGCTCCGTCGCAATCTTGGTATATCCACCTTCACTCCTGTCAATTTTCATTCGTTGATTTTGTCGTTTGATACATCAAAACCGGCCACCAAGTTGACCGTTTAAATTATATTAATTTTGGATAGTTTCGTGGGGTCAACTTCGTCAGCTTGTACCTCCTCCATCGCAGCTCCGTTTGGCATGCTACTAGTTTCTGTACGAAGCTGGTATAACCCTCTTGCTACCCCTCCAGTTTTGTTTTATTGTGAGCTTGTTTGATTGGTTGAATTCGACGCCAAAGTTGGCCGTCCGAATTCGTAATTTCTAACTTGTAAAATTCCATTTTAGAACATGGGACTCCAGATTTCATTTCTGACACCGCCATTAGACTCGTGGCTTCGTTCTGACATATTTTCATATAAAGTTTGTTAGATTTGGAGGACGTGGGCCCTGGCACATTTTTCGGTACAAAGTGGGTCCCACAGCCCGGGTCAACGGGACTTTTTGACGCCGGCTCATCGGAATCAAATTCCGGATATATCGTTGAGTTCGTATCATCATTCTGGACTCGTTGACATATAATTTGCTAGGTTTTGGTGGACATTGGATCCGACACGCTTTTTGGTGCAAGTCGGATACCAATATCCGGGTCAACAGGTCATTTTGAGATCGGCTCATCGGAATCCAATTTCGGATATATCGTTGAGTTCGTATCGTCATTCTGGACTCGTTGACATGTAGTTTGTTGAGTTTTGAGAACATTGGCTCCGGCACGCATTTCCGTGCAAATCGGAATTCTAAATTCTGGTCAACGGACCAAATTGAGATCGGGTCAACGGAATCCAATTCTGAAGATACTGTTGCGTTCGTATCGTCATTCTGGTTTTGTGGATATATAATTTGTTCTATTTTATAGACTTGTTTTCTTGTACGTATTTCGGTGCAAAACGGCTCCGACACGGATACCGTTTTGACCCGAAATTACCTTTTTGCCCTTGTGTCCAAATTGGACCGATGGGTAGGCTATCCTAGCTAATTTGACTATTCTGGACACGTTGACGATGTTTATTTCATCATCCAACAATGTTTGTTGATAATTTCTCTGAGTTTAACCTTTTTATAATTTATTAATAATTAATTCTTATAATGTTCGTATTTCGGGATTAGTACAACGGAACTGAGCTCAGTCAATTCCAGTGATCTCACATCGCTGAAATTGATAAGATAGACACGTGGATCACTATAATAAGATTATCAACTTTATCGTTGATCATCTCATCTCGATTTGTATGTCGTAAGTTTCGACGTACGAATAACGAAGTACACTTTATATCTTTAATAATTAGACTAGAATTGACCCTGTTTGACCAGAGTTGACCAGTTGACCCAAAGTCTACTGTAAGTCAACACTTGACCTAGATTGACTAGATTATTGACCGGAGTTGACTTAGAGTTGTTTTGACTTGGAAGAACCTAGGATAAAATATAGATTGCTTGTAGAGATTTATTTATTATAACTTGAACACCTTGTAACCTGTGTTGCTTTAAATAGGACTATGTGGCTTCAGTTGGACCCCTATACTTATCAGCTGTTCAGGTTATCAGGCGAGTACATTCTCTGATCATTTCATATCCTGTTAGAATTATTTTTCTGCTTTAGATTACTTTACTTGATGCTGTCACGTTGGTAACACAGATTAGTACTATATGGATCCATTCTTGAGATATTATCCCCTCAGGGAGCATCGTATACTACATGTTCTGTGCGTTTCACTTACATGGTGTATCACTATGCTTCACGATTCTTCGATCACTTGTGACATGTACTCTCATGATCACAGAGTCTTCCCAGAATCACCCTATTTATGGGCATTCCTAGAATTACCCCATTTATGGGCATTTCCAGAATCACCCATTTATGGGCTATCCATGTATCACCCCTTGTGGGCCTTTGCATGGAATCATAACATAACCTGGCTGGATCCTTGTGTATTGATTAGGGGTACGGAAGAGTAGAAGTAGACATGTGAATAATATTCAAGTAGTGCAGTTCCCAGAATCACTCCATAGTATAGTTCCCAGAATCTCCTATGCCATTCACATGTTTATATTGTACTCTGACTCACTAGCCACTGTTAGTTCTCTACTTATAGTAGATATTTCTATTACAGTTCTCTCTCTGTGTTTATATACTATTTTCTTCAGATCCTGTATCTTACTTTACTACATGATTATATTTTCTAACCTGCTATGATTTGTTGAGATGTACTGTGCTCGCTCCTGTCCTGACTGGACCTGTTGATAAATTTTACAGATAGCTTGGAGGTTGCCTGCTAGCCTAGAGGAGACACATTAGAGGTTGTTTAGTTAGCTATTTTCAGTTGTCTAGAGTTGTATTTACTTTATGGATTACTGTATTTGAGCTTTGAGACGTATTTCTGGGTTTGTGTATCTTAGACACTTAGACTTCTATCTACTGTATCTCTTTTGGATTTCATGTTTTATCTATCTTCCATTATGCTCTACCTTAGATGTGATTGAGTTTACATTCTGCTATGTCACCCCCATTCGGGAAGTATAAACTGTTTAGCCTTATACTGTTAGATGCATGAGACCTAGGACAGCGTTCTACCACAGAAACTGCGGCGTAGGCTGGACGTACCCACGCCTCGTGCCCTAACTCTAGGGTGCGGGTCATGACACGTTTTTAGTGGTGGCCCATATAGGTCGAGTTTGTATAGTGGTATTCGAACTAGAGTACCACTACAGCCTGCAGTAGGAATAGGATATATTTTTGAAGATACTCAATCACAATTAGGATCCCTTGAGAGATTCCTGGGATGACCCTTGAGAATCTTGTTTAACTCTGATTTGAAAACTATTTTTTTTCCTTGATTTAATTTATCTTTACTTTCTGTTGTTGAATTTGATTTTGATGGATTATTTTTGAATTTGAGTTTGTATTTATTGATTTTGATGAAGATTGTTGAATTTTAAATCTTGATGTTAGCTATAGCATCCGAGTTTGTAATTATATGATTTGAAGGATTTTTGTTCATTTTTGAATCTTGATGTTCATTGATAAATTTAATTTTTGGGTATTCATTGTTGATTTAAATTAATTTTTGTCAAGATAAAATTATATGGGCTAGGTCATCTAAGTTTTGAAATCTAGTCTTCTATAGTCACATTAGCCAGCATGGTGAGGATATATAGTATGATTTTGGATATATTTCTCGGGTGTGGGAATTTAAGATTTTCGCAGCCAAGCTAGCGGCATCGCAAAAATGTTAAATACCATAATTCTAGAGGTATGTGCCTAAGTCGAGGACTCTGTGATTATCGTAGCCTTGCTTACTAGTATGGCGAGGATTTAGAGTACCATAATTGTGGATAGACGCATATGATTATCAGATTGTACCTTAAATATTTTCGAACATGTTTTCTCTACTTTTGTTTCTGTCCTTCAAAAAAAAAGGAATTATTACTTGTTGTTTTGTTTTGCTTCTCATTATTTAACTTAGGAGCAGGTTTAGCTATTTTATAAACCTTTGTGTAACTTCTTTCTATGAATTTCTTCTTAATACAATGAATCAATGATTTTGCTAGACTTATTTTGGATTTGATATTTCAGCTCTGGGTTTCAAAATGGTTCCTTCTTTTAAACAGATGAGCAAAACAGATTTTATCATTATTTCTTTCTTGCTATTATTCTTGTATTAAATAATAATAATAATAAAACTGTCTTGATTACATCAATCACCTACTTTGCAATTTTGGTAGGAATCTAAATGTTGGTCTTGATGTAGAATTTGATTTTTATATTGGGACATGAGAATATATATATAGTGGACACAGACTCTTTGCCTGACACGTATGCATGCTACACTTGATTTCCCACCTGCCTAAATACATATTAATATGTTATTGATGTTTAAATTGTCAAAATCCCAATATTTCTGGTTCTCTGCTTTTTCCAGTTTAAATTCATAATTCAAATATAAATTTCATGTTATTAGTTATGTTTATATCACGGCACATGTACGTTATACGTGGGGTATCAATTCAAAAAAAAATTTTAGTAGAGTTTTGTGTTTGAATTTGTCAAATCTAAGACTGTGTGCATATTAACCCTTAATACGGGATTCCAAATGTTTAGTTCAATTTGCCATTTTATTTTTTTATGTAATATTTAGAGCTGTGTACATTGTTGTATGTAGGGATACAATGTTAGGTTTCATATTCTTACATTTAGGTTGTGATAAACATTGGGTTGGTCTGATGTTCGAATTTTTCCAAAATCCTAAAACTGAATACATGTTAATATTTTTATATTAATTTCAAATGTTTAGTTCACTTTCAGATTTAATATGTAATATTGAACTGTATGCATAGATAAATGTATGGATAGTATGTTAGGGTTTTATTTCCATCAATTTAGGTTGTGTTAGGAGCATTGAGTTAGTTGTGATGTTCAAACCCTAAATTCTGAAACTGCATTATGTTAATATTGCACTGGTTTAAATGTTAGCTTATTTTCAGATTTTATATGTAAATGCTGAACTAAAACTGGAGTTAACCTTTCAATACTAAGCTATAACCCTGTACAAGGACACACACACCCTAACTTAGTATACACTGCCATGTAAATCTAACCTTTCCTCTCTATGTTATGTTTATATACCTGTATAGATATATATATAGAGTTTATGCATACATGTTATAATGTATATAGATACATAACTAAATCTCTATCTCTCAATATATATATATGGTTAGCCATGCACGTTATGAGTAAATAGGTTGTGTGTTGTAGATTGTTTAACTAATATGCCATGAGTAGTGTAACTGGATAGCTATTGTTTTGAAACCCAAATCCTCCTATACTCTTCATGTATATTTCACATACACCCATGCCTACTATCTAACCATATGAACATGTCCATATATACCCATACACACACGAACCACATAACCTTTACATAATGCTAGCTTTTCCCTCTCTAACACACCCTCTATATATATACATATTGTGATTGCATTTCCATGTAAGTGACTTTCATTCCTTAACTTTTGATTTTGATTTTTCTGAACCCTTTATAGATAATTGGTAGTTACCTTTCTTTATCTTTTTATGATGATACCAGTTTTCGTGTAGAATGGTAGACTGCCTTACAGTTTTGATGATTTGTTATTTCTGTATCTTTTCTAGTTTAGCACCCTAGACTGCTTGTGTTTTGATACCCTATGACCGTTTTGGTTTAGCATGAATAGTATACCTAGATGAGACTTTCACTACCACCGTTTGTCATGACCCTGTATGTCGTCCTTTTTAATCACATGATTTGTTTAAGTTCTGGGACTTGATTGTGGGGGTTTGACCTAGAAGGAGCACGAACATTTTAATTTCGATGACGAAATTTTTATAAGGTGGGTAGGATGTGAGCACCCTGAATTTTGGGTTGATTTTTTTATTTTACTTTCTGATTGATTTAATTTCAATAAATAATTATTCTGTTTATTTATCCTTAAGTGTACTTTTCCGTGCCTTTGATATTTGGAGTGTCAGGGATGTTCAACTCTGGAAACCTTCTTCACGAGTTTTGTAGTGGACAGGATTACCTTCATGATGGTATATAATGTCCCATCCAAACTTGTTCCCTTGTACTCTTTCTGCTTTGCACAACTTCGGGTCGATTAGACCATTTGATCATTAATTATTTTTTCCACTCTTTTCCTTGATCATTATTAGCACGTTACCGTGACTTTTAATTTGGGAGCGTAAGACCAGTCATTTTTTGAAACCAACTCATCATGCTTGATCTACTCGAGACACTCTTCACCCTTGACCTTTGTGTCCCACTCAGACACGCCATTTTGTGCTCCATTTGCTTCGTACAACTTTCCTGACACGTGACCCGATTTTATTTCACCCCACGGTGTCACATTTATTTTCCAACTCGATTTGTGGGTACCCTGTCGACCAAAACCTATCAGCTCCAATTATAGACATGGCCCACTTTGAGCCTACTACCCACATAACACTTGTGTCCCATTTATTGGAATTTCCATGTGCTACTTATTTACCCATGATCATCAACACCTAATTTTAATTCGATTATTGTATAACGTCTGATTTTGACCCAATCCGGCTCCACCAAGTCCAGCCCAGCTTCGTGCTACCCTCCATCATGACACCCTCAGCCTCATTATCCTTGAAAAATATCAAGTACTCATTTTACCTATTTTTAATATTTAATTGAAAATTTTCCATTGATTTTGATTCCCTTAGAATAACCTATTTTCTCCATTTAATCCTAGCCCTCAATTTCACATGTTATCATCACCACCCTACAAACTTTCCCATACTCTAACAATTTTTTCCCCCAACAGTCGGTCCTAACTCCCATGTTATTTTTCTCTCTCCTCTTTCATTAATACCATTATTCACTCTCTTTCTCTCTCTCCCACTCAATTCTTTTTTTTCCACAAAAACACACACACACAGCAGCCCCTGGCCGAGCCCGACCTCCCCTCCACCTAGGCCGAGCTCCGCCCAGCCTCGCCGCCGGCCACCCTGGTCGGCCGTCGGTCGCCCCACCACTCCACCAGCCCCTTTCCTTCTCCTTCCCATTGAACAACCCATCACCACCATCGATAACACCACCCGTACCACCTTAGCCCACCTCCGCCTCCACCGTGCGACGCCCCCGCCGTGCACAGCACCGCCCGCGTGCCGCCCACCTCCGCTAGGCTAGGCTGGACCAGCTGTGCAGCCTCCCGCAGCAGCACAGCAACTGCTGTGCGCATCTGCCGGCCGGAAATGGCCTTTGGGCGCGCGTTCGGGCAGTGCAGCGCCGCCGTGGCCGGCCGCCGCCGCCATGGATGGCCTCCCCCATCGTAGACAAACACCGGTGACCCTCCCTGGGTCCGCCTCTCCTCCTCCAGTGCGACGTATAGACGATTCGTGCGTTTCGCACGAAGTTCCGTCGTGACGCGCGCGGAATCAAGTCCGTTTTGGCGCCCCATCGCAGCAACTTCGCACACGATTTTTGTGAAATTTGAACGTTGGATCGGCGATTTCTTCGCTCCGTCGTAATCTCGGTATATCCACCTTCACTTCTGTCAATTTTCATCCATTGATTTTGTCGTTTGATACATCAAAACCGGCCACCAAGTTTACCGTTTAAATTGTATTAATTTTGGACAGTTTCGCGGGTTCAACTTCGTCAGCTTGTACCTCCTCCACCGCAGCTCCGTTTGGCGTGCTACCGATTCTTGTGCGAATCTAGTATAACCCTCTTGCTACCCCTCCAGTTTTGTTTCATTGTGAGCTTGTTTGATTGGTTGAATTCGACGCCAAAGTTGGTCGTCCGAATTCATAATTTCCAACTTGTAAATTTCCATTTTTGAACACGGGACTCCAGATTTCATTTCTGACACCACCATTAGACTCGTGGCGTCGTTCTGGCATATTTTCATATAAAATTTGTTAGATTTGGAGGACGTGGGCTCTGGCACATTTTTTTGGTGCAAAGTGGGTCCTACAGTCCGGGTCAACGGGATTTTTTGACGCCGGCTCATCGGAATCCAATTCCGGATATACCGTTGAGTTCGTATCAATATTCTAGACTCGTTGACATATAATTTGCTATGTTTTGGTGGACATTGGATCCGGCACGTATTTCGGTGCAAGTCGGATACCAATATCCGGGTCAACAGGTCATTTTGAGATCGGCTCATCGGAATCTAATTTCGGATATACCGTTGAGTTCGTATCATCATTCTGGACTCGTTGACATGTAGTTTATTGAGTTTTGAGAACATTGGCTCCAGCACGCATTTCCGTGCAAACCGGAATTCCAAGTTCTGGTCAACGGACCAAATTGAGATCGGGTCAACGGAATCCAATTCTGAAGATACCGTTGGATTCGAATCGTCATTCTGGTTTCGTGGACATATAATTCATTATATTTTATTGACTTGTTTTCTTATACGTATTTCGGTGCAAAACGGCTCCGATACGGATACCGTTTTGACCCGAAATTACCTTTTTGCCCTTGTGTCCAAATTGGACCGATGGATAGGCTATCCTAGCTAATTTGACTATTTTGGACACGTTGGCGATGTTTGTTTCATCATCCGACAATGTTTGTTGATAATTTCTCTGAGTTTAACCTTTTTTATAATTTATTAATAATTAATTCTTATAATGTTCGTATTTCGGGATTAGTACAACAGAACTGAGCTCAGTCAATTCCAGTGATCTCACATCGCTAAAATTGACAAGATGGACACGTGGATCACTATAATAAGATTATCAACTTTATCGTTGACCATCTCATCTCGATTTGCGTGTCGTAAGTTTCGACGTACGAATAACGAAGTACACTTTATATCTTTAATAATTAGACTAGAATTGACCCTGTTTGACCAGAGTTGACCAGTTGACCCAAAGTCAACTGTAAGTCAACACTTGACCTAGATTGACTAGATTATTGACCGGAGTTGACCTAGAGTTATTTTGACTTGGAAGAACCTAGGATAAAATATAGATTGCTTGTAGAGATTTATTTATTACAACTTGAACACCTTGTAACCTGTGTTGCTTTAAATAGGACTCTGTGGCTTCAGTTGGACCCCTATACTTATCAGCTATTCAGGGTATCAGGCGAGTACATTCTCTGATCATTTCATATCCTGTTAGAATTATTTTCCTGCTTTAGATTACTTTACTTGATGCTGTCACGTTGGTAACACGGATTAGTACTATATGGATCCATTCTTGAGATGTTATCCCCTCAGGGAGCATCGTATACTACATGTTCTGTACGTTTCACTTACATGGTGTATCACTATGCTTCACGATTCTTCGATCACTTGTGACATATACTCTCATGATCACAGAGTCTTCACAGAATCATCCTATTTATGGGCATTCCTAGAATCACCCCATTTATGGGCATTCCCAGAATCACCCATTTATGGGCTATTCATGTATCACCCCTTGTGGGCCTTTGCATGGAATCATAACATAACCTGGCTGGATCCTTGTGTATTGATTGGGGGTACGGAGGAGTAAAAGTAGACATGTGAATAATATCGAAGTAGTGCAGTTCCCAGAATCACTCCATTGTATAGTTCCTAGAATCTCCTATGCCATTCACATGTTTATATTGTACTCTGACTCACTAGCCACTGTTAGTTTTCTACTTATAGTAGATATTTCTATACAGTTCTCTCTCTCTGTTTACATACTCTATTTCCTTCAGATCCTGTATCTTACTTTACCGTATGATTATATTTTCTAACCTGCTATAATTTGTTGAGATGTACTGTGCTCGCTCCTGTCCTGACTGGACCTGTTGATAAATTTTACAGATAGCTTGGAGGTTGTCTGCTAGCCTAGAGGAGACACATTAGTGGTTGTTTAGTTAGCTATTTTCAGTTGTCTGGAGCTGTATTTAATTTATGGATTACTGTATTTGAGCTTTGTGACGTATTTCTGGGTTTGTGTATCTTAGACACTTAGACTTCTATCTACTGTATCTCTTTTGGATTTCATATTTTATCTATCTTCCATTATGCTCTACCTTAGATGTGATTGAGTTTACATTCTGCAATGTCACCCCCATTCGGGGAGTATAAACTGCTTAGCCTTATACTGTTAGATGTATAAGACCTAGGACAGCGTTCTACCACCGACACTGCGACGTAGGCTGGACATACCCACACCTCATGCCCTAACTCTAGGGTGCGGGTCGTGACAGATCCCACAGTCAGATTGAAGGAGGAGGGGCAGTAGCTCCCCGAACAACAGCACCATCCCTTGGCATCCGCATTCACGATGTGGCAATGCGAGGACCAGCACCACCACCAAGACAGCCACAGCAACAGCATCAGAGGAAGAACCAGCAACCCCCGACGGGCTGCACTTATTGTGGGAAGGTAGGGTACACTAGAGATGTGTGTCAGACATTAAACGGGCAGTGTTTGATATATGGAAATCCAGATCATCGGGTTACCACCTGTCCCATGAATTCGAGGTCAGGAGGACCAGTGCAACAATTTCTTGCTCTGCCAGTACCAGGGGCAGGCCAGTATCGAGGACCAGCGGTGGCAGTAAGACCGTTGGCACAACGTCCGTTCATGTCGCAGGCTCCGATGTTTCGGCAACAGGGACCGCCGATGCGGCAATAACACAGACCACCCCAATATCATCAAGGAAGGGGCCAGCAGCAGCACCAGGCTAGGCCGTAGCATAGAAACCAACAAGGAGGTCGAGGGCAGGCATTCACTCTGTCCTTGGAAGAGGCATTGGCATCGGGAGATGTTATGGCAGGTAATATTCTCGTCGCCTCATATCCCGTAGTAGCATTGTTTGATTCGGGAGCATCACACTTATTTATATCTGCACAATTTGCAACACGGCTAGGAATGGAGTTCGAGGCATTGCCAGGGAGGTTGACTATACTCACTGGTAATGGACTCGTAGGAGTTAGTAGGATTATTCTAGCATGTAGTGTTATAGTTTGCGGGTATTTCTTACCTGCCAGGTTGATAGAATTTTTTGTTGAAAATTTTGATGTTATCTTAGGCATGGACTGGCTGAAAGACAGTCATGCGATAATAGATTATCGTAGAGGGAGTGTATCTTTTGATATTCCAGGCATGAAGTGGTTAACCTTAGTCAGATTAGTGGCAACTCAACAAGAGCAGGGAGTAGTAACGGCAATGGAAGGGGTTCAAGTTCCGAAGGTAGTTGAAGAGTTTCTTGATATATTTCCTGAAGAACTTCCAGGTCTGCCACCAGTTAGAGATATTGAGTTCAGCATAGAATTGGCACCGGGAACTAAACCGATATCAGATCGAGTTTACAGAATAGCGGATTCAGAGCAGGCCAAGGTATATCAGCACATAGAGGAATTAAAAGAAAAGAAGTTCATTCAAGCTAGCATATCACCATAGGCAGCACCAGTGGTACTTGTGGGGAAGAAGGATGGGTCATCCAGGTTGTGCATCGATTACAGGAAGCTTAACGCGGCAACCATAAAGAACAAGTACCCACTACCCAGGATCGACAACTTGTTTGATCAGTTGAGCAAAGCTAGAGTTTTCTCCAAGATAGATCTTCGTTCAGGGTATCACCAAGTAAGGGTTCGGAAGGAGGATATTCCCAAGACAGCATTCAGATCGAAATATGGGCATTATGAATTCTTAGTAATGCCGTTTGGTTTGACCAATGCTCCAGCAATATTCATGGATTTGATGAACCGCATCTTTATGCCGTACTTAGATCAGTTTGTCGTGGTATTTTTTGACGACATTCTTGTATACTCTGCTAATGAAGAGGAGCATGAAGACCACCTCAGGAAAGTGTTACAGGTTCTGAGAGAGAACCAGTTGTATGCCAAGCTCAGCAAGTGTGAGTTCTGGACGGATCATATTTCATTTTTGGGTCACATCATATCAGGAGCTGGAGTAGCAGTGGATCCCAAGAAGGTAGAAACAGTAGAGAGTTGGCCAGTACCCAAGACCGTAGCTGATGTGCAGAGTTTCTTGGGATTGGCAGGGTATTACAGAAGGTTCGTGTCAGACTTTACAAGGCTTTCAGCACCCATGACCCGCTTGACACGGAAGGATGTGTCATTCGTTTGGTTGGCAGAATGTCAGGCATCATTTGAGACTTTGAAACAGAAGTTGATATCAGCACCTATTCTTACATTGACAGTTGGATCTGGAGGTTTTACTGTATATTGTGATGCATCAGGTAAAGGACTTGGATGTGTCCTCATGCAACATGGGAAGGTGATAGCATACGCATCTAGGCAACTTCGAGACCACGAAAAGAATTATCCAACTCATGACTTGGAGTTGGCAGCAGTAGCATTTGCTTTGAAGCTATGGAGGCATTACTTATATGGTGACCGAGTGGACATGTACACAGACCATAAAAGTTTGAAGTACATCTTTACTCAGAAGGAGCTGAACATGAGGCAGAAAAGATGGTTAGAGCTGATCAAGGATTACGACGTGGAGCTTCAGTATCATCCAGACAAGGCTAATGTGGTAGCAGACGCTCTTAGTAGGAGAGACGGTGCATTTATGTTGACAACCCAAAAGTATATCTTAGAAGACCTTCAGGAGATGGGCATCGAGATTATACTTCCTAGTGATGTAGGAATTCTGGCAAGTCTATAAGTTCAATCCGACTTGGTAGACAGGATCAAGGCAGCTCAGGCACAGGACCCAAGGATTCAGAAGCTTAGGGCAGAATGTGAGTCAGGACCCAGGAAGGATATGAGAATTCATGAAGAGGGTACACTTAGGTTTGGATCACGTCTATGTGTGCCTAGTAGAGATATCAGACAGGAGGTTATGACAGAAGCTCACAGTTCTCAGTATTCTATATACCCTGGAGGGACCAAGATGTACCAAGATATCAAGCAGCACTTCTGGTGGAACGGGATGAAGAGGGAGATAGCTAGATTCATTTTCCGTTGCTTGATATGTCAGCAAGTGAAGGCAGAACAGCAGAGGCCAGCCGGATTATTGCAACCGCTTCCTATTCCAGAATGGAAGTGGGAACATATTACAATGGACTTTGTGACCGGTTTACCGAGATCACCAAGTGATAAAGATGCTATTTGGATAATAGTAGATCGGCTTACAAAGGTGGCACACTTTTTTCCTTTCAGAGTAGGGCAATCTACAGAAAAGTTGGCAGAGTTGTATATACAACAGATAGTCAGACAGCATGGAGTCCCTGTCAGTATTGTCCGATAGAGATACCCGTTTTACATTATATTTTTGAAAGAGTCTACATCATAGTCTGGGCACCAAGTTGAGATTTAGCACGGCTTACCATCCACAGACAGACGGACAATCAGAAAGAATAATTCAGACTTTAGAAGACATGTTGCGAGCTTGCACTCTGGATTTTGGAGGATCTTGGGAGAGCCACCTGCACTTAGTCAAATTTTCATACAATAACAGTTATCAAGCCAGTATCCTGATGGCGCCATTCGAAGCTCTATATGGTAAGAAGTGTGGGTCGCCACTAGCATGGGACGATATCGGGGAGAGGAAGATGCTAGGCCCAGAAATGATTGTTCAGACAGTTGAAGTGGTTAAGGGAATTAGAGAGCGACTTCGAGTTGCACAAGATCGACATCGTCATTGGGCAGACCAGCATCGTAGGCTGCTAGAGTTTTCTGTTGGAGACCACTTGTTCTTACGGATCTCACCTACCCGTGGGGTTATTAGATTTGGCGTTCGCGGGAAGTTGAGTCCGCGGTACGTGGGTCCATTTGTTATCCTTGATAGGATAGGCGATGTTGCTTATCGTTTATCCCTTCCACCTTCGTTACGAGAGGTGCATGACGTATTTTATGTATCTCAGTTACGAAGGTATGTATCGGACCCAAGCCATATCTTTGATCATTCTGAGCTGGTTGTTGGTACCAACTTATCTTACGAGGAGTAGCCGGTGTCCATTTTGGACCGAAGAGAGAAGATACTCAAGAACCGAATAATTAGCCTTGTCCGGGTTGCTTGGAGTCATCACTCTTTAGGGGAGTCAACGTGGGAACGTGAGGATGATATCCGATCACGGTATCCGCACCTGTTTGACTCACAAGGTATATCTCTTTCTGTATACCTTGATTGTCTTAACTCCTCATGCTTGTCACCTTATGAGTAGAATTGCTTGGTGTCGTCGATAGTTAAATATAGATATGTTACCTGCTGTTGACATTATAAAATGATTGCTTACTCAAATTTTTTGTACTTGGATTAGTTTAGCTCTGATATTTCTATCCTGCTTGGATTTGAAATTCTGAGGACGGAATTTTTCTAAGGAGGGTAGAGATGTCACTTTCCGTTCCCAGAATACGTATTTTAAATGCATGTACTGCTTAAATGTATTTATTTAATATTTACCATGTATTGTTCTGTATTTAAATTCCATTAATTTCACGTTAATTATTTTTTCTGCATTTTACTTTCTGCATCTTTATTCTCTGCTTTTACTTTGCTTTTGGGTTCGGCCCGAGTTGGTTTATTTTTCGGCCTTGATGGTTCAACATGAACCCAACTCCCCACATACCACCACTCCTTCATTCAAAGCCCCAAAACCCTTTCTCTCTCTTCATTACTCACATTTACTTCATCCTCTTCATCCTTCCTTACTCTTCCACCCACCCATTTGGAGAGGCAAGTACATCTTGCACACCATGAGGGATTTCATGCATCCCTATTTATTTTTAGTCTATGTTGTTTATCTTCTCTTCCTCTACAAGTTTAGGTCTTGAAGTTCTTGATTTCCATGGATGGTTGGGCGTAGATCTAAGTTTTAAGTTTTGGTTTTTTATATGGATTTTGTGGTTTTGATCTATCAAACTTTGTTGTTTTCGAAAATAAGTGGTTCCATGTTGTAGAGAATTCAATTCTACCAAAGTTTGGCTTTTGAAAAGTTAGATTTCGACTTAATTTGAGGAAGTTATGGCCAAAAGTATTTTTGGTCATTTCTATGTTCATCTGCCAGCCCAAATTCTGGCCGCATGAGCAATTTCTGGCCGCATAAGTAATTTCTGGCCGCATAAGCAAATTCTGGTCGTATGAGCAATCTAGCCCATAATGCCTTTTGGCTGATTCTGCCCCGAATTTGGCATTAATTTACATTGATTATTATCTTGGCATTAATTAACACTGATTGATTTGATTAATAATTGATCATACGTTCCTAGATGGAACTAAGAGACTGGCTAGTCGTCTTATTAAATTGAATGAATGAGACACATTCATATGAACTACGAACTATTATAATCGACTGGCTGATCCCGAATATTGGCATATATATACATGCAGGCTTCAATTTATTTATTTATTTTACAAAAGCAGCATGTGTACTTTATGGTCAAGGCAATTATTATTTCGTGGCTAGTTCTGATTGTTGCATTATGCTATGTAAGACCTACAACCTAACCGCACGGGTATCGTTGTAGAGTTGTGCATATCGTACCCCGTACGAAAGTACTCATTATGAATGACCATGATCCACGGCATAGGATTTTACTTAACATAGAGGCTATTAAGTTAAATAAAATAATAATTACATGGAGAGAATGGATTCCCGAGTTCTTATATAGCATCCCTCTTTGGGACTATTAAGTGCCCGACAGGCCGGTTGGTTCCCACAGATACTGCAAATCTGCCACACGGGCAGGGAGCGGTATCTGCTTATATTACTGATTGTATATTGTATATTGATGACGGGCGTCCTGCTGGGACTCGTCTAATTCATGATTGGCGCAATTGATTGATTGGATAGACTAGCCTTGTTTGCACATAGTAAGAACTGAGGAATCCTTATTGCATATTTCCAGGGTAACCTGGAACTCACAGTAGCAAGTCGTAGTAGTTGCATAGCCGTTCAAGTTGACTTGTTTGTGTATTGTACCTACCCTGTTAACTAACTGAGATGATCAGAATATCAGGACACGACGGGCCAACTTCTGTCCTTGTTTGGTTGGGAGGTTGGTTCGAAGTGTCGTGATGTTATGTGAATCCCAGTAGCACGCAGAGATCTATTTATCATACTTTTTATTACTGGTTTTTAATTTCTCATATCGTGCTTCCTTGCGGTACTTGCTATTAGAGGTCTAACCTCTCTGGTTTTGCATGGCCAGATTTAGAGCCAGTCCCCGAGGGCTCAGCTTACTTCCACCTCCAAGATGGTCAATACTAGAAGGATGATCGCAGGAGGACTCGAGTGGGTTTCTTACTTCCCCGCTTGTTTTGTGAATTACTTTATACTTTGCCGTTTGGCACCGACATGTTAGTCGAATTGTCTTGTATTTACTTTTACATAATTGTAACTAAGTCAGACTGCAGCTGATAATAATTGTGTATACTTTGCTACATCATCTGGCTATGTTTTGTAAAGCCAGATATCAAAAATATTTTGACTGAGCGTTTGGGACGCCTTACTGCTTTATCTCACATGTTCTCTGTTACTGTTTCTTGCTTGAATGATTGAGATAATAGATGTGAAGTGACCATAGTGAGACTTTCATGTAGTATGCACCCCCTCGTCTTTTAGACAGTATTGATCGTATTATACGGTATTCATCTACCCGTAATATGTAGCTGGCTGAGTCACTCCCCCGCTCTCCGGTATTCTGGTTCTGGGGTGTGACATCTTCATTGAGCATGCGTCAATCAGATGAGCCAACCTGCAGAATCCTAGGCCGCCCTCGTCCGTGGGTCTGGCCATAGGATCCCAACTCGCCCAATAATACTTGACCTTGTCGTCGTAGTGCCCCTAGAAGAAGTTGGCGAATAGGTTCTCGATGGAGTTGAGGACCTTCTTAGGAGGGGAGCAAGCGACCAAGGTGTAAATAGGGACGGATAAAAGCACATGTTGAATCAGGATCATCTTCCTGCCAGGCAATAAGATCGGGTTATGCCATCCCTCGATCTTTTTTTTAATTTTGCCTACCAACCCATCGAATATACTCGTATTAGATCTGTCGTACACCAGCGGGCACCCTAAATAGGAGAAAGGGGGTATACAACAAAGAAGGAAGTAACATTAGCTAGATAATAGAGTGATCTCTATCTGCCGAGTAGTAAACATAAATAACACTCTTGCTAGGGTTGACATACTATCCAGAGCGTCTGGAGTATCTCTGCAACGTGTTATTAACCACCTCGAGGGACCCGGCGTCGCTAGAGGAGAAAATGAGGATGTCGTCAGCGTAGGCCAGGTGTGTGATGATTGGATAGCCGCTGGATGTGTGAAAGTGTTAGAATCTGGGGGGACCAACGATTTTGTTCAGATTTCTGCTCAGCGATCCCGCGGCTATTATGAAGATGGCGGATGACAAAGGGTCCCCTTGTCTGACTCCTCGACTAGATTTGAAAAATCCCTCAGTTTGGCCATTAACGACCGTGGAGAACCATGAATTACTTATCGATCTCCATACGATGTCAATCCAGATCTCTGAAAACTCGAATGCCCTGAGCACCTAGATCATGAACTACCAGTCGAACCTAACGTACGCCTTCTCCATGTCCAGCTTGATAGCGATGTTCCTACCCCAAGACGAGAATTTCATGCATGTTATCATTTCTTGATCCAGCAGGATGTTGTCTAGTATATTACGACCATGAACAAAATCACTTTTCTCTTCGAAGATAATCTTGGGAAGAAGCCCAGTCATGCGGTTGGCAATAATCTTTGAGATAATTTTGTTAGTGAAGGTACACAAGCTTAGAGGGTAGAAATCTTTGAAGGTCTTCGGGTTGTCCTTCTTAGGAATCAGAATCAGGTAAGCGCTGGATATCGATTTGGGGTACCTGGCTTCTTGGAAGAATGCAGTGACCGCCTCGTGGATATTTGATTTGATAATATCCAGCAGGATCTAAAGAACACACCAGTGAATCCGTCAGGTCCTGGGGCACTGTGCTCGTTCAGTGCCCATATAGCTTCTTGGACTTCTTTTTTAGAGGGCTGGAGCTGCAGTTGAGTGTTGTCTCTATCTTCTTTCAAGTGCGGGATCACCGCAAGAAATGCCTCGTCCCTAAAGATGCCTTCTTTAGTGAACAACTGGGAATAGAAAGTCGCCACGGCCAACTGAATATCTCGTTGATGCTTGAGTATGCAGCTGCTCTCTTCAGTGATCTGGTGGACGTTGAGCTATTTTCTGCGCCCCTTAACGTAAGAGTGGAAGTAGCTGGAGTTTTTGTCACCCTCTATATCTCAGGTCAGTCTGGCTTTTTGTTTCCAGAATTTTGTCTCGACTTTAAGTCTAAACTTCAATAGTGCTCTGGTGAGATTAAGGGATGCTCAGGCCGCGGAAGATACATCGTGGACGAACAAAATCTCTGTACGGGTGACGTCATCCACGGCGTTGCGGACAGCTTAGAAAATGTCGCCAAAAGCATCCTTGCTCCAATGAGTGTGAGCTTTCCTGGTAGCTTTGAGTTTGGTAGCCACACGAACGAGGGGGTCGAGGGCATCTGTGCTACTCCAGGTGACGGCTACGATGTTCCTGAACTGGGGACGATGACTCCAAAGGTCGAGGAAATAGAAACTTTTCTTGATCTGGTTCAAAATTTTGCTGACTTCAATGAGGAGGGGGAGTGATCCAATTAGGTCGTGTTAAGTTACGAAAGACTGGTGTTGATCTTTATGTCTAACCATTGCGAGTTGATGAGAGCACAATCAAGGCAAGAATATTATCGTCGAGCACCTTCCTGCATATTACACCACATGAAGGCACTGCCTGAGAACTGAAGTTGAGACAGATGGGCACAAAAAATGAACTTAGTGAAGTCGTACATGGCCGACGTGGGCGAGGACGACCTTTCGATTTCTTCTCCCTGTATGTAACAGCGTTGAAGTCGTCTATACAGAGCCAATGAAGGTTGATGTAGTTATGGTGGGTGCCAACCAGAGAATCCTAAAGTTGTTGTCTTTCTTTGATGTCGCAGCTACCGTGTACGGCAGACAAGAGAGACCAAAAATTGAGCATGGGATGTTCCACCCATCACGTGAGCGCCTGCCTCGAGTCATGGATGATTCCGAGCTTCACGACTACCGCGAAGAGGATCAGATATCGTGACAGTCGTCGATAGCGGAGGTGAAGCCTAGCTGCAGCTGAATGGATTTGAGTTTCTTCTGAGGGATTTTGGGTTCAATAATAACTAAAATATCAATTTTGTGTATTTTCTTGAGACAAATTAATTTTTTAAAGGTGGGTTTGTTCACAAGGCCCCTGACATTCCAAGAGAGGATGTTAAGCATTGAGGTTGCTAGTGAGGGGGGATTTGGAGAGTTTTACGGCTGATCGAGTGGTTATGGTCGTACGCTCTTTGGTGCTTCTTTTGTTGGATTTTTTTGGTGGCGGCTGCTGCCTTTCCATCTGCCTTGTTGTGTATGTTCTTGTCGAGGTCAGTTGTTTCCTCGGCAGGGTGCATGAAAACCTCTCCAACTATTTCAGCCAAGGCACCAAAATAGTTTTTCGGGTTAGTAAGGCCTGCTTCAATGGCCTGTTTCATTCTGGCCACAGGTGCTTGGCCGATGTTAGCTAGAATATCTGCATGAATGGCGGCCTCGTAGTAAGGAATGTTGGGGTCTTTCGGATCGGAGTGTAGGGGCTCTTTGTCCTTGTCCTTGTGATCCCAGCTGAGTGAGTGACCAAGAGACTCCGGTTGGATCTCGTCCTGGTCTTTGTTTTATGCTTGATTCTGAAAGGTTCTCTAGTGTCAGATGCTCCACGTTATCGGCTGCCTCCATTCCCGGTATGCCGCTTATCTCTGTGTCCTCTTTCGTAATGTGATCCCCCTTGTAGTCGACTATGTTGGTAGTCTCCGGTGACGCATCTGGAGTTCTGAGGCTAGGGTTTAAAATTTGTTGGTAAGTGTGAGACTCGTCTCACAGTATCGGTATTTATATGATGATACGTATTTTCGTACTATACTTCGTATTTTTTTGGTTTTCGGAATGCTTTAAAAATTTTCCAATTTATGGATTTTCTCCTTGACAGGCATACCGCCAGTATACCAGTGTATACCGACGACATACCTGTCACTCCTATTTTTCTGTTATACGTATTTTCAGTATACGTGTACGGAATTCTGACATTTGTCAGGTGACCCATGTTTTGACTTGTCTTTCTTAGCCTTGCCTTGGTTTAATCTTGACTTGATTTAATTTGGTTTGGTTCAACTTGGCATGGATTGGTTTTAGATGAGAAGGGTTTTATATAAAAACCAACTTCTCTCTCTCCTCTATTAACTTTATTTACTTTACATCTTCTTCTATATTTACTCCTCCACCAACCCTAGGCAAGTACATCTTGCCAAATCTTGAAAAATATTGTTTTTTGTCATTTTTGTTTGTTCTATTCTCTTCTTTGCATGATTCTAAGCATCTTTAGAACTTGGAGTTTTTGGTTTTTATGTTTACACTTTTATAGATCTAAGTTTGTAGTTTTCTCCATTTTAAATGGTTTTGATCTCTTAAACTTTATTATTTCTAAATTATTATGGTCCTATGTTGTAGAGAATTTTATTCTATCCAATTTGGGCTTTTGAACCGCTTAATTTTGACTTATTTTGAGGAAGTTATGGCATTCCTAGAGTTCATGGGTTCCTTATGCACTTTGGTGCTGATTTGGGGAAGATAAACAGCCTGCACCTGCGCACTTGTGCCCCGCCTGCACCTTCCTGCATAATCTGCGCACCTTTCTGCGCAGCCTGCGCCCCTTCCAGCACAGACTGTACAGCATGCGCACCTTCCAGCACAGACTGTACAGACTGCACAGCCTACGCACCTTCCTGCGCGGCCTACGCAGCCTGTGCAGCCTGCGCACCTTCCTGTGCAGCCTGCGCACCTTCCAGCACAGACTGCACAACCTATCCACCTTCCTGCACATACTACACCTGCGCTTTACTGCGCAGACTGCACCAGCACCTTCCTGTAAAAACTGTACCTGCACTTTTCCTGCGCAGACTGTACCTACGCTTTCCTGCACAGACTGCACTGCGCTTTCCTGTGCAGACTGCACTGTGCGTTCCTACACTTAGCTATTTTTGCTTATTTAAGCTGTTTTCTAGCTATAATCTTGAAAAACTCAAAACATAAAAGTTGTAGATTTTTGTCTTGGCTTCAAGAATCTTCTTATTTCACCTTAATTGGAGTTCATATGAGACTGATAATTTCAATCATAGTTCTTGATCTTCTTGGCACATTTTTTGTACTTGGCCTAACTTGCGACGACCCGACTTAATAACTTGTTAATATTGAACTTGACTTGAACATGACAACATGATCTCATCTTGTCACTCCCCAGAACCAGAATACTGGAGAGCGGGGGCAGACATAGCCAGCTACGTATAATGAAATGGAATCCACGTCACTATACGGTCACGGCTGTCTAGATATATGAGGGTTTAACTACAATCCATCAGTCTCCTATGGTCAAGATCAAACCTATTGTCTCAATCACAAGCAAGTAGTAGCAGTCACAAGATATTAGAGCATCAATATACAATAGTAAGGCGTCCCATACATTACATATTGGATGACCATGAAGCTAGTCGTACAAAATGTTCGGACTAGCAAGAGTTTTAGTCAATACATGATCAACCCTAGGATTTGTCAATCATGTTACAGCCCGTAGGCAGACAGTAAATAAAGGGCAATCGAGCTAACACGTGCTCGTCGGCTAAACGCCTCAAAAGAATAATTTTACAAATAGAGTGGGAGGACAAAAGAAACCCACTCGTTGCCCTGGTTACGCCTGGTGGTCACCATCGGGCTGGAAGACAGGTGGATCCTCTGGTGCTGCTCCAATATCTGTCCACACAAAACCAGCTGGGTCAGACCCCAGAAAGAGCAAGTGCCACAAAGGAGGCTTCACTTAGGAACTAAAACCAGCATATCATAAATAAATAGTAAAGGTAATTAAAAGATAGTGATAATAGCTGAGATAACAATAATATATTGAACACGGAGAAACCATTCAAGTAGCCAGACTGCAACCCTTAAACCAAACAAGGACCGGGGTTGCAATCCTTCGCCTGAATAGAAACCCGCCTCAATTACTATTGATAAGGTAACACGACAATAAACGAAGAGAGGACACAGAACTGCTCCGGAAGCCAGGTTACAACCCTTAAATCAAACAAGGACCGGGGTTGTAATCCTTCGCTTGAACAGAACTGGACCCCTGATCTTTATTGTTAAGGCCAGTATAAATAATCATGGTATTGAAGTAAAGGTAAAACATGACGAGCATGACAGGGGGTTACAATAAGACAATAAACGAAGAGAGGACACAGAACTGCTCCGGGAGCCTGGTTACAACCCTTAAACCAAACAAGGACCGGGGTTGTAACCCTTCGCCTGAACAGAACTGGACCCCTGATCTTTATTGTTAAGACGGGCACAATAAGCAGGACGATATATGATAAGATAACCATGGAACTATTCAGATAGCCAAGTTACAACCCTTAAACCACACAAGGACCGGGGTTGTAACCCTTCATCTGAACAGAACTTGGTATCCCATCATTTATCGATACAAGAAATCATGTCCTGATACAATCTTGTACAGGATCAGGATAAGACTAAGCTGGAATAAACTTCATCCAATCAATCACGGCCAATCAAGAGTACGGCTTGATACTTTTAACTAACTAGGGTTATCACAGGCCTAGTTACTAGCAAGATGCAATGAGATTATCCCAACAGCCACAAGCCCTGCAGACCATCCAGGTTATCCGGGTCGAATGTCCGTTATGAAGAATGCAACACGTAACTGTGTGCTGGAAATGTGCCCTACTCGTCGGTAGGCTACAAATCCGTTAGTGCGCCCAGATAACGGGATTGCCTGTAGCTGTGAATCTCTTCATGACTACTGAATTATTCTAGTTAATTAGCCTTAGTCAATTTTAGTAGGTACCCCTGACCGTGGTACTCAGGGATCCCCATCCTAGACATGATGCAAGACAGTACCAGTTTATTACAAACACAATCGCCCACGGTGTCCAGGTATTTCATACTTGTCATATCAGTTTACTTGTCAAGAGTGCACCACAGCGAGCCACTATCGTGTTCTATTCTTATATTATCATGAATGAGAAAGATTGTATAAAATAACTAATAACATATTCTTGAAGCCAAGGAAAAGATCTACAACTTCCACGTTGGGAGTTGGGAGAAATTTGAGCAATAATTCAGTCAATTAGGACATATAATAGCTAGTAATAGTCAAAATATGCATTATGCGGCCTATTCTGCGACATGCATGCAACTGCGACACCATATGCGCCTACTGCGACATGCGCCTTAATGCGGCTCATGCGCGACATGATATGCGCCTATCGCGACATGCGCCTCATGTGGCTCAACTGCGACATGATATGCGCCTACCGCGACATGCGCCTCATGTGGCTCAACTGCGACATGATATGCGCGTACCGCGACATGCGCCACATTGCAACATGCGCCTTCTGCGACATGATATGCAGCTACTGCAACATGCGCTTTATTGCAACATGCGCCTACTGCGACATGCGCCTTCTGCGACATGATATGCGGCTACTGTGACATGCACTTCATTGCAACATGCGCCTACTGCGACATGCACCTTCTGCGACATGATATGCGGCTACTGCGACATGTGCTTCATTGTAACATGCGCCTACTGCGACATGTACCTTCTGCGACATGATATACGGCTACTGCGACATGCGCTTCATTGCAACATGCGCCTACTGCGACATGCGCCTTCTGCGACATGATATGCGGCTACTGCGACATGCGCTTCATTGCAACATGCGCCTACTGCGACATGCGCCTTCTGCGACATGCTGTTCATGCTGCAGATGAACATAGAAATGACCAGAAATTGTTTTGGCCATAACTTCCTCATCCGAAGTCGAAATCAAGCGAAACAAAAGCCAAAACTGCATGAAATTGAATTCTCTACCACATAGAAACACTAGTTTTCGAAAATAACCAAGTTTTAGAGATCAAAACCAAGAAAAACCGAAAAGTTTACAAACTTAGATCTACAAGAATCCATCCATAAAATCCAAAAATGTCAAGTTCTAAAGAGGCTTAGAATCAAGTAAGGAAGAGAATGGAACAATAAAACTTGAGATCCATCATGAAGCAAGTTTGCACTTGCCTAGCTCTCTTTCCTGGTAGATGGAAGAGTAAATGGTGGAGAAGAAGAAGTGAAGGAGAGGAATAAAATGAAGAGAGAGAGAGTTAGGTGGAAATATAAATGAGGGTGGTGGTGGTAGGTGGGGGTTTTCTTTTGGTTCACGATGAACCCACAAGCAAACCAAACCAAGCTAAGCCGACCCAAGCTAAGCCATAACAAATGACATGCCAAAATAACCATGCAGGAAAATACGCAATACGAGTCAAGAATACGTACACGTATACCAAGATACGTAATACGAACTATAGGCATTACAACTCTACCCACCTTAAAAGAATTCCGTCCTCGGAATTTAATCAAGAGGCTAGAATTGCAAGGACAAGCTATACTAATCGTAAGCTATAACAAGCAGTCTATCATGTAGTCATTTATTCAAGCAAGGAATTGAAAGCATAAGGCATAAGGAAGACATTATACCTTACGAGTCAAACAGGTCGGGATATCGCGATCGGATATCATCCTCACGCTCCCACGTCGACTCACCCAAAGAGTGATGACCCCAAGCAACTCGGACTAACTTGATAGTCTTGTTCTTGAGTGTCTTCTCTCTTCGGTCCAATATAGACACGGGCCTCTCCTCGTACGAAAGGTTGGTACCAACAACTAATTCCGAATGATCCAGGATGTGGCTCGGGTCCGGGATATACCGTCACAGTTGGGATACATGGAATACGGCATGCACCTCACGTAGCGACGGTGGAAGAACGAGACGATAGGATACATCTCCTACTCGCTCCAGAATGTCGAACGGCCCTATATACCTAGGACTAAGCTTTCCCCGCACGTCGAAACGAATGACGCCGCGGTTAGGCGAGATCCTAAGGAATACATGGTCGCCGACAGAAAATTCAAGGGGTCGCCGATGAGAATCGGCCCAATGACGCTGGCGATCTTGGGCAACTCGAAGATGATCTCTGACTCTTCTGACCACTTCAACGGTCTGAGCAATCATTTTCGGACCAAGCATCTGCCTCTCTCCAATATCGTCCCAGGCTAGCGGGGATCCACACTTCCTACCATACAGTGCCTCGAACGGTGCCATCTGGATACTGGCCTGGAAACTGTTGATGTACGAAAACTCCACCAGGTGCACGTGATCTTCCCACGAACCACCGAAGTCGAGTGTATATGACCGCAACATATCTTCAAGAGTCT
Organism: Iris pallida; assembly: GCA_029216955.1. NCBI lineage: Eukaryota > Viridiplantae > Streptophyta > Magnoliopsida > Asparagales > Iridaceae > Iris > Iris pallida. The sequence continues at coordinate 12,514,469 of JANAVB010022999.1, read as the reverse complement.
GGATCGTACGCTCCGACTGGCCATCTGTTTGCGGGTGATAAGCTGAACTGAACTGGAGGTGAGTTCCCAAACTTTCTTGCAAGCTACGCCAAAAGTACGACGTAAATCTGAAATCTCTGTCCGAGGTGATACTGACTGGTACACCATGAAGCCTGACGATCTGCCGAAGATACATCTCCGCTAGCTGAGCTGTCGACTGACCAACTCTGAACGGGAAAAAGTGAGCCACCTTCGTGAGCCTGTCTATGACAACCCAAATAGCGTCTCTGCCAGCCGGGGATCTAGGCAATCCAGTCACAAAATCCATGGTTATATGCTCCCATTTCCACTCGGGAATCGGCAGTAGTTGAAGTAGTCCAGCTGGTCTCTGATGTTCAGCCTTAACTTGTTGGCAGACTAAACAACGAGAGAGACAAACTGGGCTATCTCCCTCTTCATGCCATTCCACCAAAAGTGCTGGCGGATATCACGGTACATCTTCGTACCGCCGGGATGAATGGAATACTGCGAACTGTGGGACTCTGCCATGATCTCCTGTCTGATATCTCCACTGGGTACACAAAGACGCTTACCATGTCGAAGTGTACCGTCTTCATGGATACATAACTCTGGTCTTCGTCCTGTCTCACACTCTGCTCTAAGTCGCTGAAGCTTGGAATCTGCTGACTGTGCCATCCGGATCCTCTCGACTATAGTGGACTGAACTTGTATGCTGGCCATCAATGCCACACTAGAAGGGAGGACAACTTCTATACCCATCTTCTGAATATCGGCTAACAGTTCTGGTTGTGCTGTCAGGAAATAAACTCCTGCCCTCCTGCTCAATGCATCTGCAACAACGTTGGCCTTCCCTGGGTGATACTGCAGGTTGATATCATAATCCACAAGCAGCTCTAGCCATCTCCTCTGACGCATGTTGAGATCCTTCTGGGTGAAAACATACTTCAGGCTCTTGTGGTCGGTGAAAATTTCCACCCTATCTCCGTATAGGTAGTGCCTCCACAACTTAAGTGAAAACACTACTGCTGCCAGCTCCAAGTCATGGGTTGGGTAATTCCTCTCATGATCACGAAGTTGTCGTGACGCATAAGCTATTACCTTCCCATGCTGCATCAGAACACATCCTAAACCTCTGCCCGAAGCATCACAATACACTGAGAATCCTCCAGTTCCATCTAGAAGCGTGAGAATAGGAGCCGTCATCAAGCCTCGCTTCAACCTCTCAAAAGAATCCTGGCATTCTACTGTCCAAGCAAACTGCACATCCTTGCGGGTCAACTGGGTCAATGGCGCTGAAATTCGAGCAAAGTCTGAAACAAATCGTCGGTAGTAGCCGGCCAAGCCAAGAAAACTACGGACTTCTGCCATTGTGCTAGGTACTGGCCATGTTTCAATGGCCACGATCTTCTGGGGATCCACTTCAACTCCTCCTCGGGTGATGATATGACCCAAGTATGAAATACGATCGAGCCAGAACTCGCATTTACTAAACTTGGCATACAACTTGTGCTCTCTGAGAACCTGGAGAACCACACGGAGATGCTGCTCATGCTCCGCCTCACTCTTGCTGTAGACCAGGATGTCGTCTAGGAACACAATCACGAATTGATCCAAATAGGGCATAAAGATACGATTCATGAGGTCCATGAATACAGCCGGCGCATTGGTTGCTCCAAATGGCATCACAAGGAACTCCCAATGCCCATACCTAGATCTGAAAGCTGTCTTCGGGATGTCCTGCTCTCTGACACTGATCTGATGGTATCCTGAACGCAAGTCAATCTTCAAAAATACTGACGCCCCTTTGAGTTGATCAAACAAGTCATCTATCCTCGGGAGAGGGTATCTGTTCTTGATTGTCACTGAGTTCAAGGTACGATAATCAACACACAATCTAGACGTACCATCCTTCTTCTTCCATGGTCAAAGCCAGCACTTGACCATGTCCTCTGGGTGCGGGTCCCCTCTGCTGAAAATTCCTCTGCCTGCTCTGGATCAGGGCTTAGGCTTGGGCATACTGTTGTGGTCTCTGCTGCTGGAATGCCTGGGCCTGCATCGGCAATGGCCTAGGGAACGGGTACTGCAGCTGCTGCTGCTGGACTGGTGCTGGTCCTCTAACTGAAGGACTAGAGAAAGCGGATGAACTCCTCCTGTTCGGGCAGTTCCCAACCCTGTGGTCCGGGGCACCACAAACCAAGCACAAACCCTGTACTCTACGACACTCTGACACCACATGTCCTGGCTTTCCGCAGTGTGAACATCCCAATGTGGAAGACTGCTTCTGCTTCTGCTGCTGAAGGTGCGTCGGGGTGGAATGCTGAACCGACGTCACTGAGGCCGCCTGCCTCGGAGCTCCAATGGTCAAAGCCCTGGCTGTCGGGGCTGGTGCTGAAGACAGATTCATCTGGCCGTGAGATCACTTTCGACCTCCGGTCCTATCCACGATCCTCTGGGAGGTATATTCATGCCTCCGGGCTGCTCTCAACACTGCATCAAAAGTCTGATGCTCAAACTGCTCCACCGCCAATAAAATCTCTAGGTGGAGCCCCTGCTGGAACCGCTAGGCTGTATCGAACTCGGTTGCTACCAGGGTGGGAGCAAACCGACTAAGCCTGGAGAACTCGGCCGCATATCCAACGACCGTCCTGCCCATCTGCTTCAGATTGGTGAACCTCGTCTGTGGATCATACCGAGCTACAGTATCAAAATACTTGGTCTGGAATCTTTTCCTGAATACTGCCCATGAAATAGGGGCCACTAATCCATCTGCCTGCGCTGCCCACCAGCTGCGGGCAAGATCTAGTAACTGCAGGCGCACTACGACCACCTTCTCATTCTCTGGAGTCCTGGCTGCTTCTAGAATTACCTCTGTGTCCTGAAGCCAAGCATCTGCAGCGATCGCATCTTCACTGCCGTCGAAGAAGGGAGGGTTCAAGCGCTTGAAGCTGTTGGCCGCGCTATTACCCTGATGACCTCCTCTGGTTAAAGCATCTGCCACCGCCTGGTGTAAGGCATCTCTGCGATGATCCTGGAAAGCTAATAGGGACCTGATGAGACCCACCAAAGTGCCATCATCAGGCTCTGCAGGCTGGACGGGCTGAACTGGTGGTTCTCCTTCGGTGGGCACGACTCTGGAGGCTACTCCTGAATGCTGGACTTGATCTCCAGGTTGCTGCTGGTCCGCGGGAGGTGCTCCGCCTTGCTGATCGGCAGGTCCAGGAACAATGTCGCTGAAGAAGACGACATAGGGAACAATAAGGAAGGACCAGGACAGATCAACGATACAAGCATGTGATTAGGTCAAGATTTTCAGGGATCAAGAGGATACGAGTAGAGATCAAGGGCGAGTACTGATTGAGACATCTATTCGGTAAACCCTCATATATCTTAAATTATAAGACCTGCATGGGCCACCACTAAAACCATGTCACGCCCCAGAACCAGAATACTGGAGAGCGGGGGCAGACATAGCCAGCTACGTATAATAAAATGGAATCCACGTCACTATACGGTCACGGCTGTCTAGATATATGAGGGTTTAACTACAATCCATCAGTCTCCTATGGTCAAGATCAAACCTATTGTCTCAATCACAAGCAAGTAGTAGCAGTCACAAGATATTAGAGCATCAATATACAATAGTAAGGCGTCCCATACATTACATATTGGATGATCATGAAGCTAGTCGTACAAAATGTCAGGACTAGCAAGAGTTTTAGTCAATACATGATCAACCCTAGGATTTGTCAATCATGTTACAGCCCGTAGGCAGACAGTAAATAAAGGGCAATCGAGCTAACACGTGCTCGTCGGCTAAACGCCTCAAAAGAATAATTTTACAAATAGAGTGGGAGGACAAAAGAAACCCACTCGTTGCCCTGGTTACGCCTGGTGGTCACCATCGGGCTGGAAGACAGGTGGATCCTCTGGTGCTGCTCCGATATCTGGCCACACAAAACCAGCTGGGTCAGACCCCAGAAAGAGCAAGTGCCACAAAGGAGGCTTCACTTAGGAACTAAAACCAGCATATCACAAATAAATAGTAAAGGTAATTAAAAGATAGTGATAATAGCTGAGATAACAATAATATATTGAACACGGAAAAACCATTCAAGTAGCCAGACTGTAACCCTTAAACCAAACAAGGACCGGGGTTGCAATCCTTCGTCTGAATAGAAACCCGCCTCAATTACTATTGATAAGGTAACAAGACAATAAACGAAGAGAGGACACAGAACTGCTCCGGAAGCCAGGTTACAACCCTTAAACCAAACAAGGACCGGGGTTGTAACCCTTCGCCTGAATAGAACTGGACCCCTGATCTTTATTGTTAAAGCCAGTATAAATAATCATGGTATTGAAGTAAAGGTAAAACATGACGAGCATGACAGGGGGTTACAATAAGACAATAAACGAAGAGAGGACACAGAACTGCTCCGGGAGCCAGGTTACAACCCTTAAACCAAACAAGGACCGGGGTTGTAACCCTTCGCTTGAACAGAACTGGACCCCTGATCTTTATTGTTAAGGCGGGCACAATAAGCAGGACGATATATGATCAGATAACCATGGAACTATTCAGATAGCCAAGTTATAACCCTTAAACCAAACAAGGACCGAGGTTGTAACCCTTCATCTGAACAGAACTTGGTATCCCATCATTTATCGATACAAGAAATCATATCCTGATACAATCTTGTACAGGATCAGGATAAGACTAAGCTGGAATAAACTTCATCCAATCAATCACGGCCAATCAAGAGTACGACTTGATACTTTTAACTAACTAGGGTTATCACAGGCCTAGTTACTAGCAAGATGCAATGAGATTATCCCAACAGCCACAAGCCCTGCAGACCATCCAGGTTATCCGGGTCGAATATCCGTTATGAAGAATGCAACACGTAACTGTGTGCTGGAAATGTGCCCTACTCGTCGGTAGGCTACAAATCCGTTAGTGCGCCCAGATAACGGAATTGCCTGTAGCTGGGAATCTCTTCATGACTACTGAATTATTCTAGTTAATTAGCCTTAGTCAATTTCAGTAGGTACCCCTGACCGTGGTACTCAAGGATCCCTATCCTAGACATGATGCAAGACAGTACCAGTTTATTACAAACACAATTGCCCACGGTGTCCAGGTATTTTATACTTGTCATGTCAGTTTACTTGTCAAGAGTGTGCCACAGCGAGCCACTATCGTGTTCTATTCTTATATTATCATGAATGAGAAAGATTGTATAAAATAACTAATAACATATTCTTGAAGCCAAGGAAAAGATCTACAACTTCTACGTTGGGAGTTGGAAGAAATTCGAGCAATAATTCAGTCAATTAGGACATATAACAGCTAGTAATAGTCAAAATATGCATTATGCGGCCTATTCTGCGACATGCATGCAACTGCGACACCATATGCGTCTACTGCGACATGTGCCTTAATGCGGCTCATGCGCGACATGCTATGCGCCTATCGCGACATGCGCCTCATGTGGCTCAACTGCGACATGATATGCGCCTACCGCGACATGCGCCTCATGTGGCTCAACTGTGACATGATATGCGTGTACCGCGATATGCGCCTCATTACAACATGTGCCTACTGTGACATGCACCTTCTGCGATATGATATACGGCTACTGCGACATGCGCTTCATTGCAACATGCGCCTACTGCGACATGCGCCTTCTGCGACATGATATGCGGCTACTGCGACATGCGCTTCATTGCAACATGCGCCTACTGCGACATGCGCCTTCTGCGACATGATATGCGGCTACTGCAACATGCGCTTCATTGCAACATGCGCCTACTGCGACATGCGCCTTCTGCGACATGCTGTTCATGCTGCAGATGAACATAGAAATGACCAAAAATTGTTTTGGCCATAACTTCCTCATCCGAAGTCGAAATCAAGCGAAACAAAAGCTATAACTGCATGAAATTGAATTCTCTACCACATAGAAATACTAGTTTTCAAAAATAACCAAGTTTTAGAGATCAAAACCAAGACAAACCGAAAAGTTTACAAACTTAGATCTACAAGAATCCATCTATCAAATCCAAAAATGTTAAGTTCTAAAGAGGCTTAGAATCAAGTAAGGAAGAGAATGAAACAATAAAACTTGAGATCCATCATGAAGCAAGTTTGCACTTGCCTAGCTCTCTTTCCTGGTAGGTGGAAGAGTAAATGGTGGAGAAGAAGAAGTAAAGGAGAGGAATAAAATAAAGAGAGATAGAGAGTTAGGTGGAAATATAAATGAGGGTGGTGGTGGTAGGTGGGAGTTTTCTTTTGGTTCACGATGAACCCACAAGCAAACCAAACCAAGCTAAGCCGACCCAAGCTAAGCCATAACAAATGACATGCCAAAATAACCATGCAGGAAATACGCAATACGAGTCAAGAATACGTACACATATACCAAGATACGTAATACGAACTATAGGCATTACACATCTTGATAATCTAGATAGTGGCCCGTCGTGGCGCACCCATGTTACATGCCTTCTTTGCTTACTAGATAGTGGCTCGTCGTGGCGCACGTATGTTGCATGCCTTTTCCTTCCTTATATGATAGTGGCCCGTCATGGCACACCCATGTTATATGCCTTCTTTGCTAACTAGATAGTGACCCGTCGTGGTGCACTCTTGTACATGCCTTTTCATACTTACATAATAGTGGTCCGTCGAGGCGCACTCCTGACAAAAACTCTTGACAGGACAAATAAACCCGACATGACATGTGAAATCTTGATTACTGTTACGACAGTCAATCCTGACTTGTTAAGTGTAACTCTTGTCTGGACACTGTGGTTGATTTTCCAGATTGCGATTGTACAAGCTACTTGTCTCGTCTTGCATCATGTCTAGGATATGGATTTCTGGTTACCACGTTCAGGGATTCATAATGAATCTGACTAGGTTAAACGACTAGATTGATCAAGTACTTCATATAGAGAAATTTTCCAGTTACAGACGATCCGGTTATCCCGGCTACACCATTGGACTTGAAGCCTGCCGTCGAGTAGGGCGCATTTCCAGGACACTGTCATATGTTGCACTCTAAGTCATCTAATAATTCTTGATAACTCTTGTAACCTCATATGGATAACCTGGATAGTCTGGAGGACTTGTGACTGCGGAAATATCTCAACTGTATCTTGTTAGTAATTAGGATTGTGATAATCCTAGTTAGCTAATGTATAAAGCCGTACTCATTGCTTGGCCATGATTGTTGTATGGAGTCCAGTCTAGTCTAGTTTTGTCTAGGCAGTGTCCGGATTTGTTTATTTCAGTATATCATTCTTTATGCCTTACTTTTGCCGATAAATGATTAGAGACTAAGTTCTGTTCAGGAGAAGGGTTACAACCTCAGTCCTTGTTTGGTTTACAAGTTGTAACTTGGGTTCTAGAATAGTTTTTAAGTTATCTTATCATTTGTCGTTCTATATAGTTCTTACCTACTCACATGTCCCAGTTATCTAACATGCTCATATGTCCCAGCTATCTCACTTGCTCACGTATACCATTTCTCTTACATTGTTCAATTTATTTCACATGTTCACATGCTTCCGTTTAATTCACATGTCCACAGTTTACTTTATGTCATATATTATTTACTTTATGCTCCATGTTGTTTTCTTATTGTCTTTTCTATTCTCGAATAAGTGCACTGGTAGTGCACGAGTCTCGATCGATATTTACTTATTTTTGTCTTTATCCATTGCTATGTTAGTTATTGCTGGTTTTAGTTCATAGTTTGGCTTCCTTTGTTGTACTTGCTATTGGGAGTCTGACCCCACTGGTTTTGTTTGGCCAGATCTGATAGAGGAGCCCGAAAGATCTTTCGTACCATCTACTCGACGGTGACTACCCAGAGCACTAGAGTACCTTAGTGGGTTTCCTATATCATTCTCTCACTAGATATGTACATTATTTTTTTGTAGCATTTAGCCTCCGAGCACGTGTTTAGCTCATGCATTGGATCTTGACATTTAGCCTATGGGCCTAAACATGATTTGCGTTATTGTCACTACCACATTTCTATCTTGAGGGTATTTTTGTCATTTTGGGTAAATTTTGAATTTTTAATAAATTTATTGAATTGGTGAATTCTAGTTTGACTTTGACTTGTTGAGACTAGTAGACTAGCCTAGAACCTAACCATAGTTATGGTAACCCTAGTCTAACTTGAGTTAACCCATTTTAGTCATTAGAGATTAGTTTTAAAATGAGAGGATTAAGTTTAGTGTAATTAAGTCATGACTTATGGTTTTAGGAAAAGGCTTATGACTTCATGACTTAAATGATCATGACTTAAGCCCATGGGCCAATTTAGGAAACCCTAACCCTAATTAAGACACCCATGGCCATCCATAGGAGAATCCCCCACCCTATTTAATGTCATGTTGAGGTGTTCTTGCCTCTTTTAGAGCTTGACCTAGAATTTGAAGAAAAGGTATTTTCTTTCCTTCCAAAAATTTCAATAAATTTATTTTTATTCCTTTTTAACCCTAGCCTTTTGCATTAGGATCTAATTTTTGGTTGTTTATTGTTTTTGGAGGATCATCTTAGTTTTAGTGTCATTTGGAGCTTGGGAGTTGCTATTTGGAATCCTTCCATTTGGGACTTTCTTGGAGATTTGACACTCATAGGTAAAACCCTCAAATTGTGTTTTATTCCTAATTTTAGTGCATGATAGCTTAGGTATAGGTGTCCCCTAGCTACTGTAGAAATTTTGTGTCATTTGTATTAGGTTTCGTGTCCGTATCGGACACGTATCACTAGTGTAGCCTAGGTGTTCGATGAAATGCCCGAACCAATTCGATTTGCTATTTTTGCAAATCTATTTGAATAGAATCCTAGATCTAGGTGTGTATGTTAATTTTTGTGAAGGGTGTTTGGTATTTTAGTGTCCTATTGTGTCGAATTTTCGAGTTGGATACGCTGTGCACACACGTACACTGTGTCCTGTATCACGGGATCAATAACTCCCGACAAAGGGCACATGGACACACCATTTTTGGTGAGGGTGATGGGGCATTTATGTTACCATCCTCCCAAAATTTGGGAGCATTTGGTTGCGTGTGCGAGGAGAAATCCTCCCCGCACTGGCCGAACGGCCTGCCATTGCGCGCGCGGGAACGCCGCTGATACGCGGTCGGATCGGACACGACACATGTCATGGACACAGTGCAGGCTATCCTAGGAGTAGCCCTACCCCTGGCGCACATGTACGCAAGGGCACGTGTCACCACGTGGCCCGTGTCGCGCGCGGGACACGCGTGCACGCGTGCACGATGCAGCGCACTGTCATGTGCGCGTGTGTAGTGTTTGTGTGTTTGGACACGCCTGTGTCCACTTGGTTGGACACGAAGGCTTGGGTTGACACGTGTACACATGTCACATAGTTTACAAACCATTCAACTTTTGAATTAATATGTTTTGGTGGTTCGAATTTCATGTTTCCTATGTTCGACTGATACATGCTTTTTAGTTTGAATTTCTTATATTAATTTCCGTTCTAAACTGATTTTTCCTGTTAATTTGCCATGTTTAATTCATTTACTTTATGTTAGTTCACTGTTAGGTTGTTAATGTCAGTTTATGTTAATTGGGGTTATCAATATGAAGGGTTTTCTGAATTGATGGGTGATTGGGTCTCTGAGTTAGCTGTTAATCTATGAACTGTCATCGATTTCTTTTCCTAAAACTGTTTTGATGCCATAGCCCTGTTTAATCCATTCACAATGTGTTAATTCATCACACATGTTAGTTTTGTTAAAATGTTGATTTATGTTGTGTTAGAAATTGGGATTCAAATAGAGAAATAGATTTTGAAATTGGGATAAGGTATGTACTGTCATGTTGAATCTCAATCCTAAAAACCCATTTGTCACTACTTGAATCCCCTTAGTTCACACACTAGTTTTTGATTCAGTTCACTACGACACCTATACACTGTTAGCACTGTCATGTTGATCACCTCACTGATTTGAACTGCCAATGCACTGTTTTCAGATATATCACTCTATGTTTCACTTCACCCACATACACTCACTGCCACCTTAAACTCTCTACACACACACACCCTCACATGATACACTGTTTCAGATTTTACACACACAAACACACCATGCCACATTGTCACATTACACTACACTATTAACACATGGTAACACATGACACACACACACTAAATTCTATATGCATCACACACATGTCCCTCTCCATATCACTCTATGCACATATCTATATGTAATATTGTCATGTAACCTATATATGTATAAATGTGTGTTATTATATTAAATTAGATATTGTTGATATGTGAATTATGTGGGAATACATAATGTGTGTAATGTGTGATTAGCCTATGGCCTATAGCCTATGGCTCATAGCATGTGTGTATAGCTTGAATGCCAGTATAGGAGTACTGTTGGCTTGTATAGCCTAGATAGTGTGTGTGTGTGCTAGAATAGACTGGTTATGCTTAGTGAGACTTGTTTGGATTAGGCTTGACCTAGTTGACCTAGTTTGACTAGTGTAGTTTGACTAGAGTTGACCGAGGGTTGACTTTAGCCTAGATTGACCCCAAACATAATGTAGATGCATTGTAGCAGTCTGTTATACTATTTTAGACTTGTAGTGACTTGTACTGTTCTATAGGAGACAGACACCACTCCTCGGACAGTAGATTCTCTTCAAATACTCAGGATACCAGGCAAGTATATTTACTGATAGTTTTTATTGTCTTGATATCCGCTATATCTGATTCAGTTGTAGTATCTTACTTAATTCCTGACACGATGATTCACGGACTAGTATACATCGGATCCTGTCATGAGATGTTGTTCCTGGATTACTTGGTATATTGGTACATTACTCGACTTATTATCTGTACTTGTATAGACATGGACTTGGGAGCGGGCTGATCACCTGTTTTTGAATCCCGTGTCATGACGTGTTATGTCCGGATCCTTTATACTATTCGGGGATGGAGAGTTATTAGTGGTTGTGTGATCAAATCTCTACTTATTCTTCACACTTGTATTTGTCATTGTACATAGCTATACCCTCGCTCACGACGGGTAAAGCCTGACCCCATTTGTTCATAGGCTTCCATGGTGGCCGGCCTTACTGCTCTGTTGTACACTTGTTCATAGCCGATCAGATGGAAAGCCTGATCATGTTTCCCAAGCCGATCACATAACGCTCTAATAATTTAAGGCACCTTTTATATTTATTATCATAGGAGGCTAAGTTATGTTCGGAAGAAGGGTTACAACCCCGGTCCTTGTTTGGTTTAAGGGTTGTAACTCGGCTTCCGAATAGTTCCCAAGTCATCCTATATATATATTTTGTCCTATTTCAGTACTCACATCTTGATATATATTTCCTGTTGATTTTGTGTTATACTTCATTATATTGTTTCTTATAGAATTTATCAATTCATATGGAACTGTCGTTAGTGTTTGTACTTGCTCATTTTTCTGACAGGATACCGTTGATATATTCCAGATAATTCTGAGGCGGATTGCCCGACCTATTATGGGGATGGGTTAGATGGAGTAGACCTGGACCGTGGCTTGATAGTAGAGCCACTAGACTTTGCACACCCAGAGTAGTGTAGCTTAGTTAGGTTTGCCTGGTCTGCGAGCCAGCTAGTACTTTCAGACTGTAGTAGTTTATATTATATTTCTGTGACTCTGTGTTGTTGTGTATATCTCTAAGCTTATGTGGGATCTTGAACTTATTTTCTATTTTCATCTATCATATTTCTTTTCCATGTTATCTACCTTAGTTTTACTTTGTGATTGAGACTGTATTGCTATGTCACCTCCATTCGGAGTGTATATACTGTACAGGTACGTTATATTGTTTAGTCGTAGTATTTACAGACCTTATATACAGCATTCTACCATCGATTCTGCGGCGTAGGCTGGACGTAACCACGTGCTCGTGCCCCTAATCAGGGTACGGGTCGTGACACGTTTTTGTGGTGGCCCATGCAGGTCAGAGTCGTAATTAGTACGATCTCGTAATGGTGCTCGACTTAGATTACTAATTACGAGCCTGCGACTAGGACATAGGATCTAGGATATGATAGGAGTTACTTAATCACATATTAGGAAAAATTCTGATCTTTTGATTACCATAACAACTCTTCTTGCATTTGAATTCAATTGTCCTCCCTTGATAATATCTTATCTTGTGCCATATTGATCTATTGGGTTCAATTCGTCTTCAGGATGACAGTGACTCGTTCTCAGGCAGCAGGGCCTAGTGCAGTTCCAGATAGGTCTGATCCAATAGGACTTCCACCTCCGGCTACGGGAGTAGCAGTCGATAGAGCAGCAGCCTCAGTTTCTGCCCTTCAGGCGGGAGTAGCAGCGGCAGTTCCAGGAGGTCTTCCTGTAAGCCCCCTGAATTTTTCGAATTATTTTTTGAATTTTCTAAAGAATTATTTTCAATAATTCATTTCTATATAATTAATTTTTGATCATTAATGCTCTTTACCGTGCCTTTGACTTCTGGAGCATCAGGGATGCCAGTCTCTGGAAACTTCCTTCTTGAAGTTTGTAGTAGACGAGATCGTCTTCATTTTGATATATCATGTCCCACTTGAACTCGTTCCTTTGTGCTCTTTTTGTATCACGCAACTTCGGGTCAACTTAGACCAATTAATCATTGATTGATTATTCCCACTTTTATTTTTTATCTTCGTTTGCGCGTTACCGTGACTTTTAATTTAGGAGCACCAGACCTGTCATTTTTTCGAAACCAACTTGTCATGCCTGATCTACTCGAGACGCTCTTCACCCATGACCTTTGTGTCCCACTCAGACACTCCATTTTGTGCTCTATTTCCTTCGCACAACTTTCAGTTCAATTTAGGCCAATTAATTATCTACCGTAAAACCTGATTTAATTTCCAATTTAATTTTGGGACCCGACATCGACCCAACCTAGTCGACCCCAAATAGGGACATGGCCCACACGAAGCCTACTACTCACATGAAACTTGTGTCCCATTTATTGGAGTCTCCGTATATTATTTATTTACCCATGATTAGAAATCCCTATTTTTAATTCGAATATTGTCTCCTGTCCGATTTTGGCCCGACCCGGCTCGACCGAACCCGAATCCAAGCTCCCTGTTGTCCTCTCATGACTGCCTAAATACCCCATATAATTTCCCTATTTTTTTCTATTTTGGAAATATCCACTTTTCTCTCTCTTCTCTCTCTCTAAATATTTCTCTGTCTCTCTATATATAAATACCTATATATATATATATATATATTATATATATATATGGATAACTTCCCCTCTCTCTCATCCTCACCACACTCTCTCTCACAACCCCCTCCAGCCGACCTCCTTCCCCCCCCCCTCCATTCAAATATCTCTCTCACTCACTCATTCTATATATATATATATTAATATATATATACCCACACACAAATATCTTCCTCTCCCATCACTCTTTCTCTACCTACACCCCTCCCCTCTCCCATCAGGACAAGCCCCCCTTGTATGAGACACACACACCCCCCCATCTTTATCTCACTATTCTCACCCTCTCACTCTCTTTCTATATTATAACACACACACACATATATTATATATATATAATCTCTCTCTCCCTCTCTCTTCAAAACAACACCAACACCACCACAGCCATTCTCCCCCCCCCCCCCGGCCGAGAGCTCCCCGAGCTCCTCCTTCCTCCTCCTCCCCGAGCTTCTCCTCCTCCTCCTCCCAAACACATCCACACCACCATCACTACTCACCATCACCATCATCAACTCCATCCCCACCACCATACAACACCACCACCGCCACCATCTCCGCCACCATCTCCTCCACCACTCCGTACCCCATCTCTCCTGAACATGCTCCACTACTTTCAACCGCACGCTAATGTGTCTCCATCAGAATTCGCCACGCGTCCCTGCAGTTATGCACACGTCAAGTAACTACCTGAGCGTATGCTTAAGGACAGTTATCCTGAACTCTATAAAAAAGAGTTTCTTCATCTTCATCAGAGACTACAAGTCATTTTTCAGAGAGAACAGAGAGATTGCCCAGTTGCTGTCCAAGTTCTTCAAAGTTCGAGTTTTCTTCATCGCATCGTCCAAGGGATAAAGTAATCGTCTTCTAGATTAGATTCCTACAGTTGTAATTTTCTCAGATACAAAATAAATAAAGTGAATTTATTTATGGAAAACAAATTGGCGACTCTGCTGGGAAAAGCTGTCTCCTCCAATGAGATAGCAACAACTCAATACGATACTTCGTCGATCGGCTTGACGAAGAAGACGATGGTTGTACAATTCGACCAATCGGCTTATGAAGAAATGCTCAAGGCGAAGGAGGGCCGCATTGCTTCCTCCGCTCTTCCTGTTGCCAAGAAGAAGAGACACTCCGTCTATGTCCCTAAGTCTTCTGCAGCAATTCGAGACGCTTCTGTCACTTCTCATGCTGACAAGAACACGTCTTCAACTTCCATGAAGTACACTTCGGCTTCTCGGAACACGGCAACAGTGGTTTCCCCTAGTCACGCTGACAAAATTGGTTCTTTAACCAAGTCAGTGTGTACAAGGAAAACCATCTCTGGACATGTCAAGGTCCCTTCTCCCTCTATTCTTACGACAGCAGTCGGCTCTTTAGCCATTGATGAATCTGAGCGTATGGCATTCAAAGGGCAGCGTACGGCAAAGGCAGTGTACAAAAGCCAACATCAGGCAGCGTACGCCGAGCCAAAACCAGTGTATGCTAATAAAAAGGCAGCGTATGACCAGAAGTCCAAACTGAAGTCAGCATATGCTAACAAATACAGTCCTTTGACTGTTTCTGAAAATCAGATTGGGGGTTCTCTTCCACAGAACATACAAATGATTCCCCCTCAACTTGCTCATCTTGTGCCAACCAAGGAGAAAGACTCTTTAGTCAACTCCTCTACTCCTAAGGTCTTTACCTCTGGAGTTAATTTGACTAGTAATCTTACTAGATCAAACAATGGAAAACGCCTTTTGGCTAATTCCTCCAAAGATGGATTATTACCGACTCCTAGTCGGAATAATACTCATCTTCCTTCTCTCAAAATTTCTCGGTCTGAGAAAGGCAAATTACAAGTATCCAAGACTGATATCAAAGTCAAATCTCCCACGGATCTTCATAATAAGCTTAATCAGAATCGGTTCAGTTCCACTGAGACAAGTATATTAGACCCTGATGTAGAATATGCCAAGAACTATGTGGCTCAAATTAATCAGTCTTTATACACTCAGGAACCAAGAAGACAGAAGAACAAAAGACAAGTTTCTACACAGAAACTATCTTCAAATACTTCCCAATCTGTTCCTATAGATCTCCGAGAATATTTGCAAAATAAATAGAGAATTGACACTTCATCTGGCTATGACATTGCCCATATTCGCCATGAAAAGCATGGTTGTGACTTCCAACCTCGGGTTGTCATCCAATGTTGTTGTTCACCAAAAAGACAATCTGTTTTTGAACGGATTCAATATGAACCAATGTTGGATGAAGATGAACCTCTTTATGCTTCTATCAACATGACTTCCAGAAATATTGGGGGTAGCATACGGTCTGATGCTATATCAGACTCTGAAGATGGTGTTTATCTCGGCACTCGATCCAGAACCGGAGCCTTGACCAGAGCTTCTTCTTCTTCTCATCCAAGTGGTAATCCGGAGATCACAGAAGACTTCCTTGGAGAGTCCAATTTTCCAGTATTGACTCCTGTAAAAAGCCCTGGAAAAGATACTGATTCACACAGTGATGATTCAGAACAGACTGTTTCATCATCTATTCCTCGAATGATTACCACTTACATGGCAGAAAGTGATCATGAACCTTCGATTAGCAATGAGGCTCATGAACAGAGAATTTCTTCTTTAGAACAACAATTACGAGCTATGGCAGATACATTGAGTGCTATGCACACTCTAATGCAGGCTCAACAACAGACAGCACCACCAGTGGTATTGAATACCCCTGTTGTTCCAAACCCCGAACCCTCTACTATTCCGGGGGTACAATCTAATATTCCTGTACAAACCATACCAAGTCACTCTGGAGCTGGGGGTGGTACATATGCTGCAGTCCCTCCTCCCAATTACACTCTACAAGCCACAACTCCACAATCTTCGGGAGTTGTCTCTGAAGAATTGAAGAATCTCAAAACTCAATTCGAGGCATTCAAACAGAAGGATGGTTTACAAAGGTTAGGCATCAAACAGCCTTATCCGATAGAATGGAAGCAGGTATCGTATCCACCAAAATACAAACCTCCGACCATCTCTTTCTATGATGGGACAACCTCTCCAAGTCAGTTCATTAATCATTTTGAAGTAATGACTGATCAATTGCAACCAAGTGACGCCCTCCTTACTCGGGTGTTCATTGGATGTCTCAAAGGAACGGCTTATGAATGGTATAGAAGTCTCCCTGATGGGTGCATTACCTCATTCGCCGGTTTTAAGCAAATGTTTCTTGAACGATTCTACGAAGGGCTCAATGATATGACCATGTCGGCCCTCATAAGAATCAAACAGAAGAATAATGAGACCACTGAGGAATTCATTGAGAGATTCAGAAGAGAAGCCCTCAAAATGCCTCTTGGAACTCCCGATGCTGTTATGATCGACACTTGCAAGTCGAACCTCTTACCAATTATCAGTATATGGACAGGGTCCACTCAGTTCCAAGATTGGCCTTCTTTTATTGTCAGTGCCAAGGCTGCCGAGGTCAGTGCTGAGACCTTCAAGGGTCTGGGGGTACAAATGGCTCCCAAAGAATCA